>VXAK01022760.1:126067-195068 GCA_013399435.1 Arenaria interpres
TCATCTGCTATTTCTATTGTGTTGTCGGTTGGGTTTATTTGGCTTTCAGGGAGCACGAAGGGATTGGGGGTAGTGCTTGCTACGAGTTGGAAGATTTTGCGCGGAAATGAATTGAGCATTTCTTTGACTTCTAAAGTACAGGGTGTTTAATAAATATTAATCCTTCAACTGTCAGAATGAATTATTGTCAAAAAGAGGCTGACAGATTGAGGATTAATGACACGTTTCATAAATTAGAAATGAACTATCAGCAGAATGTCCAAAGTAGGGATCAAGAAGGGACCTGATTTGTACCTTAGACCAGTTGAACATCCCATCTCTGTCAGACCTGAGCTCAGACTCATGCGGAAAACAAAAACAACCCTCCCTCCCTCCTGCAAACACACCTTCTGCTCTTCCTGGTGCAGGATTTGACATGTAGAGCCTTTCTTCTTTAGGATCTGTGTGTACCAAAATAGCAAGGTTGTCTCAGACACCAGATAATTTGATTAGACAGAGTCAGATCCGTTATTCCTTTTTTTTTTTTTACAGTTTTGTTAGAGGAAAATTGGGGGAGGTGGAGTAATTTCTGTTCAAACATCTCGATCTTGTATTTTCCCACTAGGAAAAATACGACATCACAGAAAGCTGAAGACATGGCATTATAATGGTAAATTGTAAAAATGGTAGCTGCCTCTTCAAAAACACACAGAATTTCCAATATAAATTATGTATTAAAGGAAATATGTTTGCATAAAACAAGTAGCAGTAATTTAATATAAGGTGACAGGATTTTTAGGAGAGGCTAATGTGTGTCAAAAAATATCGTGTATAGTCTTTAATCAAACTCATGATCCTCAGTTGAATGATTGCTTGTAAAGCTGATTTTACTGTATTTTCTAATTCATTAGAAGCAAATCTCTCTCTCCCTCTCCCCTTCTTTTTTCCTTTTGTGATTATTAGGGGAAAATTAAGTTTAATTTGTGTACAATCAGATCTTTTTGGGGTGGCTGAATAAAGCAAGCAGTCATTTGGGGTGCCATTCTTTCTCCCGGCACAGAGGTACACAATATGAAACTGGGCTACCAGAGTGTATAAAAATGTTTAGCTTAATCACTCCCTAATGACAGCGACTTATGTCCTTAGTGCAGTCGATTTGTTTCCTGGGTTTTAAAAGTAGATTATTTCCATGGTGCAGGCTTAGTGTAAGCTGTTGAGAAACCACAAGCACTGCACTTCAGCCTGAGTTTGGGACGTTCGCCAAGGGTAATCTGATTAAAAGGGCATTTTTTACAACATTGTGGTGCTTTGAAAATTCTGTGCAGCCAGATAGAGTAGGGCCAAAAAAAAATTGCTTTTTCAAAGCTAACAGTTTTGCCTGAGCAGAATTAAAAGCGTGATAAGCAGCATCACTGGAATGATTCTCTTCGACAGTCTTGCAACTGGATAAACAAAGCATCCTTAGTAACACATCTGTTACAGACCCACAAGCAAATTCATGATCTATTTAATGCAAGGTTTTTGCTTGTTTGTTCTGCCTTTAATCACATTTGCTTGCTGCATAGGTGTGAGGTTCTAAGGCCTTGCTTTATCTATAGAACGAAAATGTTCCCTTTTTCTACAGTAGCTTTTCTCTTCCATGACGTGACATTTATAAATGTTCTGCTATGAAAGTGGTTATTTGTGATGTGCTCTAAGAACCAGTGTTGGGTACCATATTCCTGAGAAGTTTAGCAGCTGTATGTTGTTAAAAGATAATTATCCTATCTCGAATCTTGGATTTCTTATAAGAGATAGAATGTAATACTAATTAAATATGTCATGTTTGCACACATCAGAACATACTCAAAAGAACTGTTCTTGGATCATTTGCCTTATTGAACTACTTTCATATTCTTCTGTGTGGCACCTAAATAAGGAAGAAAAGATAAGAGGTTTCTCTCCCCTTCTTCACGACCCTGTGTTTCTCTGAATGGCAAGTTCATGCTGGTCTCCACACATGCTGATAGTACAGGACTGCTTACAGCAAGACATTTGTATACACAATATACTTCAAAGTCACTGGGTTCAGTGAGACTATACAGCAGATCAGACTGGCACTTGGTTCTGGCATGACAGGCAAAATGAAATTTGTTTTCTAGAGAACGGGCTATTTTATGTTTGCTTAATAAATACTGAATGACAAGACATGGCTTCTTATCTTCTACTACATCACATGGCTCTCTGGAAGGGGAAAAAAAATTTATAATGAATTAAACTGAATTAAATTTTCCAACTCTTTGTCTTAATTGTAGCTGCTGACGTGTAAGCAAAGCCAGAGTGCGATGCATCATAAACTACATTTTTTCCCAAAGAGGCCTCAGTGATGAAATTACCATTATATCTCCTTCAAAATAAGGATTTATATTTTGTTTATCTTTTTTCCACATAGGTCAGAACACCTGTATCTTCCTCCGTGCATGTGGCAAAGCATGTTTTCCCTGTCTCCAGGAGGACCTTGTCTTTTTTTTTACCTATCAGCGTTTTAAAACTGACAGCCTTAGGACTACAGGAGCCTTTTAGAGAGAGCGCTCACAGAATCAGTTGCAACGTGAGGTACAGGCAGCGCTGCCCTTACTCTAACTTTGCTTTACCCGTCGATACATACATCCCACACTCACTCACCCGTATACAGTCAATACCTACATGTATGAACACGTGTAATTATGCAAAAGCAGCGATTTTCACGACATTCAGGGTTTCTTGCTGTGCCCCTCATACATGTATGTGCGTGTACGTTTGCGAGACGAAAACGCAGGTTAAACTGACTTTAAATCCAGTGGATGGGGAGCCAGAACGCAGTTCGGCAGCGGCGTTTCCAGCGTGAGGCTACGCGTCCCAGAGCCCTGGTGGGCTGGGAATAGCTTTGTTGGGGCCGCTCGGCTCGGGAGCCTTTGATGCAGTGATAAGTTCAGTTTAGAGTATTTACCGATACGTGTCTTCAGCAACTGTCAAAACCGCTTGGAGCTACGAGACTCAGGCTTTTTCCAACCCCAGTGACCGGCCACCCTTCCCCAGGCACGAAAAACTGCTTCAGGGTAGCTATAGCCCACAAATTCACTTTGTGAGACCATAAAAAAAGGCAAAGGGGGAGGGGGAGGATGAGGAAGGGAAAAGGCAATTTTACTGGGAGAACGACTGAATGAAGGTGTCTTTGTGTCACACTTTATTTGCTGTGTTGTTACCACTGTTCCTCAGATATGGAAACAGAGCGCAGGCAGAATTAATTGAGAAACATCTGTTTACTATCACTGTTTACCCTGGATAGGTCAGCACAGCCCCGCTTTCTGGCATGTTGAGTGGCTTTTTTTTTTTAATCTTCAAATTCAACATCTACCTCTATTTAAAATTTTCCTTTTAAGGCTGAATTTTGTGCCTCTTAAAATGAGATATTCATTCCAGAAAGATGACCTGCTGTTCTCAGGGAGAGAAGGGGAAACCATTAGAAAAGAAGAAGATTTCTTGATAATCAAGGACACCTGTGATTCTGTGTTGCTTGCGAGAGCACAAAGACCTATAGATCTGCTCTTTCTTCCAGAGTAAAATGTCTGTGATCCATAAGAAGCTCCAATCCTTCCTTTTTCTCGTACCAAAGAGAAAAAGGGAAAAAAAGAAAATTATGCGCCATCAGATCAGCTGCTCTCTGTTTCTTCTTTAGAAAGCTGAGGATGTTGCTATTTAACATAAAACCTTCTGACCTTACTACCGCGGCTGCTTTGAAACACCAAGCTATTTAATGATGCAAATTGCAAACAGAGGGAAAACATCAGAAGAACCTGTCTGGAAATTAGTGTGTTTGACTGAAAATTAGCTAGCTTAATCGAACTTGCAGGAAGTGGATTTTTCTATTCAGAAACCTGGCTTAGAGCTTTTGTTGGTCGGGGTTATTCTCAAAGTGTATGGGAACTTCAGGAGTGCAAGAATTAAGGCTCCATGTAACACCCACAGTATTATGCTTGTGTCTTATTTGCTTATATTTTAGACTAAAATCCTTCAACACGAGAATCATGTGTTGTGCAAGAATAAGCCTCAGTTCAGACAGACCAAGTGACGGCTGTGGGTTCAGGTCCCTACTTTCTTTAACAAAATGATGATGTTCATTTGGTGTAACTACGGGCAGAATGTGTGCAGGGAGGATGCTTATCCATTCATCCAAGCATGGAGGGGACCCTCCACAAACAGACTTCTTTCTTTTTGCGGGGAAGAAAGACCTCAGCTGCCCATGTCACCTGCTCTATAGCACCAGGATTTGCATTGAGAGGGGTTCTATGGGCAGGGTGATTAAGATGAAGGAGTGGGCAGGCCAAGCAGCTGCTGAGGGATGCAAAGTGTCTCTCTCGGCCTGTGCCCATCTTCACGACTCCTCGAAAGCATCTTGGCCAGAGGATTCACACTGTTTCTGTGTGAATCAGATTCACACCTCAATGCCAGGTCTTTTCAGGGACAGCGTGGACATAGTCCATTACCTTTTGCAAGAAAGAGAAAATTGAACCCACCGCTCCAGGTCTTCATACCTCTCGTTTACCATCAGCACATGTTCTGTAAGGAAATTAAAGGCAGAGAAATGCCCCGGGTTTGCTTCAAATTAAAAGCTCTGAGTTTGCCACGTGGACAAAAAAGGCTGTTGAAAAAATGTACTTCAGTAGGTCTGTCTCCCACGTCGACACCAGTTGTGAGTGGTTAACTGTAGGTTATTTGGATGAATTTGCGTTGCTGCCCTGGTATTAAGAATGGGGTACTTCAGTACCTTGCTGCTGAAAAAATAATTTACTTAAGTAAAGGTATGTTTTAAGTAAAGTATGTTTTCAGCTGGCAAAACTCAAAGCTAATGACCAAAGAAAAATCGTTAACATAAAAAAATGTAAGGAAAGATTTATGCAGAAATTGTTCAAAACATTGAAATGGGAGGGCTTGAAATTAGGAGTATAAATTATCTTAAAACGTAAACATCTGAAGAATCTGACTTCTGTTTGCCATTGTATCACTAGGATTTCTGGGCAGTCACAGTCTGAAAATCAAGTTGTTTTTGTTAGGTATCCATATTTGGATTTAGTAACCTAGGTCTCAGCACCTTGGTTTAGATATTTAGTTTCATAGCAAGTTCTCAGTGAAGACAATCAGAGCTTTGCCTGAGTAAAGTTAGATGAAAATCCGTGTTGTAATATTTTATCTAGTATTTTTGTGAAAACAGGTAGTTTTAGAAGTGTAGAGAGATTTTCTAAGTCTTATACAAATAATCTACAAAATCAAGGGCTAAATAATACATTTGTGGAAGTTGAATAAATTGGATAATGTTTTATAACAGAGGTTTCATGAATATCTCAATTTTTCTAGGTCCAGAGATTTTTACTGTTGTATCACGTAAGTGCCATTGATTTTTGGATGATCTAGCAATATTTTATTCCTATTTTCATTTGATTCAGGTGCTGCATTACCAACTGTGTCCAAGAACAAACATATCCTCAGAGGCATTCATATTTATAATAATGGCTAGAGCCCTGTTGCAGAAGATTCACTATTAGAAAGCATACTGGTGCTAACTTTATCTGTTATTCTGCACAGAGATATTTCTAACAATGAAAGCCTCAGGAAAGAGTTGTATTGTATAATTCTGCTGTCATGGTGAACCTATCTTTCCATTGGCGTAAAAAGCACAGATGAAATAGATATTTTTCACATTTACTTTTTGAACACTGAATTTCCTGTGTCTCTAAACTCCGTGAAGGTTTAGGGTAAAAATGGCCATTCTTGAAAACATTTCCTATTCTTCATAATTCTGCTGGCAGTGCGGCACAATCACATCCTTTATAGGTATCTGTCACAGTGTGATAGTGTGATACCACTTCCTCACTTGCTTTAGTCCAGCATGTCATAAATTTAACTTCTAGGAAATAACTCGTATTGCAAAGTGCTACACTCAGTTACCAGGTTCACATTGAAAGGGGGTGATTCTGTTTCCCATCTTTTAAAGGTAAAAAACTTTAAAGATAAAAACCTCTTTTTTGTACTAGCAAGGAGCGTTTAGAGGTGTAGATGCTGAAGACATTGCCTTTACTGAATTCACCTTGTATTCATACTACCACAAAGACTAGCTTTCATTAATACAATTTAAAAAAAAAAAAAAAAATAGAGCAAATAATTTCCATGTGTCTGTGCTCATACCAGTTGAAAATAGGAGATTTGTTTTTCAATGAAAAAATAGAAACCCAGTGTTTTCCCTGGAAAGGTTTGGGAAAAATTAAATAATAGAGAAATAAGAAATAAGTGTATTTTATAGAAGATAGTTAAAGCTGGGGTTAATGTATTTAATTTCTCTCGTCTTTTGCAAGTGCTCTAGTCTGCAGGTTTCTCAGTAGAGCTTCTACATGCACAACTTAATTCTGACTAGTATTGTCAGAATGAAACAAGAATCAATGTATAATTCCTGTTTATAAAATAAATGCATCTAATCTGTCCATATGAAGCAATATGCAATTAGCCTTTTATAAACCAACACACAGTACCTGTAATAAATAATTATAAAAAATCACTGGAATAATTTTTAAATCATCTCATACACAGAAAGAGTGGGAGTAAAAAGTGTAGAAATTTAAGAAATTGATTACCAGTTGAAACTAAATTTGGAAGAAATAATGAAAATTTCTTTATGCTCTTTTACCTGCCACATGCCTTATTTATGTTTTAAAGTGCAATTCACACCACTACAGTGCAGGAGTTAATAATAATGCCTAAACCAGTGGGGAATACTATGCTTTCCCTTAAGACAAGGAAAGGCTTGTGAAATGTTTGAAAAAACATGTTGTAATTGCTGAAATAAATGGCAAATTTCAGAGGAGAAAACAAAAACAGAATATAGAAGCTGCTGGTCTCCCAGGTAAACTTAACTATTGACAGTTCTGAATTAATAGAGACTGTTTTTCAAAAGGTTTGGTGTCAGCTATATATTGCATTTACTCATTCAGTTCCCACACTACTCTTACGGGGATTGCTTGATTCCTGACACTGTGTGACAGAAAGAAACTTTGCCATAGAATAGAGAAATAATGTCAATTTTGTTCTCTAAAACAGAGTGAAATACCAAAATTCTGTCTTTTTAACATTTTAAGGGGATATACACACAGGGCAATATTGAACTCAGTTAAAAAAAAATAAAATAAGTTATGGAGCTCTTTATTTGCATCTTTGTTGGGCAGATACTAGCTCCTGATAAAACTGGATTTTAAGTATTCAACAGAAGAGAGGGTAAAGAGTGCAAACGAGCACTCACTGAGTTGCCTCCTGAGGGAGGAGCGTACCATGGAGCCAGAAGACTACAGTAAGAATATATATTTTGTGCCAAAGTCGCACGTCCTTTGCAGTGCCCCGCAATAATCCTACAAGGTATTCTCCTGAGGCAGAGTTTAGTTCTCTGGGCAGATAAGAGGCAGCTGCCAAGACCTCACAGAATGCAGAAATGCTTTACCGAGCCCACTCCACTGGAGTTTTATCAGACAAACAACGCAGTATTATGTGCTACATGTAGCCTGCTACAATTTCATGATTGCAGCTGGGGATGACATTTATTAACTTTCAAAGAAATTGTCTTTGAAAGCGAAATACTGTGCCCAGAATCCCATACGAAAATTAAGAAATACTGCCTCTTCAGACACATAATTACTGCAAACACAATTTGCTGTTCTTCAGGTACAATCCCAGAATTGTTACATGATTTCACAGATTGGTTAATGATTTTGGTGGCAGGACAGGCTTAGCGACTGTTCAGTTATACTGCGCATAATATTGAGCTTGTTTGAGATGTCACAAGTTTTTTTGAAAGGGCACATTGAGCCATGGTTTGATCTTCTTGCCTACCTGGGCAGTTTTAACCCATCAGACGATCCTTGCATCTTTGTACCACTACGAAAACTCAGAGACTACATTCTTGGTTGGGGTTCTTTTGTTTGGTTGCTTTTTTTGTTTGGTTTTGCTCTATTTTGGTTGTGGGGTTTTTTGTTGGTTTTTTTTTTTTTTAACTGACACAACTTCTTTCACTATTACATTTTCTTTTTCCCCACTTATGTAATTTAAATTGTAATATGACTGTGAACAGTCATGGGGTTAATACAGGAAAATTTTCACAACTACATTCCATATAGTGGAATGTGGAAACAAAAATGGCTCTTCATATAGTCCTTAGTACTATATTTATTTCATGTCAGACTCAGTTATCAACGAAACAACAATTAATAAGACCTTTTTCTTGTCCCTTAAAAACATATTTTAAACAGAAGCCACCTGCTATCTCTCACTCCCTCACAGCTTTAGATAATGCATGAAATTAAAGTTACAAAACTGGAGATACTTAAGCATATACCTAACATATACATAGGTAATTGCATTAAAAGTGGATGGTCTGATTAAATTCATGAAATTAAATGGAGGTGGCTTGTGAAACTTTGTAGCAAAACTTCTATATATTCTTTATATCAAGTAGGAGATTTTAAGTGACAGGAAAAGAGTGTTTAAACAAAATAGCCCAAGATAAAGGATCTTCAATTTAGTCATTATTTTTCATTTTTGTATCCCTCTGGACATTTTTTTTCCCACCTCCAGACTGGTGAAGGTTCCTACATACAGACGTCATAAGTGGAACAGTTAATTTGTCTCTGCGCAATTATGTCTTTACAGTCAGTGGGACTGTTGCCGTGAGTCAGAGTTTGCAAGTTGGTTCTCATCATCTTTCTGGCAAGGAGTACCAACAGTTTCACAAGAGAGTCCCATTTCCCAAATCACGAATCTCAGCCCAATTTTGCTGACAGGTTTGTGCTTTTTTAAGTATTTGAAAGTTGGAGGTTTGAGTTTTATCAGATAAAGAAGCCTGATGCCTCAGGGTTTTGCCTTTTACCTGGCTCAAGTAGATGAAACAGTGACTTTCAAATATTTTGGGCTATGCTACTTCTTCATGAGCCTTTGTCACCCGTGCCAGGCTGACCCAACACATTAAAAATGCGAGTTCTGCTCTCCCACCTGGGAGCAACACGCATTTTAGGCTTGCCGATGTGCTGCTCTCAAGGATGGAGTGGATGCAGCCGGCTGCGAGCGTCTTGTCGCGGGAACAAAGTTTTGCTGGTTTTGTCACTGGTGTTTCAGGACTGTCCTTACACACGCGCGCGCGCACACACACACACAGACGCCAGTTGTTGTTTCCTCACTTTCTCTAACAAAAGGAGAGCTGTTGTCAACATTTTTTTTTTTTTTTTTCCCTGCTCTCGTGGTTGTATTTGTCGGGCAAAGATCATCATGCTCTGATTTAGTGTTTTCAAATAAGTGTGCCCTCTGGTGCAGCGCTCTATTGAGAGACAACACAGCCCAGGCAGGAGAGTTCAGCATGGCCACTAATAAAACACAAGTGCTGCTTTGTCAGGCCACGAGTGATTACTTGAACAAGTGCCAACCAAGAAACCAAACATTAGAGCGCAGCTCTTCAGACCCTCAAGACAAAGGGCCAATTGACTTTCCTCATTAGTTTTTGTGCCAAACATGTAAACACAGTTTCCTCTCTATCTTTGATGCTCAAAACATGCCAGCTTGTTAACATCTTGGGTGGTACGGTGGTTTATGAGCCTGTAAAGACTATTATGTAGTGGTGGGTTTTGTCCTAATTGAAAAGATTGGCTTATCCTAAGGACACCCGAAACTGGCATCTTTTTGACAATTTAGAAATTCTGGCTTTGCTCTAAGAGACCAACGGAACTGCCTAAAAGAAATTTAACATGCACAAAACCTTCCTCCGTCACACATTAAAGTTTTGTTAGAATTAGGATTGGTCTCCAGCTCACTGAAAAATAAAAACAAACAAAAAAAAAGCCCAACCCAGAGCAGCTTTGGCTACATAAACTGCCTGGTGAAACCTCATTCGTAACTGCTGTGCAGAAAGCTTACTGAGATTTTTTTGCTTGATGTTCTTTGTTTTACTCTGCTTTTATTTTAGGGACCTCTGACATTTTAACTTCCTTTGCATTTTACTCCAATCTTTCTCCTTTCTAAATGCTGTGACTGTACAAGATAATGGAAATTGGAACAATTTCAAACAACCTGAAACGTTTGTGAAAGGTGTTGAATTTTAGTCAGTGTGCAGGGAATGTTTTCTCTCTTGCAAATCCCCTTCACATATGGTGTGACTGCTGACATGAAATTTTATCAAAGTAAAACACGGAGGGTGTCTTGAAGTGGTCACTTTATGAATGGTTGTGCAAGGCGGTGAGCTCTATGAACTGGCTTCTCTTTTCCTTTTTGCAAATGATATCCATGTTTTTTAGCTAAAAATCTGAGTTTGCTTTTTTTTTCTCCCCATACAAAACTATGAGTTTTTTTAAAAATGAGGCTGATTATTAAGAAAAAAATCCAACAAAGCCTGTTTAGCTCATGTTTCCAACTAAAATTGAAAGAGATTGATTTGCCACCCTCTGGCAAAAACCATATAACCTCCCATTCATGAGTCTAATGAGAACTTCGTTATTGTCAATGAAGAAACGGTAAAAAATAGGCACAAGGAAATTATTTTGGATTTTCTTTCAAAGTACAAAAGACAACATAGGAAGAGAAGAAGAAAAAAAAGGTTTTCTGGTATTTTCTTTCACTGTAAAATACAGGGTGGGGGGAACGTGGAGTTATCTGCAGACAGAGCAGTGAGCACATTGTGCTTAGTGGGACCCCAGTTGCTGCTGGGCTCGATGACACTGAATGGACGAAAGGGATAGATTTTTGATGGAGTGTTGGCAGCCAGCGCAGAGGCAAAGATATGGGTCTCCTACTCCCTTACGCTGAGGTTCAGGGTGGCACTGAAAAAAATGAGCATTAGTTGAACAGGAAAAGAAATGTATGGAATCTAACGGCACCTAATATGGTATCGAACAATGAAACTCCAAGGTTTTCCTCCAAGGCTGTCCCACAGCCAGGAACCCCAAGTGCCCCATGGCCCTGGCTCCGCATCTTCTGGCTTGCAAGGTCTTCAGCAGGTGGCTGAGTGGGCTCTGGGCTCCTCATCACTTCCCCCTTCCCATTTCAGGGTGAGCTGCTGGAGGTTTGGAGGTGCTGCCTGCAGCTTAAAACTTCTGCTTGGGTTGTGTATGATTTAGGTCTCAGTCTGCAAGCTCTGCCTGTTTGAGGTATCCCAGCATCATCTTGAAATAACCCTAACCCAGGAGTAACGGCAGAGGGCTGTTAATCATCCTCGAGTGGACCGTTTGTAGACAAACAAATGGTTTACACCCAGAGCAAGCCGGTTTTCCAAGGCAGGGCTGTACGGGAACGATAAGCGAGCAGGCAATCTCTCAGCTACAGATACGAGCCACCCGAGGGGGCTGATGGTGGGAATCCTGCGACAGATTAAGTTGCAGATGTTTTCAAAGAGCAGTACCTGAACTCTTCACCTTGAGGGGAAACGAAGCAGAGAGCAACCCTGCCTTCCTGAAAACAAAAACACCTTCCGTGCGCCACCAGGGAAGGACGAGCAGAGCTGAGGGGAGTTTGGGCTGGGGAAGGGATTAAAAACAGTGTGAAAAATTGCGTTTTCATGCCCGGCGTGCTGTTGGGTGCCTGCACAGGGTCAGAATGGAGCCCCATAGGGCCCATCTGGCTCCAACCTGGGGAAAAGGCAGGGTTAAGCCATAGGGAGGTCCATGGGGTCAGTACACAGTCCAGAAGAGATTATGAAACAGGAATTTCATTTCCCAAGAAGGTTTTACTGAATTGCTTCCTCACACAAAATTGCACTGAGACACTCCAAGCCAGGGCAGCCTCTGGAGCCTTCTGAGGCTCTTAAGACTAAAATTGCTCTGGGAACAGCTGCAAGTGGGACCAAACACTGCAGCCTTGTGAGTGTCCAGAATGGAAGATCTCAGCCGTTTCTATGGGAGCTGGAGGCCAAGTCTCTGAAAAGCCCTCTGAAATTTCTTCCCTGTCAAAACTATAGCTGTGTTTGGTACTTACAGAGTTTTCCCCACCTGTGAAGCTTCTCCTAGACTTCTCCATAGCACAGGTGAAATTAATTTCTTTGTGGTGCCAAAGCAGATTCTCAGTGCAAGGAGCAGTGACAGATTTGGAGGCAAAGAGCTGGAAAGGTCCACCTGAGTGGGGAGAAACAACAGAGTCAGTGAAATTAAAGGTGCTTGTGGTGATGATTCAGAGAAATATGGGTGGGGATTGTTCCTTTTCTCTCCTCCTTCCTCAAAACCACACTCCATCTTCCTTCCTCATTTCTTTAGGTTACAGGAGCCTCAGTTTGTCCCCATATTCATCCTCCTTCTTCCCAGACCTCTAGTTTGTCCTTCAAGCTGCTGACCTCCCTCATCTTGAACCTCCCCTAAGAAGCAGTTTTTCTCGCATACCAATGTATACAGCACATGTTGGGAAAGTCTGGTTATTCAAGTTCTGCCACATCTGGATGGTGCCTTCCCTGTGGTTGTGAGGATGTCATGGTTTACTCGGGAAGGGGTCTTCCAGTTATACCAGGTTTGTGAGGTAATTTGGGTCTGCTCTAAGAATAAGTAAAGCCAGATATTGTCTGAGGCAGATGATAACAGTTTTTGCTCAGGACGTGTGTTGTATTTGTGACAGTCTGGGTCAGAGAGCTGTAGATATTACAGGGCTGTCTGTATTATTCTTTATGTTGTGGTTTTTTTCCTTCTGAATTTGATTGAAAATATCATGCAAAAAAACCTTTTCTGTAACGTTGTAGATTTGAACCAGAGTTGAATTTGGCTCAATGCACTCTGCATCAAGTGCTGCATTTGTAGTTTGTTTTAAAACTCCTCTTTGCTTTTTTACCAAGTTTCCCTTAAAGAAATAGTCATTTCAAAATGTGTTTCCAATAGCCATACCTTTTGATTGCCCAGTGTTCAGGGTGAGTACATTAATAACGTTCAAAATGTGGTTTGCAGTTTTTCTGACATCTCAACATTCTGGAATTTCAGCAATCGAACTTGACCTGCAGAACCCTGCACGCAAATCCCTTGAATCGATCGCGCCGCACAAAGCCAAGCCTGCTCTAGTGTTGTTGCTAAAGGGAAAATTGAAGAGTATGGTATTGGTGCTCTTTTGCTACCAAGTTCATCAAGGCAAAATCATGAGCTCACGATAGACCACATAAGTATAATGAAACTCTCAGCATTTTGATATATAAGCCAAGACCAATGCCTTGACCTTTCAGGGCCAGTAAAATGGATACAGGAATTGTGGAAGAGATGTCTGTTCTTATCCCGAGCCAGGCAATGTATATAGAGATAGGGTCACTGTGTGCCAGAAACACCATTCAAGATGTGTTAAGATGCTTTTCCTACAGAAGTTCAGCATTTTACTGAGATGGTAAATTTCAGGAAAACACAGATTTCAGACATCACTGTGACAGAACAGGCAGTGAGTCCTCGAGAGAAATCACTTTCTGCTAGTTTTGTCACTAGCTACCTCTGCAAAACAAAATAATTGTCAGTAGATCAGGAAGATGAAGGCTAAAGTTAAAAAAAGGTATAAAAGTATATGTATCTACCTTGCTTCCAGATTTAGTCTCTATCCAAGTGTTACTCATCTGATCATCTGCAGCAGGGTTTGCTCTTAGGGATTTGTAGGTTCTCAGAGATAGGGAGATTGCACAAGCTCTAGCAGAAACAACTGGTCAAAGTACACATTAAATCACATTGGAAACAGGTGCAAATTATTTCTTTGATTCTTCAAGTTTTTCTCCTTCCTTGTGTATGCAGCAAAGTAGCACAAAATGTCATTTATGAGGTCTACTGGTGAGAAGAAAGTACATGACTGTAGGTGTCAGATTCTTTTCTTGGTAAGGTTCATCCTCTCTTCAAATCCACAGTGATTACGTAGTGAATTATTAATGGCAAGGTAAATGCAGTTATTCTGGTGGAAAAGAAAAAGATGTGTACTGTTATTATGACTGAGAAATTGTTACATGGCAAAAGGATAGGCTGTCATTTACAAACCATTTTTTCTATTTAAGGTTCTCTCATTCTCTTGTTCCTCTCTAAGCAGGTCAAGACAAAATTGAGAGATCGAGACAAGGATGACATTTCTTATTTAAAGGTCACTCAGTTGTAACTAGACTGCAGTTGGGCCCATCCTTGCAATGAGTTCTGCATGGACAAAAGCCTGCGTTGGCTCAGAGCAGGGTTGTGTCTGGTCCTCCTTGGGGTAGGGCAACAGGACTAAGGGCTACCCAAAGACGTTTGGTAAAGGGGAAACCTGCACACTTTTTTTTTTTTTTTGTGTGTAATAAAAAGATGATGACTTTATAGAAAGAAACAGTTCCAGTAAGCCTCGTCAGAGAAGCAAAAGAGAGCCTAAAAATATGATCCTCAGAAAAACAGCCTATGACTACTGGTATTCAAATAATACAGGAAACAAAGAAATATCCTTTCCTTCTTCACTAACCTCCCTAAACTGTGGGGATGTTTACAGGCATTTCATGATACTGACTAAACGATTTATCAATCTGAGAATATTTTCTGCCTGGAGTAAAGAAAACATTTTAAATTAATTTTTTCTCCATCACTTAAAAAGAATCTTCAGAAATTAGTTTTTGCCTATTTCTGGATTCTTTGTCACCTGTAGTTTATGTACATCAGATGCTTTTGTCCAATCTCCCTCTTTAACAGCCTTTGCATGTCGTCTGCACTCAATCCAGAACAAATAGAAATATGGTGTGATCTCTTTGTCCGTATGATTACTATTTATACTCTATCACCACGCTTTCTTCTTCTACAGCACCTGGCAAAATGGGATCCCAATCTGCTTTCACGCTGTAAAGCTACTTACTACAGTGTGGTGGTGACACATTTAGTTTCTAGATGCCTGTGCACATACATAAGGAAGTTTTGTGCGATTCAAAGTAATATGTCACTCTTCTAGAAAAATATTCTTTTTCTATGAAGCCAAGCCTTTTAAGGTGTTAAAAATATTATCTTTGTTCTTTGTAAAACACAATTTTATTCTACTTATGGAAAATGATCTTTCTGCTTTATTAAGCCCATAAAAACTTGAAAGTTACAAAACCTACTGGAAAATGTTTACACTTAACAATGCCTTTTTCTAAGTAGCAATGAGGGTGGCTGCATAGTTAGAGTTCTGATCTGATCATTTATTTAAGCTATTACATGATTGAATTCTGTTTTGGTTTGTATTCAGGCAGCTTCTCCAAATATGTTAGAGATATCATACATTGAAATGCCAAAGTGGGTGCAGGGCTCCCTACTTTTGTTCTTCTGCACTGATAGTTTTTAAAATGAAAGCTTTAATCTGTATTATATAGGATCATTAATTTCTGCATTTTACACTTGAGCAACAGCATTCTGATTATCTGCTGCAATGAAAAATAAGCAGCCCTGCTCCTGCAGACTTAATTACTTACTGCAGGGCCCATCCCTTCCTAGTTATGGCACGCAATCTGCAAATGGGGTCAAAAACATTATTAAAAACCAAATTACCCACTGGATGGAGAAAACAAACATGCAACTGTGACCTAGAGGACCTCACCAACACAGGAGGCAATCTTAGCTGCACACATTACACAGCCCTACAGAATCTGCTAAGGAGCTCGGTTCTCAGACAACAAAATAAGCAGCTAAATGAGCTCATGGCACAAGATAGCTGTGCATGCTATTGTGGTATAAAGCGTATTCTGGCTAAGTATTTTATTAATGAGGGAGGTGTCTGATGTAGAAATAGACCAATGCACTTTAAAAAATGTGCATGCTGATTAGGTGCCCGTGTAGGGTGAGGTTTCTAGAAAATCTGGCTTTGGCAGCAAGGACCAGGAATGTGTCCCTAAAAATCTGTGTGGCCCTCTTGAAAATTTAGCTCCATTTGCCAGATCCTTCTAAAGTGTCTTTCAGCCTTGAAGAAAATTATAAACCTACTTTCAATAATGTAAATATATTGTATCTACTATCCTTTAAAAATAGTGTTGATTGCATTTAAGAGCAAGCAGTAGGAGTTATGAAGGATTTGGGAGATTTTAAAAGTTAATAAAATGCATTAGTGCTTACAGAAACACATGAAAATGGAACAGTAAACACAACTAAGAATGAGTCCTTTGAAAAAATAATAACCTATTTGTTTAAACATAGTGTAGAAGAACATAGCATAATATTTATACAATTTCCTTAGTTGAATGGATGAAAAAATGGATCTGAGATAAAATTTTCTATGTCTAAAAGTCTAATGGATGGTAATAGAATTGTAAACTATAAATGAAATGCTGATCTATTTATATTAACAGAGATACAGTATTTACTTGCAATATTTATAGCAATAGTATGCTGATCTAATTTATAAGACAATGGGCCAAAGAATCTATTGTTTTGAAATCACATAAAAGCAATAATAAAACAAAACAATAAAATATTAAAGTGCATACAAGGAAAATAAGTCCATAAAATGCACAGTTAACATTAAAAGATCATTCAGTACCATTTTGAATTTGTCTGCTTGAATACATTGTATTTAATTAATTGTAAGCACTGAAAATTGCTGAAGCTTAAAAATATGATTCAGTCCAGCACATAATAGTATAATATTTTTTCTACGAAATAAAAACATTATAAATTATAAATAATAAAACTCCAGGAAAATGATCAGGTTACAACAAAACAGTGGTACGTTATCAACATGCAAAAATAGGAGAGATGTAGACGGTACATAATTATGTAGATATCAAGAGCAATTCCATAGTAAAGTTTGTGCTGTAATTTAAACTTCAAGCAGTATTAAAATAATTTTTAAAATTTGCATTTGCTGAATTCCCTCTGCAAGTCCAGCAAAATGAATCTTCATGGGGTAGGATAATTTTTTTTTCCCTTTAATCACTTACGAATGTTTTTCTATGACCCCGTGCCACTGAGTTCCTGCTCTGCTTTCCTGAGAAGTCCATCTGCATAGATCCCCATCACCCAGACTTCTCGCCCACTGAATTGATATTTCAGCCAGAAACCACATGGGCATTTTACTGTTAAACACAGAAGGGCTTGTGTTCTTTATGCTGGAGGCTTTCGAGCTGTGGGTCTCTTCTTCACTTCCTGGTGCTTTATGACTGTTCCCAAGCTCACTGGAGGTGTTGGAAGTGCTGGTGAACCCCAGAGAGGATGGTGATGATGAAGGGAGGGATAGGGGCATGGATGAAGAGCTGGAGGAGAGCTGCAGTGTGCCAGCCCTTGGATGGCACAGGGGGGTTAGAGAAGGAAAGATGCTCCTGAAGGCAGATTTTGGAAAAAAATGGGAATTTTTTCAAGGGTTGGGAGGACTGAAAGGACTAACAGGACTAAGGGTGGCTTGTGGTGGAGGGGAGAGGACAGTCTCACTATATAGGTAGACAAGGAATCATAGAATCATGGAATCATAGAATGGTTTTGGTTGGAAGCGACATTAAAGATCATTGAGTTCCAACCCCCCCTGCCATGGGCAGGGACACCTCCCACCAGACCAGGTTGCTCAAAGCCCCATCCAGCCTGGCCTTGAACACCTCCAGGGAAAGAGCATTCACAGCTTCCCTGGCTAACCTGTTCCTTTGTCTCACCACCCTCATAGTAAAGGAAGACTTACATCAGGGAGCTGGAGCTGTGTTTGGGGGCTGAAGAAGAGAAAAGCCCAACTGCATCTGAGCAAGGTAAAGACATGCTTCCTTTGTTCCATGGATCCAAGTGGCAGCTGGGTACCCTACAGCTTGGCTCAAAACTGCTTGGCTGCCCTTGTCCTATGTGCAGAGCATCAAAGCAGGAAGAGCTTGAGAGGCCCAACTCACTGAATGGAGGCGGTGGTGGCTGAACATGAGCCAGCAGTGTGCCCAGGTGGCCAAGAAGGTGGCCAACAGCATCTTGGCCTGTATCAGGAATAACATGGTCAGCAGGACCAGGGAAGTGATTATCTCCCTGTACTGGCACTGTTGAGGCCCCACCACCAGTACTGTCCAGTTTTGGGCCCCTCACAACAAGAAAGACATTGCGGTGCTGGAGGCTGTCCAGAGAAGGGCAACGGAGCTGGTGAGGGGTCTGGAGCACAAGTCTTGTGAGGAGCGGCTGAGGGAGCTGGGGGTGTGCAGCCTGGAGAAGAGGAGGCTGAGGGGAGACCTTCTCGCTCTCTCCAACTCCCTGAAAGGAGGGCGTAGCAAGGGGGGGTTGGTCTCTTCTCCCAAGGAACAGGCAATAAGACAAGAGGAAATGGCCTTAAGCTACACCAGGGAGGTTTAGATTGGATATCTAAAGGAAAGGACTCTTCACTGAAACGTTTATTAGACATTGCAACAGGTTGCCCAGGGATGTGGTGCAAACAACATCTCTGTAGGCATTTAAAAGATGGGTTGACATAGCGCTTAGTGAAATGGTTTAGTGATGTTTTTTTATCAGGGTTAGATTGATGGTTGGACTCAATGATCTTCAAGGTCGCTTCCAACTCAGGCAATTCTATGATTCTGTGGTACCTGAGAGACCTCACTCTGGCTGTGGGGAACAGGGAGCTCCAAACCCTCACCTCCTCCTGCCACCCATCATCAGCACCTTGTGGGAGTCTTCTGGCCGGAGCCCGAGGGCAGAACTAGCCCCCTGGCCGCAGTGTCACCTCTGCTGGTCCCCTCTGTCCTGGCATGGCTGGGGACAGCACGCCTCAGGCACTGCTCCAGACCCCCTCCTTGACAAGCCCCCACCTGCTTCTGCTCATGAATCCCCGACATCAGAATGAAAATGCAATTGTCCTGTCAAGCCACTGAGTTGGGGATGAGGGGAAATGTTTCAGAAGTACCAGATGATCAGTGCAACAACCTGGGCAACTGAGAGCACGCTCTCTATTTTTATTTCCTGATGTGACTCAGTGTTGCAGGAGCAGCCTTTCAAGGAGAAAGCCTGAAGTCCTGTTCTTGCTGTCGTTACAAGCGTTACTGGACTAAATATTTTTTAATAGTTAGACCTGTCAGGCTGGTGTCCGGATTTGCAGGCCAATACCTGATATTCCCTTTCATGTTCCCAAGGCCAAGGAAACCGTAAAGCCAGGAGGTAAGAGAAATGAAAGCAACCTATCGCCCATGCCTTGCTACACGCTCCAGGGAGGGGTGTTAAATCAAATCACAACGTTTCCTTAACATTTTACACAAAGACAGTAGAGGTTTTGTTTACCCCTTCCATCTCCAAACATTCCTGGAGCAAAATGCACAGCAGTGGTTGCAAAGCCGGGTCGTGCCACAGCAGTGTGAAATGATTGCACAGAGGCCCCAGATTTTTCACTCTTTGAGGGAAGGGTGGGAGGAGAAAAATATGTTTCTTTTACGTTCCCCTGGAGGACTTCTGAACTTACCTCAGCATGGAGAACCAAAGACAACCTGAGTCCTCTGCCCATGCAGTGGACCCCAATTGTTCCTCTTCTGTTTATTCCTTCAGCAGAACTGGGGGTCTCTCTGCTTTGTTCAAGTCCTCCAACTCTCTCACAGATCCTCTTCTTGCCATTCCCTGAGATTTTTCCCTCAGTCTCTAGACCAGTTTAGTTCCATTTCCATTCTCCTTGCTGTGGCTTCTTTAAATACATAGCAGTTTCTCCCTAAATTCCCAAAGGAGGTATTAGTGCCTTTGCTGAGAAAAGCTGATTTTTATTGGCCAGTTAGCAATCATTCACAGTTGAGAGTTTTTGTGTGTGTGTGTGTCTTACTATCTGTGTGTCATTTCAGCTGCATCATAAATATTTCAGTGTCTTGCAGTTTTAAATTGCGTATTGGCCCATTTTTAAAGTGTGTAAAATGGCATTGGCTCACTTCAGTTATTGGCCACCACTCAGGTGAGCCTCTTCAAGAGAAATGAAATTATGTCCAGAAAGCCTCCATGTTTGTGATCACACAGCATCAAGAGACCCAATTTTTGTCACTCATCACATGAATTTTAACCTTTCTTCTGAAACACCAGTTCCTATAAAACCGAGGAGACGAGAATCTGAGCTTTCAGAAACAATTAAAAAAATCCAAAACATTTTTTTTTTGTGACACAGAAAGCTAGAAATCACACTGTAAAACCTCAAAACTTAAACCTTTTAAGAAAAGGAAGAGGGATGCACAAGGATGGAGGAGAGAGGGTGCGCATCTTGCAGTTTGTAAAGAAGTGAATTATGGTTTGTAAACACTTGCAGTCAATAAGCTCCTCTCATGTATGAAATATGTTGCTGAATGCACATAAACAAGGAGGAGCAAAGCTGTATGGAAGCACTGGCTGTTATGTTTTACTTAGTGGTGTGTGCTTTGTATTTTATTTCACACAGAAATTCTTCTTTTCTCTTTTCCTTTCTTTTTATTCCTCTCGTGGCCAGCAGCATATGGCCCAAACTGGACTCATAGGAATTGGCTTCTTGTACCACTGATAAGATGCTTTGTGGTGCTTGGTGGGTTGTCTCTCAGTCATGCCACTTCTAGAACCAAAGCTCAGCAAGCAGCACCTAGACAGACACACCAAGAGACAGGAGGTTTCAACACAGCTCCAGGGAGAAAGGAGATGTGTTTCATTTACAGCCAGTGCAGGGTTGATGGGTTTTGCAGAAACGAGGGTATGGGGTTTGTTCCTCTCTCTGGCATGCTTGATACCATTTTCAATGACGAAACAGACATGCCATCCTTTGCTTAAATTCCTCACTAAAATATAAGACAACTGTCAGCTGAACTAAGCCAGGCTTGGGTTTAAGACCTGTACAAAGAGCGCAACAGGGTCATTTTATTCTGGTTTGCTTTGAATTTCATATTGAGCGATTTCTCAGCCTCTGCAATGCCTACCATTTTTGTTTAAATAATCTTAATTAGAAATTATTTCATCTCCAGTCCATTTTCTTTATCATCCTGTGCTGTGATAACTGATGAAACATAGTTGGGGACAGAGGGGAAGGAGAGGTGAATGAATTCTGCAGGAAGACTTTGTCTAATGTTGTGTTTATAAAGGGTAGTGTTTATGACAAATCAATTAACTGAGGTGTTTTGAAAGGCTGTAGGAACAATGTCCAAGGACTTAACAAAATTTTTTTTGAAGTTCAGAAGAAAAATTGCCCCTTGGAAAGCTAACATTGCTTCATTGTACGAATCAAGCAACACTGATCTGATTTCGGAAACCCATTTGGTATTTGCATTAATGTCTTCTAACAAGACAGGTTTTTTCTTTCTTCTTAAGCTGTAAAGTAAAGCCAGCTGAAATGAACTTCTAAAGTATATTTGTGAAGTTAAATATTTGTGAGTCACAGTAGACTCAAAATTAAAAAATAATGTGACCAACTTACATAAAAGATAAATTAGGCCCATCCTAGCAATTAGGAGAATTTCTGTTACCAACATAATGTTTAAAAGTAAAAGCACTGTTAAAAGCAGTGTATATTTTAAGCTAATATTTTCAGAATACTTTCAATTTTTTCAGACCATTAGATAAATATAATATGTGAAATGAAATGTTGAACGCTGTAAAATGTCTATCCATATACTGCCGTAGAACTGACCTAAATAAATTGTCAATAGATACAGAATGCAAATGGAAGCAAATACTGATAAAGACAAAACCATGCATGTCAACAACACTGTTAAAACCAGTGTACTTAATTAAAAAAGTGAAGTCAATTAAAATCAAAACAACAGTGCAGCACGTACAAATGCTGGAATAATCATTAGGCCTTGCTGAATAATGGAGGAGTATAGAAATTTTTTTTAAAGTGAAACAGCAGGGGTGATACATTACACAAAGCAACAATCTACAACAATATGACAATTGAATTACTTCAGCCCCATTAGGCAGGTGCAGAAGAATAATTAACATGAATTTCTTCAATGGAAAGAAAAAAAATTAAACTTTGGTCTAGCACAAACTGTTATTTTTTTCCCTCCAAAATGATGAGAAAATATGACAATGAGCAGACTGATTAAAATGAAACCTTTATGCTTATCCTCTTTGTGAGACTGGTTAATCACGGGATAAAATATGTACCCAGTGAATTTTCTCATAGTCTGACAATGTTAAAACAGACCACTGTAGCTCACATCAGCACTTGATCTTCTGCTGAGGTATAAGCATTGATTGCTCAGATTAAAAATAAAATATAAAAGGCAATAGGTTTTGAATTTTTAAATTCTTTCTGATATAAGAGGTATTCAGTCAAGCCTTGGGTTCCATTCAGTATGTTTCTCCATTTCAAATTCAAAACAAATATGTGACCTTCAAATTCAATCTGAGCAACGACTCTTCTCTAGAATGACAAAAAAGAGTGAACAAACTTCATAATATCTCACGAACTGTAAGCTGCTTCTTAAACGCCAATTGCTTCCGCAGCGTTTTTCCCTTTGGAGTTCTACTAAAATAATTCTATTTATTTCTTTTGAAAGAGATTGATTTGGAGACAGATAGTCATGCAGTTTACTGAGGAACATTTGATTTTCTTCCTTTAGAATTAAAGAACTGGGTAAACACTACCACTGGTCATGTTAGAAATATATTAATTGCAGATATGGACAGAAGATCTGAAGTGATAAAGTTAGCATATCTTAAGAAGCCACTGCTCCTCAGCTAGAGAAACTACAGAAGGATTAATGCTCATTCTATTAGCAGAGGTTGCGTGCTTTGGTAGCTTTAATTAGGCCATTTTACCTTGTGCATGTAATAGCCTGTGAGGAGCTGAAGAGCCCCAGGTCTGTCAGAAAATTCTTCCTGTCCACACCATCACCCACCACCCTCTTTGCCCATGGCCTTTGGGCATCTGGTGGGCTACTAGTCTGCTACTGCCACCCTCCAGCTGTAACTCGGCTACTGTCTACTTGTGTATGTCCAAGTACCTTAGGTAACTTCATATGGCTCACCTAAGGCTGTGTGCTCTTCCCTTCCTCTACTGCTTGATTGGATATAGGACCGTAATATAATTTTGCTATTTTAGCCTAGAGAAACCTGTGCTTCCATTCAAGTGAGGTGAGTTGCTAGGACCATGTATTGCTATGACCAAATTTCCTCTCACTTTGAACTAGGAATCAGTAGTTACTGCCTCTCTGTCAAATGGGATTAATTTCCATTCGAGAGCTGGCAGTCCCACAAGTGTTCGAGGCTGCTCTATGGGCTGGTTACATAGATTTTCTCATGTTTATATTTTGGAAAATTAAAAACTTTCCAAATTCAATCATCTTTTATGTTTTATTTTCCTAAAAATAGTCAAAGACAAGAGAGCTTTGGAAAGCTGGAACACTTATTTTGAAAAGGAATCATGCTTTGGGATGAACACAGTTTTCAGAAATGGGATAAAAACACAGTCGTTCCCAAAATGCAAGTAGATGTTCGGTACTTTTTCCTGGTTTGTGCAATTCTCCTTTTGTTATTTGAATGGAGAAGTCTTTAAACCACTGAATTCTGGAACTAAGAATGCTAATTTTATAACTGTCCTGCACCTAATACTCTTTTCCTAAATATCCATGTTGATAGACCTTTGTTCTATCCCTGTGCATCTTATGACAAAGCCACATCTGAAGTCATCTGCTTGCTTCAGTGAACTTTAATGTTCTGAGACACTGCTGATGGCACCTCATTTTCCCATTTAAATGTTGATGCACTTGCAGGTACACCCTAGTTGTGATCCCATACCATCATAAAAACTATGTTGGCAGCCAGGCAGAAACTCTGGAGAAACCCCGGAGAAAGTATGGACTGGTTGTGCTGCAATGACTGACATGGCAATGCCAGTGTGGACAAGCACCTACTGAAGCAGGTGATGCAGAGACAAAACTCCGAGGAGAGTTTACAATGCTACAAAAAAAAGCGGTCCCTCAAAGAATTAGAAATATAGCTCCACAAGACGATGCCTCGACATCTATAGCACTAAAAGCTGTCACTCCAGAGAAGATGAAAGGGGGGTTAGTATCCCTTTTCTGCACAAACTCTTTAGCAGCCCAGAAAGGACAGAAGCTGCAAACCCATGGAGATGCCCAGCCTGTAACTGAGATGGGAAAAAGAGAGGTGGAGACGTGACTGACAGCGTTTTGTGCTGCACTGCAAACATAGCGGGCTATGACACTGTAATGTACATTTTGCTCAAGATAATAAAGGGCTCTTGATATTTTGCACCTATGTGGGCTTCTTAGTGTGTCTAAGCCTCCTTGTCTTCTATCACTGCTCCTTCTTCAAAATGGGATCCGTGCAGCTAGAAGTCAATTTTACATGGACTTTTTCTAAAATGAATATTTTAGAAATTTCTATTCCGCAGTCTCTGCCCAAAAGAGCTTTTTTCTAGCCTTTTTTCAGGCTGCTTTATGACCCTTCCAGCTAATTGTCCCCCTCACTCACTTCACCAAAGGCATTCAGATATCCCCTACAGAACTTAAAGAGCTACAGTGTTTCCTCTTCCTTCTACTGCAGGTCTCCAAATCTTCAAGTTGATGGTGTTGTGAGAGCTGAGAGGAGCAAACATCCAACCACATTTATTAAAACAGCTGATACAGCATGGAAATGCTCAACACGGGAAATGTTTTGTTTCAGAGACTGAGGAATTCCTCGAGTTCTGAGCTACCTTTGCATTTCCAGATGTTATGCAGGGTTACAGGGTATTTGGCAAGTTTCTATCTCAGCATCATTAACCTCTTGGGTTTGAGACATTACTGTCACAGTCAATTTCTTTTGCAGAGCGCTGTTTGTGGTCAACAACTCATCTCCTGGGCACGAGCATTAGGCAGCAACGTTTGTTGCTAAAAAAACCCCAGAATTTGTTCTCGGGGTCTCTACAGAGGGAACTTAAGGGGAAAAACATCTCCAAGCTCACCCAGGAGTAGGGAGATGTTGTGGGGATGGTTGCCATGGTGAGTAGACTTATTAAAGTAACCACTTCTCATATGTCTCAGCTGCTCCATCCCACGCAGATATCCTGCAGCCAGGATTATGATCTGCCCGGAGAAGCCTCTGGGTCAGTAAAAGTAAAAGATAGGAGGAGAGAAGAGGTCTCTAGAGGACAGAAGAAGAGATAGCTAAAAAAAGAAGGGAATAGAGATATGAAGAAAAAGCAAAGAAACTAACGATTGCAGGGGTTGACACAACAGTAGACAATTATAGAAAGAGATGTTTTATTGAAAGATCATGCTTTACATTTCAGTTACAACCTTGTCATTGTCATGCCAGGAAGCCTACTGAGAAGGATTCAGCCTGGCAGCGTCATTACACTGTTCTGCGTTCCTGCTACAAACTCCTCCCTTTCTGCCTCCCAGCCCAGTGGGAATGTTGCTCACCTTTGTTTTCCTGAGTAGAAGCAAAAGTTCCTTCTCACAGCTTTCTGTCCCTTGAATCACTGACCTACTACAGAAATGAGGTGCATACCCATTTATCAGCAGACCTGAGCAGGTGGATGTGCACTCATTTTCTAGGGTTCAGGTACTGTGCGTTTTCCATTCAGTTCCAGGAGGAATACATTAGTGTATTTTGTTGGTGATGAGCTACAGGAGCAGTCTGTCCTGCCTTCGGTTCAGTGACGACTACAGACTTAGGTTACGGGCAGTTAGAAGTTTCAGACGGAGATCCAGAAGAAGCAGCCCATGAGAAGGGTTTTGCTAATCCCGTCTCCAAAATCCTTCCTCTTCAAAGCCTTACATGCCTGCCTCACCACTTCGGAGAGGCTTTCAGCTGCACAAAGGGACCAAGACCAGTTTTACTTAAAGCCACTTCAGAAAGCAGAAGTGTGTACTCTGCGTGTTTGGGTTTGGGGCTCCCTCCTCTCCTCCCACATCTCTAACATATTGCCGGGCAGTAAAGAGAAGAATCAGCCAGTGCTCCCCTTTGTTTCCAGTTCTCTTTGTTTGCAATGTCTGTACAATCGCTGAAAATTTGTAGGAGCAGAGTAAGGGGCCCATAATACTGTAGCCTAAGGAGACGAAGCTGATGAAGGAGAAGACCTACTTAATGCATTTTGCCTTTTGACCAATTTCACGTGGAGTATGTGAAGCTTTGTGTAAGGCCCTCCATTTTTCATAGACTCTCTTCTCTGAAGTCACTGTCTTGATCACTAGATTAGAAAGTAATACTTGCTGGCTTACTTTCCAGCTTTATTTATGGCTTTTTAAGGATAAAAATTATGAAAGTATTGCTCCCATGATCCTGCTGTGAGGGTGCAGCTTCTGAGGTGGATGGGTTTGATTCCCATTTAATAAAGAAGGGAGTCGGATCCTGGATACACATCTCGTTTCCAACCCATGCTAGATGAACACTCTGAGATTACCTTGATTATTGTGATGAAGGAGAATTGGCACCTGGGTGGGAGAGAATACTTCTCTGTGGTGCTATTTCAGTTGTTTTCTTTTGGGACGTCTCTGTCTGGAGCTGGAATGAAAAATGCAGGCTCCATATAAAATCAAATGGGCACACATCAGGCCTACTCCTGGGTTACTGTTCCCTGGGCCAAATATTTGGATACAATTGCTGTTATCAGAAAATGTTAGACTGACACACAAAGTATTTATTTGTCTAATCAACATTAAATTCTATCTCATAGCCATGGTAGCCATTTTTTTGCCTTCATGATATGAGTGACAACATGGTGTTACTTCTTGTGAGAACCTAAGCATCACACTTCAGAGATGAACTACATTCAAGTTATCTGTGAGCACCATGTCCTTCCTTCCTCATATCCCACCCCTAATTTATTTTGAGAATAATAAAAAGGCTTTTAAAAACTGGTACAGAGTGAATAATCTCCTGAATATTTACTCCCATTAAAAGTAGATGCTTCTTCCTTTCTATGAATATTTTTCAAATAATAATTTTTCAGCTGGTTTGCTTATAAAAAAGACTGCAAACGTTACTGAAGGAATTGGCAGCTTTTATTCACAAGAGAGTTTTCTCTGGAAGAGAAGGGAAGTGTTTGGTGAATCCTCTTTCTTGCCTACCCCCAGCAGTTATCACTGCATATAAAGAAGCTGGATGAGCCCTGAAGGTAGTAGGAGTGTTTGTCCGTATATGAGCATGTTAGAAATGCCAAGTCAGTGTGACTAATGGATAAGACAGAAAGCAAAGCCGGTGATCTAAGATGAATAGAAGCATTAGAGGAAAAACAGGAATGCAAATCTCACATTGTTAGAAACACAGACCTTACTTCTGCTTCAGAGTTTTGTTTCATTAGCTCTTATAGCTTGTGGGCTTCTTCCTTGTAAGGAATAATTGTAAAATCTGAAAAAAACTAGGAAAGGTAGAGCCTGTAGAAGCTGATGTTTGTATTCAAAGTTGCTTGATGGAAGCTGTTAAGCAATACTGAAAATGCTGGCAGGAATCCCAGAGTTCGGAGGGAATTTCCATGTGCTGACTCAGACATGAATTTTGAGCTCACTGGAGTTCTACACCTGATCCTACTGAGGTTACGAAATCTGGAAGAAAGACTGAATTCAAGGTGAACTTCTGAAATAACTGACAGCACACACAGAAGACACAAAAGGAAGAGTGATAGATGTAAACACGTAGTATATGGCTCACTATCATACAGAGTACTGCTCTGAGGAAAAATTAAGGAGACTTTAAGCTGAATGCTAAGTCAAGAGACATCATCTGGGAATGAGGACAGCAAAATCCTTGTCCTCTCAAATTAACAAAACAGATTAACAAGTGCTTAGTCAGCTTCAGAGACCCAACTACGATCAAAATACGCTGCTGCTAGAAATACTTTAAATACAAAAGAGAGCATTGACGGCCTTTAAAGGCTTGCCATTTCCTGGAATGTCTTACTTCTTTACATGCTACTTTTAGCAAAGCAAACTTCTATACTTACATTTCAGTATGGAAGTTAAATCTCTTAATAAGATTTTATTATGTGTTAGGGTACAAGTTCAGAATTACTAATGAGAAATCTTTTTCCAAACAATTCTAGTAAAAATGAAAACTCTGGGTTCCTGTGTGAATGCAGAAGTAAGATGATTTTTCTGAAAGAGGAGGCCATGCAGAGCCTATCCCAGCCCCTATGAGAGCAATTTAATCGAGCTGCAGGGCAATAACAGGAAGAGGCCCTTCTTTAACTAACACTTATGTATTCCTATGGGAAACATGCAGACAAATTCTCGCAATCCTACTTTTTCTATTTCCCTTTTCATTGGCAAGACAAGTTCTGAAGACCTGCTTGCCGGTTATATTTTTATTATCCGGTAATACTTTAAAACACTTTAACATCTCTATTTGTATGGGGAACATCATCTCCTTCATTCCAAAATCTCTGAAAACTTATCATCAACCACAATATTTGCTATTCAGACTCTGGTTGGTACTGTTTATGTCCAGAGCAAATAAAACAATTCAGAAAAATTCATTTGATAAAATAAGTCTCTGTCCACTGTGGCTTATCAAATGCATCATGATTTTCTCAAATTTCTCGTTGATTTGAAAGTTTTGTGAAAAACACCCTTCACAGAGTTCTTAGTCTTTCAATCATTTTTCGGCAATCTCTTCCAAGCACTCAGTGTTTCAACATCAAGCTTCTGATCGGATGTAAACCAGGAAGATTGCTGAGACTGATTAGAACCTCTTCCCAGGACTAACACTTGCAATTACAAATTGGAAATGTTTTTGCTCTGTCAAATTTTTTTAACCTTTTTTCTGCTATTAAAAAATTCAAATAAGACCTAGGAAGTCTAATAGGCCATTGATTACAGACATGTTGTGATAAAATGATTTTGCTATTATGGGCAAGGTTTTCAGAAGCAAAGTAAAGTTTTTATCCATTGAGGTCAATGACAAAATTCTGTTTGGACTCAGTGAGAGCGGGATTTTAAACACTGCCAAGTACTTTCCAGAATCAATTAATTTCTTTAGAAAGAAGGAAAAAAATGTAACAAGTGGCAGCTTTCAAAAAATCTTAGGAAAGTGCTATTGTATGCTGTATTTTGCACACTGAGAAAGGCAAATATCTATTTTCTGAGATTGCACTTCTCTTACACATAATAATAACTAGTTTAAAATCAAACCAAAACTGCATTGAAATATATAGCTTTTTTTTATTTGTTTATTTGAACTTCCATGCCCTTTATCTTCAATGTCACTTTCTTTTCATTGAGCTACTTGAATTTTATTAAAGTTTCCTTTTACTTGGTGCTAAAATATTTGTGTTGACATAATTAGATCTTATGGTCATGGAATAACACTTATTCAGCTGAATATTCAGCATTTATTCAGTACACGTCCTGTTTCATTAACAAGCTCTAACCTACAGCTCTTCCTCTCCAGTGACAGAAAGCAGAGTTCATGAAATTTGCAGTAAATTTTCTATGAATGAAATCCACTGAAAACATTTTTTTAATAGCAACTGTATTCCCTGAAGGGAAAGGAATTTTCTGCCCAATCTTGGGTGATAGCTTTGTGTTTTTTACTTATAAGTAAGAAATTATAATTTTATTTTTTTTTAATAGTTAAAGTTCACATCAGACTTTCTTCTTAGAATTAGAGATTGCATTATTTTCACACAAGGCTGGGGTTATGTACCAGCAGACTCATGCAATTTCTAGCAAACACTTAAGTGACATCAGGCTCATGTTTTAAACACAACACTCTGAGGGATAAGTAGTTCTCTGTGGACATTGCACTGGTATAAGCCGTGGGGACCCGTCCAATCATGAGCAGAATGCCAGAAAATATTTCTGCAAAATACTTCTAAGAGTTACTCCTGTATGAGGCAGTTGCTTATTCGTGAGTCACGTCCTCATGTGGCGTAGGCGACCTACTGTAACAAGCTTGACTTGTACCCCACAAGACCCTTTTTTAGTTCTCTCACCTCCTTTCAATCTGCTCACCAGCTTCCAAGATCTAGACATGTCCCTGCATATGTGAGGAAGCCAAAACCTCAGTTCAGATCAGCTGGGTGGGTATTTGTGGATTTTGGGAGACAGAGACAATGCTTGCGTGGGTGTAAACACAGGAAGAGTTCAGTCTTCAGCAGGCAACTTGTTTAAGTTCTGATGTAGGTTTGTTAAAATTAACAGGGGACTTTGTGATTTTGGGCTCAGGGAGTTATTTCTCTAAAAGTCTGTAAAAGGAAGAAAGAGAAACTATAATGTAGAACAACCTTCTGGTTTAAAGGAGTACACTTCTCAGTGTGAAAACCCTCTTCGCTTCTCTAAGATAAGCAAAAACTTAGAATTAATTGGGAAAGGAAAAAAAGTGGTAGAGGCAGTGTAGCTTAACTTAGCTGTGAGATTGTGGTAGGGCACATCTACAGAGTATTTTTTCAGGCAGATTTGATCTCTCCCCACTCGTTCCCTGAGCCAACTGCAAAACCCAAATCTCTGTATTGGCAGACATGTAGCTGTAGTCCTCACAGCACTCATTCTAAACTAATAAGTCTGGCAGAGGGAGAGAGTATATTAGCTCATTCTTAGTTCCAGCAGCTACCCAGAAGGCATTACAACACACTTGAGATATATCTCATACAAGCTACTGATATGCCCACACGGCAGAGAAGTGACTGCAGTGTGCTGCAGGGACAGCTCAGGCACCGGGAGCTGTGACAGCTCAAAGTGAGGTATTATACCTTACATCCCAGGCAGACTATTACCGAGTTAAAGCTGGTTTAGCTGTAGCTCCTGTGGTCAAACCTATGAAGAGAGTCCAGTTTCTCTCCCCCAAAATAAATCAGTAATCTCAGGGCAGCATGCATGTTTTCTATTCCTGAGCAAAACAAGCCCTATTTTAGCCTCGGGTATCTCTGAACATTTCCTGGGTGGAAAGTTCATGCGACATAACTTCTAAAGAGTGCCTTGCTTACAGTCTCCCAGGGTAGGAAAAACCAAACCTGTAGGAGTGGGATGAGCTAAGAGAAAGTATAACATACAGTCAGAGGAAAGAAAGTGGCCCTTTGTTGTCCCTAGCATTAAGTTAAAGAGGACTGCACGCTTCAGAAGCTGATAAGCGTAATTTCTTTCAGCCACTGGGTAGCATGTCTGTCAGCTGAGCTCAGGATTCCTGAGTCACAAGCAGGGTCACCAATACTGCAGAGAGGAGCTTTGTTTACTTCTTGCAGAGGTAGAGGCTGCAGATGCTGGGGTGGAGAACATCTCTGCTGTGAGCCTGTTGTGTGCCCATGCAGCCAAAAAGGTCAATGGCATCCTGGGCTGTATCAAGAGCAACACCACCAGTACATCAAGGGGAGTGATCATTCCCCTTTTCTCACCACTCTTTAGATGTCAGAGTACTGTGTCCTGTTTTGGGCTACCTGGTAGAAGAAAGACGTTTATCCAAATAGGGCAAGTTCAGTGAAGGCCCACCAAGACGGTCAGAGGCTGGTGTGCTTATCCTGCAGAGTAGATGCCAAGGGACCGGGACTTGTTTGTCCTGGAGAAGAAAAGGTTCTGGGGCAACTTAATCAGGGCCTTCAAATACCCACAAGGAGGTCACCAGGAAGACAGTCAGGCTGCTCACAGCAATGTATGACGGGAAGAAAAATGGCAGTGAACATACATACATACATACCTACATAACATACATAAGAGGGGCTTAGATTATATATAAAGAAAATCTTTTTCACCCTGAGGACAGCCCAGCAGTGGAAGAGGCAGTCTAGGGGCTCATGCAACCTCCACACTTGGAGGTTTGCAACAGCCACCTGGATAAACTTTGACCCATGTGGTCTGATCTCATAACTGAGCCTGCTCTGAACAGGAGGTTGGACTGAAGACCTCCAGAGATCTCTTCCAATCTCAATTTCTTCAACAGCTTTTTTTTTTAAGGGAGATTAAAGGCTACTTCACCAAAGCACTTAAACGGCTCAGGCTGCTCCTAAAGGCTGTCCTAAAGGCAGCAGCTGTAAGCAGACATATTTTGATCAAAGTATTGGCCAAGAAACCTGACTGTTTCGTTCAGGATTTACTGTGAGGTAACACTAGATCTTTGCATGAGTTTCATTCTTCCTTCTGTGGCAGATGTCTTTTTTCTCAGGCCTTTGTCCTTGCTTCATTCCTCAAATGCATTTTCTTTCTCCTCCCAGATGTTTCCTTTGTTCCCAAGGTCCTGTTACAGGAAGATATAACTTATTTTACTGAAAGTCTTTACATTAGACTCTGATTCAAAAATACACACACGGTTGGAATTGGGTGGATTACCAAACACCAGATGATCTGCAGCAACTGATTATGTAGTCTTAGCCCATTGTAAACTTTGTAAGAAGCCTATTAACTTATGTTTCTTACATTAGTGTGTAAACTGAAGTCTTGCTTCACCCTTTTCATGAGTAAGAGAGTGAGCACTGGTCTTCAGAAGATAAACATTAACACTTTATGGCAAAACTACTTGCCTTGTGTTTCTGGGTTCTTTTTCTCTCAGGTTAGAGTAGAACATCTCAAAACAGGTCAATATAGTATATATTCAATTGGGAATCAAGGAAGACACTTCCTCCTGACCTTAGTGTCTTCCTGAGAATGAAATACGGTTGGTAGAATGAGCCTTATTAATTGCAATATTTATATACTTACAATGTTTCTAACTTCATTTATCATGGCACTCTACTTTCATGCATAATACTCTCATGTGTATTGTACAACATCAGAACAAGCTCTGTGTCAAATCTTTGAGTATTCCATGTACAACCTATTTTGAACATTCAACTGTGTTAAACCTGTGAATAATTAAAGAAAGGAAAAGGTAGCTTGACCTGGGGCAGGGAAGGGGGAACCGACTTAAGAGATGCTTGGGGAAGCTGACTGTAAAATGGTGTCCTATTTTGAAAAATATGAGTCATGAATCTCTTTCTCTCAATATAACACTGGCGGAACAAATTATAGATGCTTCACCTGGTTATCCATCTTTCTTCCTTCAGCATACTCTAAAATTCTTTCTTGTGCTGTATCCAAGTAACCCCCAACGCAGTTCAGATCACCTGTGGTTGGCTACAAAGAGGACTTGGTCACATCACTTTCATTCAGTATAAATCAAAACTGTCTCTGGACATTGAAATTGATATTTACAAAGGAACTTAAAGGATTCAGGCATCTACTGCCCTTGAATTTTTATTGACAATAAAAGCATTGGATTTTAGAGGGGTTTCTTTTGAGAATTACAGCCTGGAGTTCTTCAGCTCCCACATGATAGCTGTGCTCAAAAAAAGACAGCTTTTTTTTTTTCTTTTTTTTTTTTTTCTGACATGAAAATGGGTCATTATTACATCATTTAATTCCTAAGAAATGGACATGCACCATGAAATGAACTTTTCCTTTCTTCTTAATTAGACCCACAAGTACAGCCAAGACCCATTTGTCTTTAGACATTTAGATGTTGGCGTATATTATTCTGCCCGCACAATTATATTTAGTTATTTCTGATTCATCCTCCTCATTGGCTTTAGCTGACTTGCTAATGTAGTTGAAGTCGAATTATCAGTTGCCCAGATGTCTCGATCTGGTGCATCAGCCCAACTGAAAGTCTACGTAATGCTCGCTGTTTAGTCAACTGGCCACATGGTATCCTCTGTTATTTCTTTTACTTTGATTTGAATGAACTGAACTGAATTTTATAAGCATAAAATTAACTATGAAGAGTATCCACAGGCCACTTGTAGAAAAGCTTAGCATAAGGAGGTCACCTGGGCTGCAACTTAATACTTGATAGCATTGCTTGTGTTATATTGCATGTAATTTTATAAGTAGCTTGAAAATGCAGTTATAAGGCTAGAGGAGCACATTGATACTACTTCTGGATCACATCTTCAGTCCTTGTTTGAGCAACGGTGATATAAAACACTCAAGAAAGCAACTAAATAGGTGAGAATTTCTCTAAATGATTAGTGACATGGTTTAGTGTTTTTTTGTTGTTGTGTTTTGTTTTGGTTTGGTTTTTGTTATCAGAGTTAGGTTGATGGTTGGACTAGATGATCTTAAAGGTCCCTTCCAACCTAGAGAATTCTACGATTCTATAATTCTAAATAAAAGGGACTACTTTAGAAACAGTTAAAACAATCAACAATAACTTACTTTTACTCTCAATCAGTGATAGATTTAGCTATTGCCAACTGTTGGGAGAGTTTCCTAACTGCTCACTTTTATAGGTTGCAATTTAGGGCAGTGCTTAGCAGATCTATAGCTTACCCACTTTGTCTACTGTAAGTCAGGATTTGGTTTAGTCTCAGGGTCCAGTCATGAGTTCTGAGGCATTGTATGGACAAGCCAAGAGGTGGTGATAGCAAAGGAATGGTCAACTGTCTTCTGCACTGGAGTTCTGCAAAATAGGTGCAGCAAAAGTAAGTCAGCTTTATGGGAAACAGTGAGTGAGGAGGATGGGAAGACCTTTCCAGTCAGCAGACTAAAAGTTGTTTGTTAGGGGATTTAAAATTAGACAAACTCAGTCAAACCGAGACTTACCTCACATGAATATTCAAAGTGAGAAACAAGATGTTGTGTTGTGCTGCCTTCAGACTGATGAAGCAATAAGGTATTCAGTGAGGTAAGTCTGAGAGTATCAAACAAACAAGAAGGTACCTGAGAAAGCCACGGATCAGAGGTTTGATTGTTGTCGGAGAATCTGTCTTTCAAGCTGCTTATCTGTGCTAAAAAATGGTTTGAGCACTTCAAATTGCAAGTGCCCAATCTGCATAAAGTGGAAGTAATATGCTGACAAAGTCCTGTACAGGTAGCAATCAGCATCATCCTGGATGAGCTACAATATTGCTAAGATGTTTTAAGGAGGACCTGCCAGAGAAGCATTACCGTAATTAACCCTGATTGTCAGAATGCTGGGCAGGCCTGTGTCTCAGGAGCTGAAACATTCAAATAAATAAATAAAAGACTACTTGATGTACATCACTGCTTAGGGACTGCGGGTCTGAAACCAGCATCCTGAGTCCATAAAGATAATAGCTTGCTCTCAATTGATGTGCATGGATGACAACAGGAACCTTTAAAGGGGATCTGTAAAGGCAGAAAAAAAAGGGAGTTGTACCATTTTCAATTCTTTGTAATGACTGAAGAAGGCTTGAAAGCTTCTCTCCCCACCTCTCTCCTCCCCATTTCACATCTTGTCTGATCTGCTTTCCTAGATGATTCTACAACAGACTAGAGGGAAAGTATAATTATGTACCTAAATTATACCAAGGAAATAATACTGAGTTAGGAAGGAAAAGGGCTTTGGTTTCTTTAATTAAAACCACTGAACTCTTTGAGGTCTTTTAATACATATTGTTGTTAGCAGCTAGTTAATTCCAAACTTTTTTCTTAGAGGTTTACTTCCATCTCTTTCAAGATTCAATACTTCCAGTTCTACAATCAAATGCAGAAAAAAATGCTAAATCCATTTCTTGGGGTACTCCACAGAGATTTCTCAGAAAATAAAACTAAACCTGATATTACCAGTATTTTTAGTCAAAAAAGAGCATAAAATAAGTGTGAAGCTGCCACTCTGTGTTGTCACACAGCAAAACAAGGAATGATGGTAAGTGACATAATGCCATTCTCTCTGCCATCTTTGAATCTGTAAATGCTGCAACATTAAAAGATGTGTGTTTAAGCTCTTAAATGAGATCTCATGTAAATAGCATCAATATCTGACACATTAGCATGCAAAAGTTGCTGCAGCAGCCTATTTAGCATGAGTAACTCAACAGAATTGAAGGAAACTTGGAGATCAAAAACATGCTGCAGAAAAAAAAATACATTGCACGAAAATATAGAAACCAAAGAGTTGGGATTTTCTGGCAAATTACATTCTCATCTGGTATCTCACAAATCGAGATTGGTTTGGGGGAGCTCTTTTGTGACTAATGGTATTGCTCAGCAACAGCATTTACTGCCTGAGAAGGAGAGGGAATAATCAAAGCTGACCCAAACAGTATAAGCAGATTGTCCACATGGGGGAAAATTTGAATGATTTATGACAGCCAAAGCGTTTCTTAAATCTCTCCCAAAATAAGCATTGATAGGGAAACAGTCACAGAAGGCCAAAAGCCCAATCAGAAAATAACCTACAGGAATCTTAGCCCCAAAAGTAATTGATGTAGTCGTCAAATCAGTTTCTGACTGTACAGACACTTTTGCATTCAGTCTGCTCCTCCATGCTGTGGATCATTTGACACATCATTCAAATCACCGCTGCCCAATACAGGCTTGCAGCAGTCATGAAATGTTCAGGTAATTCCTGGAGTTTACTTTCTGGAGTTTACTTTCCACACACTCACAAAGACGCTGGGTAAGAACCAAGCTACTCTTCTGGTAACTGAGCATTTAGATGATATTTACTTCTGAGATGTAGTATTTTCCCCAGATATTTTCCATATATACAGGAATATAGAGCCCTGGGACACCACGGACATTTGTACAAGATGTTCCTTCACAGTGATTACAGGAAGAGAAGAAGGACACAAGCCTGTTTGCCAACGTGCTTTTCAGGCTAAGCCTCTGGGTCATTAGTCAGAGCAATAGCAGTGACTTCTTCATCTACAGTTCAAAGATTACTGTACAAAGTAATAATGCAGAGCATTTTCCAGAAAAAAAAATAAAAAAAGATCTATTCTTTTAGCATAACTAAAGCACTTTTCAAATCGTGAGAGATTTAAAAGTAAAAAAGGAGTATATTGCCATATCTGGCAGGATAAAGGAGAGAGAAGGGAATTCCACCTGGAGATACACCCACTGAGGAACTGAATCAGAAACTGAGTTCAATGCTTCTTTCAGGCAGTAGATTGCCAGCTGAGTAGGAGCATATTTTGTTTGCTGGTGTGATCAGTAGAAATCACACATTAGTAATTTCCAGCTGCCTCCCTGTCTATAAAGTGCCTATCTGTGCACTATCCAGGAGTTTAAAGTTGTTCAGAAGCATAATAGTTGAAAAGCGTTTGAGGTATTGATGGATATTTATGTCTCTTCAGCCAAGAAAATGAGTCCTCTGCTTATTTCTATAGGCCAGAGCACAAAGCTATAATGTTTTTTGGTGTGCTTGTGCAATATAAGAAACATGCTGAGTGTTCCAACATGTGGTAGGTCATTCAGAAAGATCTTGGTGGTATGGGAATCTGATATGCTTTGCATGTAGTAGAAATTTATGTCACTTTTGGGGTGAGATTGGAGGTTTTGGACCAACAAGTCATCCCCGTGTGTCATGAACACTTGTTGCTTATACTGGGATTGAAGGGTATGGAAGGTACGGGCAGGTGCTCCTTCAGGTGGGGATGGGGAGAGACCTTCTGTGTGAAAAAAAATAGGAGGCAGCATTACTGACAACTAAACACAGCAGAGACAGAGGACAGATTGTCCTAAACAAGATGATAGTGTTCATCCTAACGCATTTACAAAGAGGTCCTGGGGTCCCACTGCACTCACTACATGTAATAAATATGTGACCTCAAAGCTGGGTCTCTACAGCTACTTAACAGTCACCCACATCTGGCCCAAGGGATAGACCCAAGTATTTCCAGCCCTACAAGTGTAGAGCTCCCGAGCTGAAGGAAAAATGTTGTTGTGTGTTGTAACATTGAGGTTTATAATCCCCTGAGTAACATACATACATATATACATATGTACATCTGTATGTATAGAGGGTTCTAAGCCTTTGCATTCAAATCCCCACACTTCCCTTCACGATTGTGAATGACCCTCTTTCACAAGCCGTTTGCAAAACTCAGTTCTAACACTAGCACCAAAAATTGGACATGACTGTTAGCCAACCTCCAGATATATCAGTTTGCTCTCAGGTAGCACAAGTAAACAATTTTAAATTTTGTAATCAAAAGAAGAAAAATTAAAATTTTCCAATAAGAGTGAAATTACATTTCAAAGTAGATTTTAAAAAAGAACTCTTTCTTCTTAACCTGCTAATAATACAGAGCATTGAAACACTAACAGGAAATACCGTCAAGATCCAGAATGTCTGCTCCAAGTAGGGAAATCACATTTATACTAGATAAGCCTCAAGTTGTTAGGGGTTAAAATGGAACATATTGATGCATGTAGAGACATGAGGTGGAAAGGGCTTTGCTACAGGGTGAATGGTGATGGATTCATAGAAAAAAACCAGGCTTTCTATGAAAGTCATAGAGTATCATTTAGTAATGCCTAAAGGAAGAAAGTTGAAAGGGCTTTTTGCCTTTCCTCCCCTCCCCCCCAGAAAAATATCCGATCCATTATCAGAATAAAGAAATATAGAATGGATATGATGCATGCAGACCAAGCACTAATGCAGTAAGAAATATGTAATTCTGATCTAGATTTTGTTTTTGTGGTATCACTTATATTTTAAATCCAGGATGTTCAATGAAGAGTAATGATTTTGGATGTACAGGATGAAATACTGTAATTATTCAGTGTCCGCAGATGCTGAGTTGATAACGTTCCCCTCACCCTCAACGCTCCGGCCACTTTTCAGATTTCTTCTTTAAATAAGTCAATAGTTTCTTCTTACACCTCTCTCACTGCCTGTAGAGGCCTCCCTTTACATACCCCTGTAGCTGAGGAGACACTTCAGTTCATAGACTCCTGATGCAACAGCCTAAAAGAGTTCCTTCAGAACTGCCACAGTCTACTATTATATCTGTATACTTGCCCTGATGCAGTAAATAAAATAAAAAAAATATTCCCATGAAGAATTAGACTGTATGGCTTCTTTTCTAGGTTTAGTGAATGAACTAACTCCCTCCTCTATTAACTTGTAACAAATAGTAATAAAACTTTGCTGTCATTTTAAAGAATAGTGCAAAATGCAGGTAAAACACCGACTTTTGCATGTATCAAAAAAACCAAAAACTGTAACTATATTGCATTTCCCTGGAGAGTATTTTTTTTTTCCTTAGCTCCTTTTCTTCAAAAACCGGCAGAAGTCAGTGGTCTTCCATGGACTGCAGCAGGATTAAAAAATCCACTGCAGTTCCTGGATTTTTTTCAGAGGTCTGTGCTCCTTGGTAATAAACAACTTAAGCTACGGTTGGGTCACTGTTCTTCTCTATTTGTTCCCTGTTATTTCAGGAAAAATCCAACTGGAGCCATCCCTGGAGGGGTTCAAGGCCAGGCTGGATGGGGCTTTGAGCAACCTGCTCTAGTGGGAGGTGTCCCTGCCCAGGGCAGGGGGTTGGAACTCAATGATCTTTAAGGCCCCTTCCAACCTAAACCATTTTGTGATTCTGTGATTTTTTTTCTGTGGAAGTATGGGCTCTAAAGTGAAGGTAGCTTCTGTGTTTCTGGGTTTCCCTTAGATCTCCTTTTACAGCCTGCTGTTTTCCCGAGCCTTGTGTTACTCTGCTGGGACAGACTAAGAAAATTTTCTCTCATTCAGCTCTTGCCACTGGTAAAGTAAACCCCTTTGCTACATTTTGGACTGGATGCATGCAGGAGTACACCTGTGTTTTGCATTCCTGCAGAAGATAATTTTGATCTTATTCATTCTTTTAGCTGCATATTCTTCTTGGAATGAAGGGGGACACCCCTTCCCCCTGCTGCCCTTGATACAAGGTAAGAAAAGAACAACAGAAAAAAATTCAGTTCCAACTGCTGCACATAATTTCTTTGTACCACTGAATTCTGCCCATCATGCTGTCGGTAGATGGTGGTTAGCAAGGCATCTTGACGTTCAAAGCAGAGATGTGTGACTTTGAAATGGTGTTGGAACAGAAAGCCAAAAAATTCTTTATCTAAATAATGGTGCGGATTGCTGACCTGTTGGAAATAAAGAAACGTTACTTCTAAAACTATCTGGAAAGATATCCATTGACCTCAGTGTGTGCTTGCTCTGGCCTGAGGAATATCCAGGTAAGTTTTGATGATATCACGCTTTAAACAAAAAACTCAAATGTCAACTGATCCAGGATTTCAAAGCATGCAAACTCTTGAACCCCATTTGTCCCTTTTAGCACTACTTGGCAGCTTCTGCATTATCACATAGATGGTCCAATAAGTGGAGTTTGAAAATAATAGATAATTTTAAAAGTCTTTAAAAAAAATCATTTAATTAGTTTTCATTTCTCCTTCTTGCACCTGATAAATGAACATATTAAACTGTGAAGACTCAGGAGCCTCCAAAAGCCTTTGATGTATATTAGAATAATCTAATAATTAACCTCAGGATTCACCAGCATGACGCATTGAGGTGAAGTGAAACAGTGCTTGTGATGAAGGGAATTCCAGATCTGCCAGCCCCAAGGTACCAAGCTGGCTTCGTTCTCTTCTGCTTTGCCATGGAGAGCTCCGAGCTATCCTTGATCTACCTTTTGTTGCATTTTATTCTTGGTCAGAAGTTCTTTTTTTTTTTTCAGCACAGATATTTTTAAAAAGCTGAACACAGCATGTTTAAAAAGGCAATATTGAGAAATAATATTTTTCTTACATAATATGTAATTCAAAAGAAGGTATATTTTTTCTCTGGGTTATTTTGCTCAGTACCTGATATTAAAGAGTATTGTTCAGCCCAGAGCAGCTATTAAATACTTTGTATTGATGTGGTTACCTGATCTGAGTGTGAGCCCACTCTCTACAGTGGGACAGCCTCTGCTCACAACTTACCCGCTTCTTTGGCTGACATGGGGTGGATACAAGTCTTACCTCTGTTCTGGAGAAGGATGGTACTTCAGCTCTTACAAGTGCCTCAGAGGAACTGCCTGTTTTGTGTTAATAAATTGCTCCCCGTGCCTTTAACTGCAAGCATAACGGTTCATAATAATACAACTCTGTACTTGTACCAGGGCCAGAAGTGGCCACTGATTTTGTAACATACTGAAAAGCCTCAGTACTCAGATTAAGTAAGTACTTTCATCCTGATTTTGTAACATACTGAAAAGCCTCAATGCCAATTGGACGGAATGGTAACTGAGGGCATCAGCAGCTCCCTGAAAATGAACACTCAAAACCTGGAATTCATTAAGGAGTGAACATTTAAAAACCTGGGCAGCAGTTTCTGTTATCTGTGACTCTCTGAATGCTTTTATAATATGCTGTGGGAGCCAAGGTAGGCTCAGACTCAATGAAGAGGGCCACAAGGGTGATTGACCAGTCAGGATCACTGTATCTCTTTCATTCATAATATAGTTCAGGAGGTAGGAGTGGTTGACAAAAATGTCTACAGATTCATGCAGCAGCGATGCTAAGAACTAAATTGCACAAGGTAATGCTTTAATCTACTGCTTAAGGACTACCTCTCTGTAAGCATACCCTCTCTTACAGTTGCATAGACATTTCCAGGGTAAATCAAGACACACTAGAACAAGAAGCAGCGATACCATTAACAGTATTTTTCCACTTTCCCAGATTGCCACCAAGTCTGTAGGGGGATGTCTAGGAGGAAGCAGGGCTGGGAAGGATTGCCCTTGCTGAACCAAGGAATGACTGACCAAGGAGGGAAAGACCTTTTGAGGTGTCCTAATGCTGCACCTTACCCTTGAACACCAAGTGTACATTTTGCAATGTTAACAGAGGTTGTGTTCAACCCATACCTTTAAAGTTGGATGAGGAAAGGAGCAATACATGTAGCAGTGTATTGTGCCCTGTATTCTTAGTCAAGGATTTACCAACAATAACCAACCTGTAAATTTGCAAAAAGCTAATGAATTTCATTGTGCCTTGAAAAAGAAGTTTCACAGAAGCTCGAGAAAGCGCTTCTCAAGAAAGACGAAAGCTGCTCTCTCTCTCTCGTATAGGCTACATTAGATATACCTCCATTGTACACCCACTGCCTTTCAGTGCATTTCTAGATCCACATCTTCAAGACCATCGACACATAAAATTCAGCCATAATTTTTTCCATACTTAACATTTTCCGAGCATTTATGTCTTTTGAAAGCAATGCAGTTTATGCAGGCTAAAGGTAATATGTAATGTAACATGTAATAACTGCCTAGGTGAAATTTTCTTCCACCTTTTTGGGTGTCAAACTGAGTCCAACTGAAAATGAAGATATAATTTATTTATTCCTGTCAAAGGAGTTCCCTTTACTTTTAGCACCTGAATGCAGTGAAAAACCCCAGATAACTGTGGTTAATAATGGTTTGTGGTCAACCTAGGAGTGCACTTCAAGCAGGGATATCTGCTTTTGGCCGTGCTCTTCAATACTGTCACTGGTGATGTGACCGATGGAGCAGGGAGAGCAATGTATTACTTAAGAAGAGGTGCAGCATTTCCAAAAGCCTGTAGGATTCCAAAGCAAGGTGAGCATCTTCAGTTTGAAAGCAACGAAATGGAGATTCACAGGGGACAAGTGGAGCCTGAGAACTTGGAACTGAGGATTTAAAATAGGCCATGTAGCAAGAGGACAGAAAAAGGATCTAAAGTTTACAACACGCCACAAATGTGTATGAGGCTGCTGCAAAAGAACAAGTCTCATTCTGGGATGTTTTTAAGAGCACTGTTGGATGTAAGACAGAGGAATGGAATTATTCTGCTCTACTTGCCATTGGAGAAGCCTCAGTGGAAGTACCGTACCCAATTTGGGGCATTGCACTTAAAGACAGATGTGTACCAACTGGAGATGATCCAGAAGAAAGCATCAGGAATGTTTTTCTAACAAATGTGGCCAAGGAGTAAAGGCTGAATGAACTCACCTTTTTTTCATTTTGTAAAAAGGAAAGGAAAGGAAGAAAGAACCTCCTAATTTGTAAAAGTTTTCTATAAACAAAGATGGTCAGTTATCCCTTGAGTCCAAGAGAGGAAGGGCCAGAAGAAATCAGCTTGCTTTGCAACAAATGAGATTTAAGTTATATATAAGGGAGAAAAATCTAATCACAAGATTTATGAAAGTATTAAAGCACGACAACAATGTGGAAGTAAGATTAAAATTAGTGAATTTTACATTTAGGCTTAGATGTGGTGGCTTAGGTATAAGTGATCCTTGTACTCTGAAGGCGTATGAGAAGATGACCTCTTGAGGTCCCTTCCAACACTGGGAAATTTCAAAAGGGTGAATTCCACTCTCCCTCTTCTCTGTGCAAAGATGTAGAGTGGGAATCCAGAGATGGTGCTGCTATGGCAAGTAAAGACAGTCATTTAACCTTAAAACTAATGATCTTTTGCCATGTATGCTCCAAACATGCTGTCCCATATCATGGCATCATAGAGGCTGACAAGAAACTTGGACCCAGGACAGCAGATGTTGCAAGGTTAGGAGTTGGAAGAGATTTATAATCCATATGCTTAGAAGCTGAGAGTTTTATTTTCCTCCTGGTTGCCTAATCTCCACCTGAAACACTATTTAGAAACATATCCTGAGGCTATGATGTTTCCTCTGTTGTTCTCATGGCCAAGTACTGGGTCCTGCACTTGGGTCACAACAACCTCTTGCAGCACTACAATCTTGGGGAAGAGTGGCTGGAGAGCTGCCTGGCAGAAAAGGACCTGGGGATGTTGGTCGCCTGTTGGCTGAACATGAGGCAGCAGTGTGCCCAGGTGGCCAAGAGGGCCAACAGCATCCTGGCCTGTGTCAGGAACAGCATGGTCAGCAGGACTCAGGAGGTGATTGTCCCCCTGTACTGGGCACTGATGAGGTCCCACCTCAAGTGCTGTGTCCAGTTTTGGGCCCCTTGCCACAAAAAAGCCATTGAGGGGCTGGAGCGGGTCCAGAGAAGGGCAATGGAGCTGGTGAGGGGTCTGGAGAGTAAGTCTTATGAGGAGAGGCTGAGGGAGCTGGGGTTGTTTAGCCTGGAGAAAAGGAGGCTGAGGGGAGACCTTATTGCGCTCTACAACTCCCTAAAAGGAGGGTGTAGAGAGGTGGGGGTCGGTCTCTTCTCCCAAGTCACAGGCAATAGGACAAGACAAAAATGCCTCAAGTTGCACGAGGTTCAGATTGGATATAATTAGGAAAAATTTTTACACGGAAAGGGTTATTAAGCCCTGGAATGGGCTGCCCAGGGAAGTGGCTGAGGCACCATCCCTGGATATATTCAAAAGCCGGGTTGACATAGTGCTTAGAGGCATAGTTTCGTAATGCGGGGAAATGTGGGGTGTTCTTTTGTATGGTGGGGTTTTTTTTTTGGTTTTTGTTTTTTAATCAGAGTTAGGTTGATGGTTGGACTAGATGATCTTAAAGGTCCCTTCCAACCCAGATGACTCTATGATTCGATGATTCTATGATTTATTGGATTTGAAAATTTTGCCTCGAGAGAAAATCATGTTGTCATGCAAAGATATATCTAATCAGGCCAAAACAGCCACCTAAAATTTACGGGACGACTTTGTCAGCAGGGATCTTCCACAAGAACACCTTTGCTTTTCACAGGCCAGAGGATCAAGTGAATATGAAAAGACAAACTTGAAAATGTTTCCCTTTTTGGTTATTCAGCAAACAAACATGGAATCTCTGAATCAGCACATTAAAGCCCTTTTCCAATCAACACATACTAATGATTAGGAAGGCCTGGAAAGTGTTATGTAGGATTATTCTGGAAATTGCTGTCTGAGGCTGCCTTAATCTGGATATGACTGGTTTTGAATAGGGATGTGTAAGTCACTATCAATTTTCATCAAGTTGGCCCAAGCCTGTTTATCCTTTTTCTGTATGTGATGACACGCGTTACAGCCTAGGTGAAAATGTCCCGTCCGCCTCCTAGAAAAGCTTAATAATTTATTTGTAGCCCATTTCATTCTAGACTAGTGCACACTGCTTATTCTCTGTGCTGCACAGCCGGCTCTTAAAGCAGCAGTACTGTGTGCCACAAGCAGCTTTGCCTGACACCCTCTCCCTTTTTTCATTATATTGATATGTAGCCAGTGTGTGCTGTTAACATTTTCAAAACAAAATAGAATGAGGAATCGATACTGAGGGTGTTTGGGAGAAATGTCATGACCTTGATTACAACTGGTACAGTTCAGCAACTGAACTGCAAAAGCAATTTCACCACCAAGGTAAGGATGAAGAGAAAACAAGTTACCCACTATATAACTTTCATAGAGGGTGTTAGGGCTGCAAAACTAGCAGCAGCTCATTAGCTTCCTTCTCTTTCATTGTGCTGAACCCCTCTTTGCTGTGTGATAATGCATGTGGCAAAGGAAAAAAAATATTTCCCCTTTTTCTCTCTTGTGAGGAGTTTGTGACTCTGTTTTACCACACCACTGCGTTGCTGAGCTCCACTGAGAAATGGCTGATGTCGCATCACGGTGGGCTGAACGAGGTGAAGTCACGTAGTTTCTTTCCTCAAGCTTTCCGTTGTTTGCTTGCTTGCTTTTCTACCTGAGCAGCCAGTTCTATATTCAGCTTCAGGCTGCAACCATCAGCTCTCCATGAGGACCTCTCAGCGTTCGAGGTGCAGCTGGTCCGTGATTCAGCAGTTCTGCTGCCGTAGGTTTGCGGGACCAGGTCCCTCAGCACCCAAGCTGCAGCCGTCCTGTCTGTGCTGCTTCCAGCAGCGGCCAGCTGCAGTGCTGTGAGGGCATCCCAAACCACGTTTGTTGCATTGGCACCTCCTAAAGTCCAATATCCCCACTACTGCTTTTAAAGCATATTTTAATATGATTTTGAAAAGTACCACTCTTGTTCTCTGAGTGCTGATGAAGAATTCGGGAGCGAGGGAGCATTTCTAAGCGAGGCAGGATTGTTTGGAACTGTGAGAATGAGCGACAGGGATGCATGTACAGTCTCACACCCAAACTTCCCCCTTGCATCAAACAAAATCAGTGAATGAAAGAAAAAACAGACTGACAACTTCAATGACTAGAGGGGCTATAGAATCATAGAATCATAGAATGGTTTGGGTTGGAAGGGACCTTAAAGATCATTGAATACCAACCCCCTGCCATGGGCAGGGACACCTCCCACCAGACCAGGTTGCTCAAAGCCCCATCCAGCCTGGCCTTGAACCCCTCCAGGCCTGGAACATCCACAGCTTCCCTGGGCAACCTGTTCCAGTGTCTCACCACCCTCACAGGAAAGAATTTCTTCCTAATATCTAACCTAAATCTCCCCTCTTTCAGTTTAAAACCATCACCCCTCATCCTATGGCTTCACTCCCTGATCAAGAGTCCCTCCCCATCTCTCCTGTAGCCCCTTTAGGGACTGGAAAGGGCTCTAAGGTCTCCCCAGAGCCTTCTCTTTTCCAGGCTGAACAACCCCAACACTCCCCAGGGCTGGATAAATTTGCAACTATGCAGGCAGAGGGAGGGTTTGGCTTTTTCACATTAAGTTCGCCACATCTGACATCTCTCTGTTTCCCATCCTCTGCCTCAGCTTCTTTGCACTACACTGTGCTTCCTCATTTGGTACAGGCATTTTCCCTTCACTGCCTCCCTCCTCTTCCAGAAGCCTTCCATCAAGGCAGTGTCCAGGTTCTCCCTTTCTACTGCCCACTGTGATTTTTAAGGTTTTAGTCTTCTGTATCAAAGGACCTGAAATTCTATAGTCTGCTTGGAAGAGTTTAATGTCTTGGGATAACTAGGGACATCCAAATGTTTTTTATGGACCTTAGATTTTGCCTGCTATTTATAAGAGCAGACTAGGTGGCCATTTCTGGACTCCACAGGGTTACCCCTCACCATCCTCACTCCCTCCCTCCCCCTTGGTGTTTAGGTAATAGTTATCAAAACCATGCATTTTTATGCTGATGTCTGGACTGATCATTGGTGTCTCCTATAACGCAAGGTTAGAGGGCAAGCAAAATGCATGTTCCATTACAGGGCAATAGGTCCAGGTTACCTTTTTTCTCTCCATGATCTTGACTGTTCTTTCAGACCCAGGCCCAGGCTATGTTCTCTGATAAACCGCACAGGGCCAGGGCATTCTCCCAGGCAAATCCATATCTATATAACTATATTTTCTTACCCACCAAAAGACCCTCAGGCTGTCATCTGGGAACGACCTCTGGCCTGTGCTCGCTCCCAGCTGTGCCCAGGCGTTCCTCGTGAAAGAAGTTGGCCCGGACCGAAAACAGCAGCCAGAACCGTGCCAGTGACCTGACCGTATGGGCAACCATGTGCCAGGCTGGGGGTCCTGCTCTGCCTATGTCTGCTTTATTAGTGCAGACGGAGCCTGAGGGAGACAGGGTCCCGGGGTATGCACGTATCAGGAGGCCAGCAAAAGGGAGAAACCCTTGGATCCTGAGGAAAGATTACGTGCCTGTGTGAAAATGCAGACACACATCTGCTACCGAGCTCGTATGAGGAACGGTAGCGATGGCCATATAGTGGCCTGGGCACGGGCTTTGCTAGCAGCCAGAGGAGACACGGAGGGTCCTCGGCGACAATATGTTCTGATTTGCATTTTTTAGAGCCAGTGCTGTTGCACTCTCGGTGCTTTTTGTACCTCTACCAGTCTCGACGACCGAGCAGAATTATACCAGCTCATGCGCTAATTGAGCCCTCATTTTGCCGTGCAGACAGCACAAATGCTGGATTGCCTACAGTGCAAGCAGGATCTGCCTCATAAGCACATATTGGCTCAGAGTAGAGGTCCCTTTAGCCCATTTCTCTGTCTCTCGTAGTGGCCCATAGCAGATGCTCAGGGAGTAGCAGGGCATGCATCATATATCCCAAAGACAGCAGCTGAGCAAATCTGGGACAACGAAGACTTGAATGAAAAAGTGTGTTTATCGTTTTTAGAGTTTGGGTTTCATCCATGTGCTCTGGCAAAGGGAAAGAGATTTCTGTTTACATGCATCACATCACTCCTGCCATAAAAGCAAATGGCTCTTTCTGGCCTGATGCAATGCAATAGCAGAAGTGGTACTATAGACAGCAAAATGTGCTGTATATTCTTCCACAATTCTGCCTCTCCACACAAGCGTGACACAAGCCAGATCCTCGCTAAAGCCCATTAAAACAAGAGACAGGCCTTACCATTTGGATTTTTGGTGGCAACTTCTATAATACAATTCAGGTCTTGCGGCATCTTTGAGTTGGGAGTTCACCTAGGGGACCAGGATCCACAAAATTATAAATGGCCCGGGTCAGGCTGGATAAAGAACATCCTCCTCCAGCATCCGTTTTCTCCAGCACAACCCATTATGAGGAGCACTCTGCACACACGGACGTCTCTTTGCTCTGGGACTGGGCCCAAGACATCTCTGACCTCAGGGGCCTGAAGGCAGTCAGCCCTGAGTTCTTCTGGGTCAATCCTGTGAGCCAGCCCTGCGAGCCAGCCATGCTACCATTCCATGGGCCCCAGTTTTCTCATTGTTCTGGGGAGCTGATGGCAGATGTCCCACCGTGTGTGGAAGAGTGCACCTGGGAAAGTCTATCCACCCTACAATGTTCTGTTCTTTCTCAGAAATCAGGAGAAAACAGAGTAGAACAAAGGGCTTGGCCTGGATATTTCCGAGGGGGAATGGTTTTAAACTGAAAGAGGGGAGATTTAGATTAGATATTAGGAAGAAATTCTTTCCTATGAGGTGGTGAGAGACTTGATTGCCCAGAGAAGCTGTGGCTGCCCCATCCCTGGAGGGGTTCAAGGCCAGGCTGGATGGGGCTTTGAGCAACCTGGTCTGGTGGGAGGTGTCCCTGCCCATGGCAGGGGGTTGGAACTCGAGCTTTAAGATCCCTTCCAACTCGACCCATTCGATGATTCTATGATCATTTCGCCCAGACTTAAAGCTGAGAGCCATAAGCCCCTGTCTGTCCTCATTGCCGTTTGAAATGGGACACTGACACAGCCATGCTGATGATGCTTTTGTGTCAGAAAGCTCATCTCCTGTTCGTGCCCCACAGCCTTGTTTTATGCCTGTGACTGCCGTTTCTGAGCACGGGCTGGGTGCGGGGAGGGACAGACTTCTGTGTGCCATTGAGTGCCAGCCTGGCTCTACAGCATGAAGTTGTGATGCCTGCAGTTGTTTCTCACCATCCCTTGGTGGCCTCAGGCTTCCTCCTCTGGGAGAAGTGTATGTCCTAGAAGAAAAGAGGGATGGACACCTGATCAATATGAGCGCTGGGCTAGGATTGCCCCTCTGAATGCTGTCAGCATCGCTCAGTGAGCTCTGCCTCCCCGCCGCTGGCACCCCCGAGCCCAGCTGAGCCCTTGGCTCCAGTTGTCTTTGGCCTTCCCCATCCCCTGTGCTCTTTAGGCTCTCAACTGCCTTGGCTGTCTTTTTTCCTTTCCCTGTCTCTCCATGTTTCTTTTTTCCTTCGGGACTCCTGTCTGCCTCTCCCCTTCAGGTTTCCTGTCTCCTCTCCCAGCTGGCACTTCCGGCAGCAGGAATTTCGAGATATGGCACGCTCATACATTTTGTATTAGCTCTAGGGGCTCTTAAGCCTTCTGACTTCATGGGGTTACACAAACTAGCAACCACTGTAGCCCAGGAATGCACCTGGAAGTAAGAGAAAAGGGAGGGGGGAAGTGGGGGGCAAAATTAATGCTTAGCAACAGGAATGCCACACTTTTGAAGAATTAACTAGCTATTCATTCAATCTGAAAGGGTTATTGCATTAAGAACTTACATTAGAATTAAGGGGGGGGGAAAAGCACTTGCTGGCAAAAGGCTGAGGATAAACCCAGCATTTCTTTATCACTGCCTAGGGAAAAGAAAAACCTTAATTACAATACTTGTCTTTGAATAATATTTCAGTCATAACAGCACATTTCTCAGATTCCGCATGATAAGTGCATTAATATTTATTCATTTTCTATGACCTTTAGATAATTCCTAAGGGTCCTATTTTGCTAGCGTTGATGGTTGCTCACTTTTATGCTCCTTCTATACACTGGTCCAAAGCTTGATCACCATATATCAGCATCCTTCTTGTCTTCGGAAGCCTGTTCCTGTGAATGGTGCAAACAAAATCTGGAGCCGACTTTGGCTTTTCCCAAACCCCAAAACTGATCTTTGGGGAAAGAGATCTTCTTCCACGGTAGACTCTAGTGGACCTCAGGGACCTGAGGTGGACCTCTGAGTGCAGAGGCCTATTCCTGTTGAAACTGGTGGAATTGGGCAAGTCTCGCAGCCATCCTTTTTACACTAGTTTTCCTTGCAGTCTCAAATGTTGGTCATCTGTTGACATTTAATTCCCTTTGACAACTGTAATCCTCATCCTGCTTGCCTTACACAGGGGGCTGCTCTGGAGGGCACAGGAGTAAGACTATCTCCCTTTAATTTCATTCATTTTACTTTTAAAAACATGTATATTTGCACCTTTAACATGTTAGAAATACTTTTTACGTTCTAAAAACTGGTTAAAATACTTAGAATTTGTCATCTTCACCCAGTGACACTCAGACTGAAGGGAGCTTGGTGAGTTTTTCTGATTTGAACAATGGCTAGATGAGCATTTTTTGTCAATGTTAAGGCCTTCTTTTCAAAATGTTTGGGTTTTGTGAAAATGATGGTATATGAAATTACAGAAATCTCTGTTGGTTTCCAGTTATAAAAATAGGGTACGGAAGCCTGAGTATTCAGTGGCACATGACTTGACAGAACTCATTTACAAATCATATTTGGGGCAAAATGACTTTTGTATGTGTAAGTCTGTGCTAGAAAAGATCACCATCCTCCAGGTAGATTGCAGGCAAAGGCAAATCTAAACTCTTCTGCCTGATGTCTCTGTGCATGTTTGCAAAAAAACCCAGAGTGCTCTAAATTTCTAGAAGCAAGTGCACATGAATGAGGCCATGTCTCCTTCCTTCTTTTGGCACACCAAATACTGAACTCCTAATCATATTGTTCAGTCTTTGGGGATAAAAATACAATTCTGAGAGGAGTATAAATGCCCTTTATGCAAAGAAAAGTCTCTTATCTGCAGTAATTTGGTGAATAGGCTCTGTGATGGTATCTGAAATGCTGTGCTTCACCCACAGAAACTTTGTCTCCCACCTTTATTTTTTGCCTCAGTAATTTCAAGAACTTTGAGTGATAGCCAGGCAGAAATATGCCAACATGGGACTTTTATTTGTCTATCAGAGGATCAGAGTCTCTTTTTCAAATAAACAATTTAGAAAAACAAAAGACACTATCTTTTGGGATGGCTGTATTTCTTTCACAAACAACGCCAGTAGATAAGGGCATATTTCTGTCCTCAGCTAAGGAGTATTTTATCATGAAAAGGTATCAAACTATTATCTAGTCATGCACTTGTCCCAGCACAAGAAGCTTTTTGAAAGCTGAAAGAGAAAAATGCTACAGCCTTAGTATTCAAAAGTCTTCTACTGACAATGCAGGACAATAGTGGCATTTTAAAAATAAATACTGTGGGGCGAGGGTTTTTTTTGATTGTAAATAAAAAGATACAAGTCTTAGGATCCAAATTAATTTTCCCTACATTTGCAAACCAGGAGGAATCCAGGCCAATTGCAATGATTTCAATGTGGAATATTCAATGAGGCAAGAAGCAAGGTTTTTTGCTTAGAGCAGGCACTAGTTTTAACCCTGCTTTGGACTTTGTACGTGACCTTGGATTTATAACCTGATCTTCAGCTATTCTTAATATTCACAGAAGCTGGAGAATTTTCTTTAGAAACTGGAGTGGTCGTTATTCCCACATCCTTGGCACTAAATCGATCAAACTCATTTCCAAGACAGGAGTCCTAAATCCCTCCCAGAGCTCGGAGCCCCGATGCCTCAGAGCACTGAAATGATGGATCTCTTCCCGGGAGCAGATTAGTAGAGCGTGAAGACCGTGAACACCTATCCAGCAGCGTACCAATCGCCGATGCCGTATCTGGAAATGAATTCAATATATTCGATTGTTTCAGAGCATCTTATTTCACAAACAAAACACAAGATCGCTCCCTCCTACACGTGAGAAACAATATTCTGGCTGACACAAATAAACACATTACACGTATCACAGGTACAAATCTCATAGTATTTGTCTCGCTGGCAATACTTGTCTCTTGGCTCCCGGGTAGAAAAGCCCTGACAAGAACCTACCTCAGTGACCAGCGAAGTATGTTATAACATTTGGACCGAGAGCAGACGTGCTTCAAGTGTGGCTCAGCACACAGTGCAACCTTCCTTTTAATGACATGGAAATCTAAATTCCCAGCCACCGTCAACATTAAAGGGAGGCGAAAATCCATCATTAACCCATGCACTGGCTTTCTCCTGGCTATGCTGATGAAGGATAAACACAGCAACCTTGACTAATATTTTATTTTAATTAGAGTAAAAGTAAATTGCAATAAGCACACAACACAGGGAATTAACACAAAATTAAACAAGCTTTATGTATAAACCTGTAAAACCACTCTGAGGCAATTTGAATTCTTCATCAGGCAGGGGACTGTACGCGCATTTATTTCTTTATTTATTTTATTGAGTGCTCATGTTTCATTCCCAAGCAGGCCTGCACGTATTGATTCGATCTCATGTTCAGTGAAGTGTGTATGTGCAAACGTCTAATGGGAGCGCAGACCTGAAAGAGAAAATGGTCTTTTTTTGGCCAGACCACACACCCTTGGAGATTTGCTTGGCCCAAAGAGGATGTTATTGCACAACTGGCACAACCTTTTTTTTGAAGCCTAGAGGGGAACTCGTGAAGCAACATTTGTGCATTGCAGCTGAGAAAAGCTCTAATTTGTACTGCTTATCTCTGATCCATGCACAACAGATCTGAGAGGACGATTTTGCCCTTAATTTGTTCCCTGGTGTCTACACATTTTGAGTGTGTTAGATCAATGAACAATGCTACATTCCATATGTGCCACATCACGTAGACATAGCTAGGTAGGCTGAAGATGAAGAGGCAGCCTCAACTTTGAACCTCCTGTTTGTAAAACAGCTTTAAACATTAAGCAGACAACTTTGTAAAGTGAATTAATTAGCAATAAAGACCAAAGGCACATTCTGTGGGAATAAACAACATAGATTTAGATCTTAGTTAAAACTTGGTGAATGTCGGCTAATAAGGAGGTCTGTGGAGTCTGTCAGGCTTTGCAAATCCTGCTTTTCTGAACGGAAAAGTATTATTGCTCCTAGCAGAAAATGCCGATATAAGGTTTGAGTCTGTGTGGCGGAGTGAGACCTGCGGCTCCAAGATTCAGCATATTTAGCTTTCTGCAGGAAAGATCTTTTTATAGTTGTTTTTTTTATTTAGCCAAGGGTTTCTCCGGGGAGGGCAGGAGGGCGTTAGCTCAAGAATTCACTTGATAGATTTCAGATCGGCAGCTAATCTGTCACTTCAAGGGGTGACAATGACAGGAGGGAAAGACTTCCTAATTTATTCATAAAATACTTTATCTGTCGATTCCATTTATTTAGTTCATTCTTCATAGGTAAAAGTATTGAAAAAAGGAAATTAATCCTGACCTTGGAGGTGAGAAGCAGAATGCTGATAACTCCAGCTCTGGGGGCATGAGTAGGCCAGGACTTTTTTCACCCAAGAGTGTGAAAAACATGATAGACTGATATTATCTTATGCATTTTACCTCTTGAATTCTTGTTGATATCACAATAACACAGAGGCTTTACTGACCTATTAGCAGCACTTACTGGAAGCTCATATTCAGTGTAGCAAGTCACAAACCTTGTTTGTTATTTTGCATAGCGCAAAAAAGCCTGTGGTACATTTTGTCTGTCTCTGTGCAATCGTTGCCAGTGAACAGATTACATCATGTCAGAAATGCCAGAATTTTCTGAAGGAATTTTTCATGAAGCTTAAGAATTGACATATATTTTTCAGTGAGCTGCAGCTTCTTTTTAAGATCAACGCAGCATTGAAATAATTATTGTATGATTTGCTGGGCAAAGAATCTGAACAGCAAGAATTCATTGGCCAACCCCCAATATGATTTTCTGTCTTTGATGAGTGTTGAAGAAGCACTTAGAATTTAATTTCACTAGGACTTTCTCATGTCCTTAAATATTAGGTGATGCAACATGCTATTTATGGAAGACAGGATGATTCCATACAATTACATTTTGATTTCATAATGATAATATGGAAGAGTGCTTTGTTGCTAAAAGTTAATTCCTCATAACAGAATAGAGTCCATTTATTCAACCACACTGAGGTACTATAACTTTCCTTTACATTGAAGACTTTTTCACCAGCAAACCTCAGATGCAATTCTTAATATATGTGTCAGGAACACTGAATCTGTGCAAAGTAAAGTATGAAGACAAGAGAACTTGATGCCATCTGTCAGTTAACAAACTGAGCTTGATCAGGAACTGAATACCTTATTTACTGATCTACTCTCTTCTGAGGTGGTAGATACTCCACCTCTGGAAACATTCAAGGTCAGGTTGGACAGTGCTCTGAGCAACCTGATCTAGTTGAAGATGTCCCTGCTCATGGCAGGAGGGGTTGGAGTAGATGACCTGTAAAAACCCCTTCCAATCTGAACTATTCTGTGATTCTGTGCTTCACAAGCTCCTTGTTTGCTTCAGCTGGTCTTTACAGACAGTCCCAGCCTTTCTCTTCCAGATTTCAGTCTTCAAAGATCATATGGTTTGCGATGATGAAGCATATATAGTTAGGACCAAATTAAGTTTTTCACAGCTACACCAAACCTTATTAAAGGGGGAATCTTCAGAAAAATGGACCTCTAAAGATATGAAAAACATACCTCTAAAGTATGTTTTTCAAAGGCATATTATTTGACCAAGGTTGAGTTTGTTTTGCTGGATCTTTTTAACAGTTCTGTGAAAACTGTATCTTTACATGAGATACTGCTTTCTTACCAGATGTCACAACTTTGCACCAAAGAAGGGAAATGTAAACATTTCTCACATGATGGCTGTGAAAACGGACATTACAGTATCTCTTTCCTTAATCTCATGCTTGGAATAGCAAACAAGTTTTAGCTAACTTATTTGGAAAAAAAAAATAAATAAAAAAATGGAGGGCAGCTAGTGGCATGTGTTTACTGTGAAAAACATAGGTTTGGATTTTAAAATATAGCAAAAGACCATAGCACCAGCAAACAGAGAGACACTATAAAAAGGAAGGGGTGTCACTGTGTGAATTTCAGAAAAGTTCTTCAATTGTGGCACTCTCTGCATATAAAGCAATCTCTCTCAAGAGGTACAGGAACGGAAAGTATCTGCATGTTGCATGGCTGGTACAGCTTGGTGGCACTGGGGAAAAAGCTAGAGTTTTCTGTGGTTGCTTTACATCTTTGTTGTGTGGCTTTCAGTTTTCCTCCTACAGAAGAGCAGGACAGAGAGAACAATGCGCAAACTAGACTCATCCCAGTCCAGAGCTGGGATGCAGCTGAAGTGCAGAGCAGGACCTGTGGGCTGGGATCTTTTCCCTGATCCCACAGTTTAGCCAGGAGCAGAAAGTCTATGTGTACTAACCATCATAATTAGACCTCAGAGCTCTCATTCCACTTGTTTGCTTTTTCTTCATCCACCATTGCTCAAATCAAGTCAAATCAAGTCTGTTTCCTCAATCTAGTATTTTTGCCTAATTATTTGCCTTGAGCCCACAGTATCTGAAATTGCTACATGGACTCCAGCTCAAATATTTGTCAGACCTAGGACTGTAATAACTAAAAAAGGTTTAAAAAAGAATATGCTGTCTTAAAGAGGATGCAAAGAAATGTAAATTTAAATAGAAGTCATGATTTAGATACTGATTCATCTATTCAGTTATGCATGAATATATCATTGGGAGTTGTTAAAAGAGAATCCCAGTGAAAGCTTTGTTCTTTGAATTAGCTGAATGACCACGGTGACCATCAGCAAATGTCTGGAGAGAGAAGGGAGAAATACAAAGGGTAGAGAGTGACTTTTCCTCACCTCTGCAGGCAGTAAAACTCATAGTGAAAACCCAGCATCTGGACTGCGCACCAGACTTTCCTCACAGCAGCAAAATTACCAGCAGGATTGTTTTTTCACTGCTTTTGTCCTCGGCTTTTCAGAAACAAATGGGTGTGAGTTCCAGCTGTACCACCTTTCTTCTACCTCTCCTCTTTGCACAGCGTTTTGCAGCAGAGAACTCCATCTGAGCAATTTGCACCTTCCCTTCCACGTGGGACACCAGGCAGAGCTGTACAAATGGTTATGATTTATCTATTTTACAGCTCTTCAGCATCACTTTTTTGCATAAATAACATTTAGACCTAGCCATAGACCTCTCTTGACTGTTGCCAGGGATTGCTAGAGGGGAGCATCTTTTTTTCAGAGTGAGGGAAGAAGCGGTAGCTTGTGCTTTCTCAGGGTTTCTTCCCAGACATTCCCGCTCCTCTTGGGTGACTGGATCCGTATGAAGGCCCGAGAAAAGAAGAGCACAATTCAGAAAATGAAAGCAAGGGGAAATAAATGCAAACTGTAATTTCAGATTGACTGAAAGATATAAGGCAAAAGAAGGATCAGGATCTACTTTGTCCCCATCTACAGGTCCTTGGCCGTAAGACAGTTCAGAGAAGGAAGCTTCTGGGAGTGGTGAGAACACCCAGGCTGCACACAGAAAAAGGATGACCCTCAGACTGTAACATGGACCCAAAATCATAGTGATTTCCAGGTACTGAAGAGCTGCATCAGATGTCCTACTTTGCTTTCTGACTTTGTTTGCTCCTGCTTGCCACAGAAACTTCATTTTTAAAAAAAGCAGGTTAACCCAAGTCACATATTGAGTCATAAAGTAATTGTAGCCAATTCTTTGTATTGACTCATCCTAAGAATTGATGCCTTTATGTTGACTGAGGAGTGTTAATCTTTGACCACTTTAGAAATATGCTATTAAATTTACCTTGCTGACAAATGCAAAATACTTGCCATGATATGGGAGTGGGTCTAAGAAATTGAATAATGAATTCTATAATTAGAGATACAAATGAGGCAGGTGTTTTCATTAAACACAGAAAGAATGGATCATTCTGGATTTTCATTTTCCTTGTTTGGGAGCTGCACGATTGTGTCAAAGATATATGAATTTTAAAAAATAATTGTAATTGTAAAATTAGCTAAAGAAAACCCCATTCAATCTTTCTTTCAAAATCAGAGTATTTCACCACTTATATTTATATTCATTGAATTCTAGGGTTAAATTTCAGAAACAGTAGGATGCTCACTTTGATCCTAAGATTAGAAAAATGTCCAATCTCATTTTTCCCAGCACTGAGTTGAACACAAAATGCTTTCTGAAAATTCAGTTGGCTTTTTTCAGCCAAAATTTCTTAAGCATGTCTGTTCATTGTAGAGCTGAGGAAATGGTGAGAGGATGAAGTGTGCTGAGGATTTTTTTTTTTTTTCTATGTCTGAAAAGCATTTTTATCATTTCCCTTTGAAGTCTCTGCAAGTTATATAGTGTTTGTGTTAACTTCCTATATGAAAAGAGAAACTGATTTATCCTCCCAGGAGCCATTTTAAACATCAGAGAAGGTGAAGAGTAGGAATGAAATCTACCTGACTAAACAAAGCCCAGCACAGAAAGTGAAGCCATTGTAAGGGTTTGTTTTAAATTCTGATTTGACTCCAGCAAAAGAGCTATCCAAATTCAGCTCGTAAATAAGTGAACACCGCAGCTCCCACTCTGATGAGTGAGATTTCTCTCTGCATGCCTCAAGGTTCTTTCTGGCTTATAACCAATAGATTTCAGAGTAGCATCCATGGGGTAGAATCATAATAATTAAAAAAAATGCAGAAACTACAGGTATAAACTGTATTTATAACTTCTTTCATGATAGCTGCTTAGAAACAGAAGTTCAGTGGAAGTTAATAACTCTTTTATTTCTGCCTTAATACAAGTTTATTTTAGGATTTCTTAGATTTTTTGTTGTCCCTAAAAAGAGGGGAAGAATAATGGGGTCTATGTGATTTAGTTTTTGACACTCAAATGTCACAGAAAGTCATAAAAGTTCTGACCTTCTGTGTTTGATTTCCTGATGATATATGACACCTATGCCTGCCTAATTTAGTGCTTATTAAAGGAATAATGTTAGTGGTTAAGGAGTATGAAACCTTAATTAGATTTTACAAGCAGCTAACTACTGGACCAAAGAGAGCCCTTTATTCTGTATTTACTACAAACATACCAGAATGTCACCAATACAATCTGAGAAGATTAAGGTGCATCCAGCAGCTGCAACCAGTTCTTAAAAAATAACCTGTTCTATGCCATTTAAAAAATTTGGTATTTGATTTTATTGCCAGGTGGAGGGTTATTTTTTATTGAGACTCGAAAATGAATTATTATGGGAGATTTTAGATGGAAAAGAACCAAATAAGAGGGACACTCAGGATCAATTCAGCATTATTTGGAATCACTTCTCAATTTGAGCTCCTGTGCCTGTATTAAAAAGGTTGCATTAGTTTATGTATCTATTTCAGAGTTAAAGTTGGTGGAATGATGCAAGAAATACATTTGTAATATAGTCACAAATGAATGACCATAGATGTGTTGCTATTCTTGCCACCATGACAGAAGGTATTTCAAAATATTTGTGGCCCAGTATTCACAGTATTCAAAACAGTGTCTGTGAATCACCAATATTCTCCAAATTTATACCTGAAATATATTGTTCATTACTCACTGTTCATTATTTGTTAGTCATAACTCATTATCTTTTGTTAAAGTTTCAGTCAGCTAATCAAGAAGCATAAAATATACTGTATGACCAATAACATCCCACAAATAATGATTAATCAAAATGAGCAGTTCATGAACAGTACAGTGACTAAAAATCATTCAGCTGAACCAGTTATCAAAGACATACAATACTAATGTATTGACACAAATCAAGAGTGGTTTGTGAATGAGTCATCAACCAAAAGCCAATTTAATTTGGGGGTCCTAATAGCACTAGTAAATGAGTGTTTTGACATAAAATACGAAGTTTAAGTGTTCCATTCCCCTTTCTTTAAATACTATTTTTGTATGCCTTTTCAGAGTGAGCTGGGCAATTGCATTTGACTGTAGATTTGCCACTGTTCTTTAGTGGGAGAAGGATTAGCTCCTATATGTGTTTTATTGAGACCATTTACAAGCTAATGTTTTCTTAGCTTGTTTTCTCTGTACCTTCTCGTTCCCATGGATCTCCGCCTGGGTCTCACTTACCTTTTGGCATTTTTTTGTACTGTTTTAGCAGAAACACAATTTCATTGATTGAATGATGCAAATAGGCATTTCTGGGACTGAGAATCTGAGAATACCCTGTAGTTCTAGTCACACATTTAAATTGACCATTTTTTTTATGAATTCAAAATAAAGAATAATTTTATTATCTTTTAACTATATTTCAAAACTCTACGTCTTGGCATTTTGAGAGACCAAAATTCCTGGAGCTGGTGGAGACCCATTACATGATGCATTAAGATATTGAAAGGATTATCTACTCAAAATTAGGGTCCAGTAAGTCATGACCAAACTAAGTGATACATCTGAAAAAAAAGAGGTTAAAATTAAGGACGTTCTGAAAAGAATAAGGAAGATATAAAGACACAGGGTTTAACTTGGAGCTCTCTAAGATATTACCATGATCTCTGAATTATGTGGCTTTTAGGGTCCCAGTTTAAAATTTAATGTAATTACATCTATTAAAAATAACAGTGGGAAAATATGGTTTCAACAAATTATATTATTTATTTTTTCCTGAGTAAGCTGATCATGGTGCATTGTGTAGTCCCTTTTCTAGACCATCTACACTGAGATGCCCTGAGATTCTATTTCCAACTGGTAAACCCAGAGATGACTCACTGAAGCAGCCAGGTCTAATTAACTCAGAATTGTTGGAGTAAGAAAAGCCAAGAGCTTTTAGCTTCGTCTAAACAGATTGTGCCATTATTTACCTGGAGAGAGCATTCTTATTTTTAGGTCATATCTAGAGATCTGTAGGGATAAGAGACCATAAACATAATAAAATTTTGGGCCAGAGGAGGAGAATGCCTGCTGTCACCATTGCATGATATCTACAAATATCCTGCTGCAAAGCTTCTTGTTTTACATGTGAATACACAGAATCATTGTAATACTTTATGTGAACACACAATTTCCACAATAATTCATTAGACATATTTTGCAGTACAATACTGATGTTTTTAAGTGGCTTCTTGGAACTTCAAAGAAAAACTGAACAGCAACATACTTATTTATAGCTATAAGCCATATATAGTGCATGTTACACTGCATTTGCAGTGTAATAATTATCCTTTAAAGAATAAACAAGGACTTAGTAAACTAAGTGAAGGTGTGCAAATTATAAACTCAATGCACTTGGTACTTAAATCTGAAAAAAAATTATTAATCCTTGGTGTGGATTTATACTTGTCAAATCCAGTCAGAATAACTGGTCTAATGGACAGCCCTTTCCCATAGGGGTTGGAGAAGATGTTGATTCTGCAATGTAATTCCCCTCAATTTTTCCCTCTTTCTGAGCTGTACTACCATCACACAGAGCTATTTGTTGGAGAAATTGCCATCTTTTCCCATTAAAGGAAAATGCTTATCCTCCTAGGTTTCCTAATTCCATGTAGCAGATAATACCATGCATATAAGAGAGTTCAAAGTGACCTTTTGGGCATGATTTTGATGCTTTTTATTGAGAAATGCTTCATACACATACATCTTTTAAAGCAACACAAATGTTCCTATATATACAAGAAAAAACTCTTAGAAGCTACAGCATGTTGGTGGTTTGAATTCTTTGATTCATATGCCAATTAGTTTTGAAGATTATCTACAAATGTCCTACTTCTGATATTTTGCATGTCTTTTGTTTCACTAAGTGTTTCCATCCATGTTTTCACATGAAAATAGTGCAAGAAGACTGGAAAAAAACCCCGTGAAATAGGATGAATTTTTTAACATAATATTAACAGCTTCTACCACTTAATTGTCTAACAATGGAGAGGTGAATAAAACCAGCAAGAGTGGAAAAGAAACTACACAGTTTATGACGAGAAAAGCCATGAGCATGGGCTTGCAGCGGAAAAGAGTACCTAATCTTCATGCATGGGGATACTTCCATGTTATATGCTAAAACACAAATTTTAGGGATGTACAAAAGATCCCCTTCAGTTCTCTAAACTCATATTGATGCTCCAAGCAAAATTTGAAATGCTGTGACTACATACGGGTTAACTGTGCCTGAAGGGATAAACTCAGACATTTCGAATAAGAATTTTCCCGATAAACAGTGGTACAATCCGGTGACTTCAGAGCTTGTGATGGTTAGCTCCAGATAAAAGAGAAATGCCTTTTAAATCGGTGAAATGGCATCATTTACACACCACATCACTGAGACCAGGCCAAGGAAAGTGCTATTAAATGTAAATAGGCCTTTCTCACCCTTGGTTCTGTCTTTGTGATATTTATTGCTCAGTGCTTTCAACTCACAAGCGTGAAGAGATCTCAGCCACTGAAGAGGTTCTCGTTGCTGCTGCAATGGGTTTGTCCTTTCACCATTTCTGCGGTAAGTTAGTGGGAACGCTGGAGTGTGCAAGTGCTGAAATATGGGTATCTGTACATTCTGAGCAGCAGAACGAGGTCATAGGTGGTTGTCTCCTTTGCTAGATAAACAGTACATTTGTTTGTTCTAGCTACTTCACACAGTATAAAACCAGTGCCTTCAGGAGCTGGGCATATTCCAAAAGGCCAGGGAAATCTGCTGCTTGACCCATTCTGCTTTTTTCCATGGGACACACATACAAAGAAACATGTTTCCCTGAAATGAGAAATAAGGAAAATCACGCTGACTACTTTCAAATTTTCAAGGTCTTAGCAAGAGGACACACGCAAACGAACTGCAAAAGCATGGCTGGCGTATGACAGTCTTTTCTCCATGAAAACGTGAGCAGCTTCCATCCACATGTAAAGAAACCCCTCGCGTTTGTGCAGTGGAGGAAGGCTGGCTTGAGGTCTGCTGTCAGTTCTGAAACAGGCACTAAAGGTTTCTCACTGTGGGATCTAACTGTGACCTCTGCAGAGGTTTGTGGAGATTTGCACTGGGTGTGACTGTGCTGAAGTCAACCCCCGTGACTCCAAAGCAGCCCAAATAAAACAGATAGCAGCGAATTTCCGAATGGTGGTAATCAATGACAAAGCAGCATTTATGGTTCAGAATTGGAGCGGGAATGTTTTCCACTGACATGTGACTTTATCTCTTTGGAAGTGATTTCTCTGCCAATTGCTTTGCAAAATAAAAAATATATATATTTTTAATATATATATATATATCAATAAGACTTCCGGTGATATTACCCCAGTATAAACTTTGCATCTAGGATCGAACTGAGCTCACAAAAAATGGATCCAGAAGCATATATGCCAATGTCTTATACAGATATTGAGAGCAGTAATAAAATTGAGTTTTCTCAGTTTAGAAATTATGACCAACAGATATATACATGGAACATTTACAGTTATGCTATAAAAAAATTTTTATGCCATTAAAGAACAAGATAGCATGAGGACTGTCCTATAAAAATTTTGATAGTGTTAACATCTGCTCACTACCTGGATTAATTTGGTCATTACATTAATTTTTCATATTGTTCAGCATTGATCAGAATTTTCTTACCTGTTAGGAAAGCACATTGTTATTTAGGAAACCACACAAGAAGCATGTTTTTTTAGAACAAATGATGAGATCTATTTCAAAATCTTGGAGAATATGAACAGTTTGAGTAGCAACAGGAACTGGTTGCAGGGAACTTTGGCATTATTGTATTGGGGGCATCTGAGGATTTATGGAATTATACAGGAAAGCCTGAAGCAAGAATAGATGGCATTTCTGCTGTACATTTAGCTCGTAGGATAGTTGCAGCTAAATGCAGGTAAACAAAGTTTATCTATTTCTAATTTAGATTTGGCCTGTGAAAATAAACATCTGGATTTATCCACTCGAGTGGCACATAAGTGAACTTACCTGTTATAGTGATGTCAAGGATCGTGACTTTCAGAAGATGTGACATGTGCACAACTAACATACTAGATGGTATACAGAGCCATAAAAGTCAAGGTCAAGAATGAAGTATCTAAAATGCAAAAAAGAAAATTTAGAATCTGTATCCACTTTCACTTACTGGACACTGAAATTCATTTTTTCCTGGTCCTTTGGATTCTGAGTTCATTTATAGAAATGTGTATTTATAGTAATAAAGTCCCAAATCATTGCTTTAAGGAAAATCTCTGGAAGTTTTTTACCCTTCCATTGACACTTTGGGAGTAAAAACTGAATTTCTAACTGTGAAGAGAACTTTCTGGCATGGTTGTCAATGATAGACCAGTCCTGTTAATATACAGGGGGTTTAGAATTTAATTCAAATATTTTTTCCATTTTAAAGTTATAACAACTAAGTACAGCTGCTCACTTAAAAATTGTGTTAGTTGGGTAGTTTTCAATAGCTTAATCATCATTTGATTGTCTCAGTTTGTGTTGCAGGCAGTTCACCTGCACTTCCTCTAAACTTAAATGTTTCCTGTTTACATATCAGTAAATATAGAAAGATGATAATATTTAGAAAACAAAGAAAAAAACGAAAGCTGTGTTCAAAAGCATTATTTATATAATTATCCTATAATTAAAGTAATTATAGTTTGTGGTGAAAAATAGTCTTTATTTTTATTTGTAGGTTTTTTGAGGGGTGTTTACTGATCATCACAGAGAAGCTATATGAAAAATAACTGGAGATGTTCTCATTTCTGCAAAAGATTTAAGTTGTGTAGGACATGTTCTTCATGAAACAGCTATGCATCTTTACAGTCCATTAATTGATAGGCCTGCATGAAAGAGAGTTAGACTGATGCTCAAAGATATTTGTGAGCCTTTAGAATCTTAACTACAGCCACATTTACTCTGGATATGAATTTTCTGAATAAGAAAGGATTTTTAACATACAGTGTTGCAAGCAGAAAAAATGGTGTAAATGAAGGATTTCTTGCCTTGTGGTATTTTTGAACTTCTAGATTCAATTTGTTCTTTTTTTTTAGAACCAGGAAAGCTGGAAACATTTAAAGTGAAGTTTAAGTGTTCGTGAAGCTACTTGAATCCAGGAGCTGTAGTTTTGAAACAAGCCCACTGACTATCAAAAATGCCAAGCTGAGACCCAGAACATGAGGCTGTTACTCAGGAAGCCAACCACATAACATTTTTTTTCTTTCATTGATAGATAATCCATCACTGACAGCAGAATGAGGGGAGAACAGGACCGGGGACCATCACAGAGTACTTCTACCATGGAGGTGTGCTTGGTCTGCAGCAGCGTTACTCAGCATCACGTCTCCCCTTCTCCACAGACACCCTGTGGACAGATGCTTTGGACTATGGGGAGAAGGCTGAGGGCCCTCCTGCTGTATGGACCTGGACAGGAGCTTCTCACTGAGCCATCCTGCATTTTTAATCCTGGATTTATTCTTTTTCACCTCAGAAGCCATGTTTTACTCCTTCACAGAACTACAGAACAATGATGGTTATGATTAAACTAATCCCAGAAACAAGTCACATACTTCAAATAAGATATACCTAGGACATATTCAGCAAGAAATACTAGTCAGCTACTACAGCTGCTTGATTACAGTCATGTAAATATCAATACGTGCACAATCAATATCTGCTAGGACTGTGGAAAATTAGGAAAACTATAACTCTCATAGTACGCCTTGTTTCTTATTGTACAGCTAAAGGGAAGTGTGTATTGACTCGATCTCTAGAGAAAAGCATCTATTTATTATTTGAAATGAGCCATATCAAAGAACAAGACGTATATTCTACAATGATAATAAGCAAAGTAGAACTTGTTTGGGAATTTTCTTCTTTATTCTTTAAATATGATCTGCAGAAAAATATCATCAATCTTTTTTTCCTCTCCAGCCTCATGAGCAGGGGCTAACAAATGGCAATCACATAAGGGCTTTAATATAAAGCTTTTAAAAATCTTCCTCCATCACAGCCTCCAACAAGCTACTCAAATCTCCAGAGTGTAACATGCTTGCACAAGTTTCTGCCTTCCATGATCATAACCATCAAGCAGGAGCGCTTTTGAATTATGACAGCAAGCTTCTTGCCTTTAATACCCCAGAACATCTGCACAAATTACCTGGCTATTCCTGTTCTGCCATGTCACCAGTTCTAGGTGAATTAAGTCTAGCTGCCCTTATGCAAAGTATCAGATATCAAGATCTCCGCAACTTTGAAGGCTAAAGCAGCTTTCCAAGACCACCTGTTTAGCATCTGAGGAATAAATTGAGTAAAATGAGAGGTCTGGGTCAGCAGATGTTCTCACGAAGTATTGAGACAAGTTAAGAAGAGGCTTGGGCGTACAGTGCTGGAATGACCCCAGAGCTGAGATGGTTTGGGTCTATCATTACAGCAGTTTTACTTGCCCTATTAATCAAATGTTTATAACAAAACTTTTTAATATTAATAACTTTTTATGAAAAAATCCATTACCAAATAATTTCTCAATTATTTATAAATAGTTTAAATAATATGGCAATAATTAGGGAAAATTCATAGCCTCATACCAAGAGACTAAATGAGACCTCATGGATTTTTGTACTCAATACTCTGACATATGAGAAGACTTACTTTGCTAAACCTGATCTCTCCCTAAAACTTCAGCCTCGTTGGGCAATCAGTTCCATTTATAACTAACCCGGCTCTTAAAATGTTTCCCTAGAATTGAAAATAAATCTTCCTTTCAAGTCAGGCTTAACAAAAATCCATAAAATAAGTCAGAAAGCATTCTTCCAGTATTCCCAAGTATCCTTTTACCACCACACTGGCACTTCATAACAGTTTAAAAAAATTATATTCTTAAGGATAACGGATCACTTTTGGGGCAGTGAAATTTCAGAATAGATAGTCCATCTGTCTTATTGCTTTAAAGAGTTATTTTTATGATTAAAATGATTATTAACCAGAGAATCCCAGACTGGCAGTTGTGTCAGACTGACAATTTACACCTTCAGCAGAGGATTTAGGAAAAAACTATACTGTTTTGACATATTTCTTTCACTTTGTCTTTTTATTCAGCTTTATGGATCCTTTCCTTTGTTTTAATTTTGACATTCTGGAGGAGGCTTAAGATGCACTTTCTTAAAATGTTTATTTTGTTATTGTCACCAGGATATCTCAGAAAACACAGAAAATCTGATTACAGACACACTGTAACCTTTGTTCTATTTTAATGTAAAGAGCACTTTAATGACAACTTGTTTTACAGTCGGGGATCACTCTTCCACTTTTCCTAAGAGTTAACCAGATAACTGGTGTCTGATATCTGTGTGCCCTTGGGAACGAGAAAATCTTCCTTTGGAGCGCACCTGGAAGTTAAAAACTTGCGAGTCCAAGCCCTTTGCAGAGCTGCTTTTTTTTTACAAAAAAGGTCAGGTGTTGTAACAGGTACTAATACACAAAGGACCATTAACATGTTGGTTTGCTCATCACTAGAATAATAAAACCTTTTCATTTCAACTTTCTTACACTAATAAGATGGCAGATTAACATCTTAAGTGTATTTGGAACATGATGAAAGAGATGAAAATAGAATAATAAGAGGAGGGATGTTCTGAGGGACCTTAAAATCCATCTGAGACTTCTGGACAAAATACAGTTTAGGAGGAGCTAAGTCCTTTGTGCAGGCATTGGGAGTTTTCAGACTTAAGATTCTGGCAGCAGCCACAGGCAGACTGTCTGCTGGTTTTGGACTTGTCCTGCTTAATGAAGTGGCAGTCACTGTCTGTTGTAACTATTCCTTATTAAGCAAAACCATTATCTGCATAATAAAATCATCTGTCAATGATAATTGAGTCTGCTTTTTATTCAGGTTGCAGTGGTGCCTGCACATCATGCAATGTTTCTGAACTTTCCAACGCACGCTGCTGCGGTGTGTCCCAAATCACAGCAGGCACGGTGCAGCTCCTCTAAGGAGGGCTTGCCCTGGGCTTGGAAACGAAGCACATGCTGTAAGGACAGATACTTTGGGAAGCACCAAAAAGTAGGCTTTCAAAAAACCCATGAACACAAGTGTATCTGTTATTCTGCAACTTCCAAATCAGTGTTTAGCTTTAATTAAAATAAAATAAAATAAAGTAAAATAAAAATCTCCAATTGTAATTACATTCAACTTGAGTTTTTCATAAGATATACTCAGGCTTTATTTTTAGTTACAAAAATTTCAAATATTCTATTAAGAATTTGTAATCATGGAGTGTATTGCTGCCTTCAGTTTTCTGTACAATAACACTTTTATTAGTCACTGAGTTTTCTGTTTTTTTTCTCACTCTTTACCATGGCTTCCCTTACTCCTTCTCCAAATGAAAACCAAGCTCAGGTAGATGGAGACTGATTAAGGAGACATTTCAAAATCACTCACCTTTACTGTGCACTCTGTAAGCTCTTCAGTTACGGGCAAAATTTCCAGTTGTGCTCATGAGAACTGAGTTTTGCCAACACAAGATATTTTGAATTCATATTTCATTCCTCCCCTACCCAATACTTTTACCTGCGTTTTATTTCCCATTTTTTTCTCAGGCTCTTTTTGCATTATTTGGCAGTCCTGTATGACAGCATCTCATAAAATTATTTTTTTAATTTTTTCACACTTTTTTTTATAGTGACTATAGTGCATATGTATGTCTGTCTCAGGAGATCAGTTACATCTTAGGCAAACAAATATGCCAGTTGAGAGTTTCCCCTCTGAGATATTCCATGTATCAAGGAGCAGATTCATATTATGTGGGTAAAATTATCTAACTGTATTGAATGCATAGATGTGCTTTAATATTTGATTAATTACCAAATAATGGAGAAAAATTCAAGAACGTCAAGCTGCTTGAATACTTTAATTTCTAGCCATGATGATTTTGAGCTGAATAGGGAATGTTTCTCACCATTTGCAGCTTGTAATTACCATATTGACATAGTATGATATTCCCATGCTACTGCCATTGACCTCCATAGAAAAAAACCTCATACCATGTAAAAAACCTTTCCATTTTCATCAGTCATGGTTTTGTAGAATAATTACCACATTCCCTTTTTTTCCAAAATAATAGTGTTTAAAATTCCTTAATCTTATTCATGTACAGAATTTTATACACTAGGTTTTATAAATTCTGCAGCAATGGAAAATATTTTTGTGTGCTCTTTATCAAAGGCGTCTCAGGTCTTTGTAGGCCAATAAAGGTGTCAATGAAACAAGAATTATCCTCATACCACAGAAATTCTTCTTACTCATGTCTTATTTCACACTGAAGATCCAAATCTTATAATCTAAGAGCAAAAAAGTAATTTTAAGGCCCCTCCAAAGCCTTTTGAATAGTACATAAAAGATAATCCACATTTTAAAAAATGGATCAAATTATATATCCTTGATATATGGTGTGGAATTTGGGTGGATGATTTGTTTCTACTTTGCACTGAGATGATTATTCAAAGACCTTGTTTCTTCTTCAGAAAAACCCTATTTTTAAACCATTATAACTTCTTAACTGCTGTTCCTTGTGACCGCCATAAATTTGTGCCCAGAGAAGCAGAGTTCAGCCTGAAGCTTTGAAACACTGATATGAAGGGGAACCCTGAGAAGATATGCAGTAATAGTAAGGTGTCTATCTTTTTAACCATGAAACAGTCTTTGGTTATTTGGTTGAGACATCACAACAGAACAGCACTGATCAGAAACCTTGTACACTGTTTTGAACCCACTTTCCCCAATGATTTCTCTTTTCTTCTGCTCAGCCTTTGCAAGGGTTGAAATGAACTCATTCTTAATTTGAAATTCATAAGAAAATGTTCAGTATTTTTTTAACTTCCCCCAAATCCCTGGATTTTTAGTGGTTTCTGTTTGTTTTTTTTTTTTACTTCCTTTTTAGGTAATCAGCCCAACATTTGCAACCATATGAAATTCCAAAGCATCTTGTCACCAGAAAAATGTGTCAAAGTTATTGAAGCTTTCCTTTTGCCACTGTAATTACAAGCACAGGTTCAAGAAAGTGCTCTAAGCTGCTTGTCACCTGCTGCTGCTTCTCTTATGTCTTCACCACCACCTCAAACCTTGGGGGAAAAAGAAGTCACCAGAGCTAAAGTTACCAGCAACTGTCTTATTTCCATAAAGAAATGACTGAAAATATGGAAAACAATATGCATAGCAGTCATCTTGTTTCATTCATTTCCTAAGAAGATACTCCAAAAGAAAAAAGTTTTTTTTTTCTTAAGGAAGTTTGGTCCAGTCAGAATGAGCTGTGGTTTGAGGATCAGGAAATCGCAAGCGGTATTACCACTGATTTGCCACATCATTCAGGAATACTCTCTTTGTCTCAGCA
>VXAK01022762.1:0-42306 GCA_013399435.1 Arenaria interpres
GATAGGGGCGCTTCAGGGGAGAAGGCGAACGGTCGTGGGGAGGGAAGGGGCTTCCAAAAGGGGTAGCGGGGCAGCGTCACCGTCCTGCTGCCCGCCGGCGGTTCCTAAGGGAGAGGAGGCAGCGGTGACCCGCCCGACCCTCCCGTTATCGTACAGCACTGTGATATTAAAGACGCGTTTCTTTGGTGTTTAAAATACAGTCTTGCCAGTATTACGAGAATACCACTAACAAAAGAGAAGCCCGATGCTAACAGAAAACTGCTGGCATAAATAACAGTATTTGCACCACTTTTTTTTTTTTCCACTGTTTTTGGATGTCTCCAAATACCAGCATCTGAGTCTAGCAAAAAAAAGGAAAAAAAAAAAAAAAAGGAATAAAACCTCCTCTAAAGAATTGGCATGAATAGAGGTTAGGAACCACATCAGGAAATTTGTTCAACACCTAAAAATGGCATATGCTTACAAGTGTAACTACACAAAAAACGTGGGCTACGGCGGCCCGCCAGGTCTGTTCTCTGGTTTAACTAAAGGGGTTGTAACTTAATCTTTCCAAACCCGCTGGACGCTAGGAGCATTTGGGCACCCACAGCCCCCCGGCGTAGGAACTGACTCCTTAAATCTGCGCTTGGACCGTGCTGAATGGTACCGTAACGGTGGAACTTCAAACACCTCTACGGAAACACACACAACTGGTTTCTTTTTCTGGTTGAAATTCAGAAATGAATCTTTGTGTTATAAAGTTTTGCCTTTGCACTTACATTTTAAATTACTTCTGTTCAGAGGCAGTGGGATTTAGTTGCCTAAACATCTAACCGAATGTCCCAAATAGATATGGCAGGTACAATGACCTACACAAGACCTGCCCTCTGAAACAGCAGCAGGACGTCAGGTGGAATGTCACAGAGCATCAAAAATGGCACCAAGCACCTAAGTGTAGGTACTGAAATCATGCAAGCACTTCTCATTTTGCACTACACAACTATAATTTGCAGTTAGATACAGATTTACAGGTGGTTTTTTTTTCTCCCGGAATTCTTAAAAGAGTCTTACTCCTGGACTCTCACCTCCTTAGCATAGAACTTGGAGACCTCTCCTACATTTCACCCTCCTCCCCTCTTTTTCCGTTTAAGAGGTAAACAATAGAATACTGGGGTAAAGCTGTCCATAATATGCCACACACAAAAGTAAATACAGCTTGAAGAACATTCTCATCACTTCTTCCAGCTCTAGAAAAAAAGATAGACATTCTAATGGGAAAAAAATTTCAAACTGATCAACATAATTAAGGAATGAGAGGAAAAAATACCTGAAAAACTCAATACTTGGGGAAATGGTGAGAGAGAATCTCACAAGGTGGTAAGATCAGAAAAGCAGAACTACAGAGAGATTAATTATCCCTTTCTTCAACAAAATCCCATCTGTGCTGGATTCTGTCTTCAGGAATAATATCAAGGGAAATCTCAAAAGCAAAATGAGCATAAAATAACAACAAGCAACAACAAGGCTATTGCCAACAGTGTGACACAACGTTCAACATTGGACCCAACATACAAATTTGCAGAGCGAGGCAGCAATTACGAGGAAAATCAATCCAAAGCACCAAGAAGCACAGAACAAAAACAAACCCAAAACACCAAGAAACCAAGATTACGGAATCCAAGTATCAAAAAGTGCAGCAGTGAATCACAAAGAACACACAAAAGCCAAAACACCACTCCGTAGATCAATTTAAATTGTTTATACTTGAGGGCGCAGTAGCACATTATAACCATGATATGTAGCAGGCGACCAGAATCGCTCCTTACCCTTCCATCCAGAACACAAAGGTTTCAAAGAACTACAGAGCTTCTCTGCTCTCCAGGTAACAGGCAAACAACTAAAGCACAGTGCTTGGCAGATGGCATATTCAAAAAGGTATTCCTTAATATTATTATTGTTGTTAGAAGTGACACTAGAGTATTTCAAGCAGTTTCTTCAGTTTTCTTTCACATACAACTGCTTGATGTTAATGTTGAGGACCTGACCATGAGTAGTTAAGTATATAGGAGCACGTCTGTCCATGTGGCTGATGTCCTGCAACCCTTGATCTGCCTGAGAGCAAACAGGAGACAGCAAGTGCCTCATGAGGAAAGCTTCATTCTCTGTGAAACTTTATTCATTTCCATTTAATCAGCATGAGTGTGTACCTTCTAGAGGGCTCTTGCCAGCATCATGTATATTCAAGAGGACCGCTTTATCTCTTTCTCCTAGTCCTTTTCAGAGGATTGGTGGAATATCAAATTGAACACTCAAATTCTGCGATCGCTTTCAGGTTGGTAAACAGAGCTAGAGGTCAACAACAACAATTATGAAACTCCTGGAGGCCAAGAAGTGACAGGGAAAAAAAAAAAAGGCAATTCACTGACACATTAAGATCTGACTTTCTGGGGTCAAAATAACTTAAACAGATAGTCTAGGATCTAAAGAGATGTGCTAGCACCATTCTTGTATGTTTCTGAAGATAACAGAGAGAATAATTTTCACTTCTCTTATTTCTGATCAAAATTGAAATGTAACTGGATGATAGTAGGATGCTTTTACTGAGCATGCCCGTTCAAAGAACAGTGGATGAGACAAGTAAAAGCAATGACATTCTTCCATGCTTCATCTTCTGGTGATGCCAGAACAAGGTGCTTCTTCAAGTTGGCAGTGCAGAGATTACTAATGTGAACATTTAGCTTCTTTGTGCTTTAATTAGCAACAAAATTCTTAACACATACGTACAGGCATTGTTCTAGGCTGGCTGCAGTCTCAGAAGACATTGTAATGCAGGTTTGCAAGCAGGAGACATTCAGAAAATCTTTGGATTCTTTTTAATGAATTTTGGTGCCTGTGATTTCTACTATCCATAAAAAATTCCTCTGCCAGCATGAGATGATTTAATATTTGGAAGATCAACCCTTCATGTATCTAGATTTAAATGCCCATGGGTATCTTGCTGCAGTGTAAAAAAAAAACCAAACAAAACCACAAAAAACAGTGAAACTTACCCACTTTGGATATTTGTTAGATTGGGGGAGAAGTAATGGAACAAAAAGAAAAAAAGAGTCCTTTGTGGCTGGAGATACGAGAATAGCAGCCGGGATGGCAGCTGAGTTACAGAGCCAAGAAGAACCCCATCAGGAAGCTGTACCTATCCATGAAATACTTGCAAGGAACAGGGAGCAAAATGAAAAGGTCTGAATAGGTTTCTGGCTTCTCTACCAATGTACTTGCATAGGAAAGCCAATACAGTCCGGGCAGTAACACAGTTGTGGAGAGCATGGGAAGTACCAGCCTGCAGGTATGGCACGGAGAGCATTCCCATTTATATGAAAGAAATGCCAATCTTTTCATCTTTCTAAAAACCTTAAGATTCTGGTTTTGTCTTGTAGTCTCACATACTACCTAATACTAAGGAAAAGAATGACTTAATCTAACTGTTAAAATAATGTGTTATTTTTGAAAATACATTCAGGACTTCAGTATCTTTAATTTGTTAGTTAGTGGCAAGGTAGTAAATTTTCCATCGTTTCATTTATTTTCACTATTTACAAAACAAGTGACAAAGCCACTGCATTTTTCAAGGCAAACCATTTCAGCTGTTAGGATCAACAAGACAACAAAGGAAGACAAAACGCAAAAGAAGCAAGGGACAACGGAATGGGCTCAAAAGCTGAGGTTGCTGTATTTAACGCAACTTGGGATGATGGGATGCTGAGTGCCTTGGTTATGCTTCTACAGTGCTGCCAGCGCCAGTGAGACTAAGGGGCTATGCCTGAGCACGGAACCTTCCCTTTACCCAATCCTGCAGGTGACTGGTGTAACAAGAACACAAATTCTTAATACACAGTTCAAAATCATGCGTTATTTGTTGCTTGCTTTCTTTAAATCTTGGTTTTTTAAGGGGGGAAAAACCAAACAGCAATGTCAGTCAGGGCATTATATGCTCTATATCCTACAATGCCCTGAAGAATCTTCGTAGTTATAGTTAAGAAAAATTCATGGTCCTACTACCAGCACGAGATTCGGAACCACTGCTCACCAGCATGTGGAGGGAGATCATGCTGCCTCCATGATCATGCCACAAATGAGTGGAGCAAACACCACAAATAAATGGGTGAGCCAAATGGACACCAAGAAGCAAAAACTATCTTGCAAAAGTTCTCTTTGACAAGCCTTCCTGAGAAATACAAAAAAATGCAACGCCCTGCCCTCCTTCCCCTTTGGTGTAAACCATCCTGGGAAGCAACCAAGGAAGAATACTGATTAGCATGCGTATTTGTCATTTCTCATGCTGAAATTTGAGAAGACTTATTCCTTTCTCATTAGTTTCTTCTGAGGAAGGGCAGCTTTTTGTGATAGGTACTCCTTGTCATTTTGACACAGGACACATGGCTAATCACAAAAAAGCCCCGTGTCCTGACAGATGGGCAACAATTTAAGCAATCTTAGAAGCAGCTATCTAAACTGTGGAATCAAGTATTCACAAAAAGTTCTCATCAATTACACAGTAAACAAATTGGATGCTAGTATCATGTTTTGTTTTATAATTATCTTCTATAGCTTTTCTTTGTAATAATATTTAATACTTTCTAATAGTTACAGCTATTTCCTCTATGTTCCAGCCTACAAGGTCTTACTGATCTCTCAGCACTTGGATAGTCCATTGTTCATGCAGCATTCCAAGACATTTCAGATACAGGAAGCACTGGTGCTTAGTATTGCTGTAAAGAGATTAGAATTAAATCAGTAATATGACATACACTCCCCAGTATGCTTGCTATTAAAATAATCTGTATCTAATTTAACTACATTTGTATATTTCTTTTATTAGTATCTGAATGTATGTGTTGCTTCTGAATGTATACTCACCGATAGCTTTGGGAGATGATTTTAATGCAAATAACTGAACACATCAAGACTTTGTGCACACAGGTTTCGAAATATTTAAAAACATTTCAGCAGAGCCAGCTAGAAAGTAGCAACAGCAGAACATTTTGTTGCTATTGGATGTTTTTTTTTTAAAAAGCAAAGGAAGTTTCTGCAACCTAAAAAGGAGGGCCAAAGAAATCACAGGGCTATCGTAGAAGACAAAACGTGGCCACATGTGGCCACTTCCATTTCTTTTGACCTGTAGTGATCCTTTGCAAGTAATCCATAGATCAAAACTCTGGAAGGAAAATCCTGTATTTTCATTCCTTCATCATTTTTCCATTGAGTTAATGGCAAAACAGTCAAAGCACATCACAACTCCTTTTTATTTAATTATTTTCCCACTTATGCTAAAGGCCCCACCTTTTAAATATTTTTCTGCAGCTGGAACATTTACATAAACTAACTAATCACAAAATACTGATCTATCAAGATAAGTGCAAGAAAGACAGCCGACTAATGCATTTAACAATTTTGATGATGCTCATTTTTTAAGAACAGAAAGGTCTTATAGTACATACATCAGTCTACAAATCATGGAATTGTCAGGGGTGTTGCGGGAGGAAGCCTGCTAGAACACTTGCATACAGTTACATAAATGATTTCATAAGTTCTGGAATAAATAATTTATTTTCTCTGTACATCATACTATTTGTACGTGAAACATACTATAACAACTTCCCATGAAGCTTTAATAAGTTTGAATTATGAAGTGGTGGAGGGAGGGGAATAGGAACCCCAGAGTCTCAAAGGAAAGCTGCTTTGTAAGAGGGAAGTACTAATAAACAGTCATATTTTTCACACATCAGTGAGAATTCAGTTGTATCGTTATTCAGGATAGAGTTTGGAAAATTATTATAACTTCAAAAATGACAGTTGTTCCATGAGAGTTAACACTCTTTTATTATGCAAGTTTTCAGCATGGCTGGAAACTCATTGCTTGATCTTTCACAGTATTCCAGTGCCATCACAAGACATGCTGGCATGAAAAAGCAGTATAGCCCTAACAGGCACAGAGCTTTTAGGCATTTATTTTTTCATATCAGCCATATAAATTCCCTTCACTGTACAGTGAGTTCAAACATAGAATTCCAGTAATCTGCCAGAGGTGCAGGGATATCTCTATTGACCGCAGTGTTCGTTCTTAAGGGGTTGTCTTGGGCAGCCATTCCTCAGTTTGGTGAAAACCCTGTTTCTATTAGTTGTCTTATCTAAGTATGAATGACTCAGAAAATGATTAAAACACTCCAGAATTTATGCAGGCTAGAATAGAATGAGCAAATATGTAATATTCCTGAAGAAGACACCCGTATAATAAAAGGTGGTTTTAGGCTACTTATTAGCTCACATTTTTTCTTAGTGACTTAAATACTACCAGTTTGAATTATGATAATTTGTTTTCAGTACCAAGACAGAAGATGACATAATATATATGCATAGGTATGTTATTAATACCTACCCGATACTGTCTCCTCTCTGCATAACCTGCATAAGGCACATTATTGCTTGGAGAGCCAAATTTATCATACTGAGGTCGCTGATTAGGAATATTGTCTGTTGTTGGATCTGGCCTCCCTAATGACTGAGGACGCATAGGACTATGCAAAAGACAAAAATAGGTTATAAAAATATGCATAATAATGTACTGCAAATTACGCAAAGGGTTAGTTTAAACTAGGGTAAAAATAATAAAGCTCACTACTCTATGCATGATATTTTGAGGCAATAACTTTAAGACATCTAAATGTTCTAAGATTCTGTCTTTTAAGTTCATTTTACTGTCAAACCCTCACCCTGCAAATACAAATAAAACTGAATTTAAAGGAGCAACATATTCTTTAAGTTTTTTTTTTCCCATTACACTGAACAGTGCCATATCTAATTTTCTATATTCCCATGATTATTTTGAAAATTATTTAAATTCATTATTTTGAAAATGTTTTAAATTATGATAGGTATACCTTCAACATTTTCAATGTTTATATTAAAAAAAATCAGACCTTCTTGATAGACCTAAATATCAGAAAGGTCCAGTCTGTTTCTGCAGTTGAACCCTGCGACTTATGAGGAGAATGCTCTACTATAATTTAGTTGCCTCATGGTAAATAAGTTCTCTGCAAAATTTGTGGGCAGGAGCTGCAACAGTTGGCTGCTGTTAACAAGGAGTGTTAAAATGAGGAAATACAACTAAGGAAACTGCATTTCTAAAATGTTATGAAAATGAATACATTTGCAATTATTAGAGGAAAACCATACAAGCCTTTGGATAAATCAGTACTTTAGGATTTAGTTTCAGAAACAAAAGAAATACACATTCTTTCTTTTTGATGATACGTTAGCGAAACAGACCAAGTCTTACACAGCAAACTCATAATGTAGTCCTGTGTGCTCGTTCACATTTAGTAATAACATATAAAATAGTCCTAGGATTCTTGAAGTAATGCTGTTAGAATTATGCAAGGTAGAAGAGAAAAATAAATTAGAAAAAATCCTTCTTTCTATCAAAGAATCAAGCCGTGAAATATATATGAATAATCCAGTCTAAAGCTTAGCCATTTACTGGATCTTTGCCACTGGCAAAACTACAAAGTCATTCTTTGTCTCCAAACCAGAGTATGAAGTGAAAATGAGTAAAAAAGAGAGGAAAAACAGCAGCATACCTGTAATTCCCTAATTGCCTTGGGCTTGGGACATCATCAAAATCTTGTCTTCTCAGCACAACTTTTGGAATTTGTCCACTCCAGACATCCTACATGTAGAATATCAGGTGGTTACACAGAGCACTATGACAACAATTTACAAAAATAGCTCACCAGGTACAGTATGTCAGCAGTTGTCTTTGGTATAAAAAAAAAATGTATACGCTGATTTACCAGTTACAAAATACTGGTATTTGTTGTTTGTTACAGACACATTTTCAAATACATAAATTCCATTTATCTAAAAGACTAAGTAGAAGAGAAGCCTTTACATATTTGGATAATGCAGAAAACATAACTCTACATATAAGATATAACAGAGAAACACCCACCCAGGTAAGTCTCTGCACAATTAAGTAAACCAAGTATTAAGGGTCTTATCAAGGTCTGGAAGTTTTGTTGAGTCTTTTATGATTAAACATTTCAGAAAGATGCCACTCCCTAAATAACAGTGGGTTTACCTCCAATTTGTGCAAAAAACAAGTGATAGATAATTAAGATCAATTGAATATTGCCGTTTAAAGTGACTGCTGTCTTGCCAAACATACTGTTAGAGGAAGAAGGAAATAATGAAGAAACAAAATATTTTATGTTGTTCATAAAACTAATAAATGATGTTCATTTGCTAAAGGTATCTTTGTTTAAAAATATAGCACCTTGAAGTCATTTTCAAAACAAGGTACCCTCAGGAAAGAAGCAGCATTCATGGCAGTTCATCAGCAAAAGCTCATGCTGTCAGGTGCCAATTTTGGTTTCCTTTTTTGTCTCTCTCCGACAGCTTCGGGGAGGGCCCCACAGACTGCAGAGCGATACGAGCACTCGCCCGCATTATCGGCATGAAAGCAAAAGCTCAGACAATTAACAATGGGATTTTTAGAAGCTCATGTCTTCACGATCACCACATCTAGGAAGAAGATGAGGCAGGCAGAAGCGCCCCAGGGACTGCCTCTGGGCTCGCACGTGCAGCCGGGAGCATGAGAAAGCAGAAGTACTGCAGCCCTTACCCAAAGCAGTTCCTTTTACAGTAGGCTTTCTTCCCTAACTAAGTGTGCGGGATTCGGTCTAATTCACACCTTGAAAATGACAGCATCAGTTGAATGAAATTCAGAATTAGTTAAAAATTAAACAGCACCATCTCCTGGTGAAGATAAGCTCATGCCTCTTCTTTTTTTTCCACCACCTCATTTCCACGGTATCAATACCTTACAAATATATTTAACAGGAAGTAATGTATCATACTACACTATTTTCTTTCTCTTCTCCAACAGCCTACATCGTCTTCTCATGCACCCTACAACGTCATCTTCTTAGACACTACATATTCCTTAGATATGTAAAATAATCACTTTAAGTACCGAAGGAGGAAATGAATCCACACAGACAACCCTTTTGCGTTTCTTTATATTTCCCATTATTTCCTATTTCCCATTCTGGTTTTGAAATTAATTTATCCATCTTTTCTTGTGACACTCACTAGTTCACGCGATGATCTCTACTGTAAAGGACATGATGCCCAGTGGAGAAAACGGGCATGGCAGAGGGTTAGCCCAGCTGAAAAGGCAGCACCTGGCCCTTTGGGGACCAAAGTTCAAATCCGTGCTCTGTCACAGATTACCTTTGTAATCCCATAAATGACACTGTCTGTTTATCTCACAGGAATGTTGCAAAGGTCCCAGTGTTACAAAGGTGGTGCAGGTAATTTAATTTCAGATTTGATTTAGAGAGTTTCTCCTTTCTAGAAAAAAATAATAAACTAGGAAATGGTTAAATACTCTTGCCCCAAACCTAACTCAGTTTTAGGCAATTAATTTTAAACAAATATGGCCAGAACTCTGCCAACAATGTACTACAAGCAATTATGTACTATCATTCCTAGAATACGCAGCTGAGAGTTGGCAAAGATAAACAATACATTTGGTACAGCCATATCCTTCTGATCCATCCCTTGCCTCCAAAAATGTCCTTGGAAAGCATTGCTCACAACATGAAAGAAGGGTCATATTATTGCAATTTAACCCTTTTCATTAATTCTCATTCCTCTTCCCATTGAATAAAATGTATTTGAAACAAACATTTCTAATTTTCATAAAGTTTTAATCTTAAGACTCTGGGCCTGCAGAACATGGTGGTGTTTATTCACCAACGGTCAGATTCTCAACTAGTACCACCTGGTTTGTCTTAACTGAGTTGTGCAATTACGCTGCTCTGCACCACCTGAGGACCACGTACATCTTCATTACAAAAATAAGCCTGATTTCTTGTCTCTGAAGTGAACAATACAGATCAAATCTTTACTAGGCCTCTCTACCTGTACCCTGCCCCATCTTGTACTTGCAAAATTTACTTTTGCACGTATAGAAATAGAATATAGGAAGAGACCGACTGAGGCCACCTAACACATCAAGAACAGCTAGTAATGGAAGCATAAGGGAAATATATGCCAACAGTGTAAATAACTTAAGTATCATCAATACATCAATGTCATGAATTGACTAAGCTGGAGTAGAGTCTGTGGCTGCATTCGCAGCAACAGAGTGGACTGATATAAGTGGGACCCCACATTGACACTTCATGCACATCAGAAGGGTTTGCTTTTTGGCCTGGGCACCAACAGTTCATCAGGGACTGAAGCACATACTCTGGTTACTTTAATCTGAAGGGGAATCAGTTTGTGCGCTCCCAGGTTGCTCTGAGACGTGAACCGCAGCACCACAAGTGGAACAAGCAGGATGTTACCTACCCGAAAGCATACACCCTATCTGAACACCTTTGCCTCCCTGAACACATCTGATTTTTTAAAAACTCATTTACACTATGATTACATACTGCTGGATTATGTCTTTTATCAAAAACCACTTTTTTTTTTGTTTTAGAAATTCTGTCTGATTTCATTTGACATTGCCAAGTTCTTACACTAAAAGCAGGGAACGGTAATTGCTCGCCCAACCTCTCCTCATACAGAAATCAGTATTGATGATCCTGAAATTCTAGACGTACTACATTGCTCGCTGAGATGGGGGCTCAAAATTACATTCAGTAGTCAAATACAGGCATAATTAAGATTTCCACACTGGTATTACAACGTTCCTCATATTGTTTTCAGTTTCTTCCTAAAACACCTAGCAAACAAACTTTTTCAGAAAACATCACTCTAGATGTCCCTTCTGAGTTCTGATTTTTTATTTAGAGATTATTACCACCTACACAAAATTAAAACTGCTTTTCTATGTGCATATATTCCTTGCATTTATAAACAATAAATTTAATTTGTCATTTTCATGTCCAGTCAATCATTATTATATGCTCCTTCTGTACTTCTTCATAGTAAGGCCTGGTTTTGACTACTCAAGAGTATTACAGTATCATCAGCAATGTGTCACCTCACTAGCACTGCTTTTTACCTGTTCTTACACGAACACTACTCAAATCCTCATGGAATCTTGTTGATAATCCTCATAAAAGCAAGAAAACCTTAAGACAAATAACCTGTGGTGAAATATAACTAGTAAATAGTCAAATTAAACTGCAGAAATGGCTCTTCAGCAGTTTAAATTGGTTGAAGTCTGGACAGTATACCAACTCTTCCCTCTGGATTTGTAGCATGTGGCTTGAGCTCATACTCAAATTATCTCTCTCCTTAATACTAGTCTTCTAACTGGTTTAAAAGGAAATATTTATTTGAACATTCTCTTAAAATAATCCCTACTTCTTTGTTTTCTCCTATGCAAATTAGATTCACTTCATCCTTGATGAAGAGTTTCACCTTCTCACACGCATTTAGATGATCTTGAAAATGAAATACCAGTCAAATAATAAAAAAATCAAACTCAGTTTACCTTGAATTTTACCAGGTGACCTCACTTGCTATTAATATACCATTCTATTGAATCACAAAATCACGTCTGACTTCCACTAGCATTAGGAACACGCGATTTGCCCCACACACCATCTCTTACCTTTGGTGACTGTTGATAACCACGCTCCATGTTATCAGCCATTTCAGCAGTAAACGCAGGGTTATGTTGTGTGGTCTGGAGGCCTGAAGCATTGGTCTGGTTCCTGGTTGAGGGGAGCAATATGAATTTAGAGCATTAGCAATAGTTCTGAGGGTCTTGAATCTTTTGGTACTACAGATTTATTAAATAGCCACATCACAGGTTTAGATGTACTGTGGCAATGACTATGCCAGAGCTATGTATTATTACAATTCTTCCATGACAGAGGAAGTACCAGTGATACACACTAATGGGGCTCAGTGAAAGAAGAAAAAAACCCCACATACTCTCTATGTACTTGGGATATTTATCGGGGGGAAAAAACAAGAAGCAGCTCAAACTGTCAATGCCCAGGACCAAAGACTGTGAGAAATTGTGTTTATTCACTAAAACTCTTGTCAATGCTTATTGGTCTTAATTTTTTTATTTTTTTTAAAAACTGAGGAAAGCAAGCCAACCCTTAATAGCAAATAAATCAGCAAGACAGATTTGGTAGTGTTAAGTTAAAGTAGTAAATGTACTTACTAATCTTTAAAGCTTGCTTCGTTAGCCCCACAGAAGAGAAATGACAACTTGGAATGAAAGATCTGTGCACAGCAGTAAAATGCTGAATAACTGTTAAGTGCTCTGGTAAGATGCTTTGATTTAAATTGTGTAAACAACATTTTGACAGAGAATGCTTTATGGCATGCTTGTTGATTTAAATATCCAGAGGTTAAAAATTAATCAGAATACCAGACTTCCTTTGTTTTACTTCCAATTTGATTATAAAAACCCCTTTTAACTTCATCCAGAGTAACTTACACAGCTTTTTCACTTTTACAGGAGTAGATACTGTAAAATACTGCAACAAGTATGATAACCAGTGCTACTGGAGGAATAACAGCTACTAAAATAAAATCTAAAGTGTTCCAAAGGTGGTTACATTTGGGACCCATGTACCAATAATCCTTCCAATCCACTCTGTAGTAATCACATCTGCAAATAAAAATATTAATTTTTACCAACATTATTTAAAAGTAAATAATACCAAAAAAGGAAAATATTTTGCTATATAATTTTTTATCATTGAATACTGCAGGGATCAAGATATTCAATATTTTTCCTGCTTATCTAAAGATGCTGCTTATCTTAGCAATACACATCTTATTCTAGATTTGGTGCAAATGCACTCTGCTAGGCTCTGCGTCAACCAGTCTAAGGGTCAAGCTGTATGTAAAAAACAAATATGCTAGATATGGTAACAAGATTTTCTACTCAGATGACTAGATTTTTTTTTTTTGAAAAAAGGAAAAAACCACAAATGTGTACGGTAAAATAGAATATTAAGCTATATCTCTTTTTTTTCTTTTAAGCATTAAAGACATTTTGATCAACCTGGGAACAAAATTGCCATTACACAGCATAATTCAGTTCTAAAGAAAAATACCTGAGACAACAGCGAGCATGTAAAAATTGAAGATTATAGTGATTACCTAACTTAAGAATTACACTGCCTACACATATTCTAAAAAAGAAAATGCTGTGCTCGGATCCCAGATTTGATGCTTTGTAGCAGAGTTATGAGCTTATGCTGATTGTGAATGAAGATCAACATCCACTTTCATGGATTGCATTGCAGGGTCTAAATTTATTTCATCATTAATAATATATTTGACAAGCTGTATTTACATAGCATATATTTACACAAACAAACCAACCAACCCACCCCACACCCTACCTGCAAAAAGGCTTTTCATTTTTACATTGACAAGAAATATTGACAGGACAGAATCTTTCTGTATCACCCAAGCAGTCTCTAAAGTCCTGAACTCCAGTGCAGTTGGCTGTAAGTTAAAAAAAGCAAATATTTATTTAATTCAATTATACAGTAACATACTGTTAGTGGGCTGTATTTCTAATTACATCAGAAATTTGAGCTGCATATGATATACTTTGCAGACAATACTAAATCTTACTTTCCAGTGACTGGCCCCTTCAAAATTTTGAAATTATTTGAAAAATGAAGGCTTGCCTGCTTGTATTACTTTACTCAGAATTTGAACCCATCTTCTAGTTAGCCAGTAAATTGTATGGCTTATATTATTATGACTTCTATCTTATAATTTAAGTGTGGTTGTGTCTGAATTCCACTATGTATCCTCTCTGGTCTGCTAACAAAGGATAAAAATCATTAAACCCATTTGAGACTCAAACTCTCCAATTATAATTCAAATTCAAACCTTTTTGTGTGTTTTGCACTGGGATTATTCCTTATTTTGGTCTACAAAAGGACTTGTTTTGCATTAATGTTGGTTCTTCTCCATTTCTTCTACTGTGTAAACATGGCAGGCTGTAAATTATGTCCCAGAAATTGAGTGCTGCTTACAGTACTTCACAGGCTTACAGCTGTCTAAAAATAACTTCCTCATCAGCAACCTTAATGAGACATCAGAAGTCACCATGTTGGGCACTCCAACCCTACGTTCTTTGCTACCTGCTTCCTTCCTCTCGGTCCAAACGCTGTACTCATTGTTCATACCAGCAAGCTACAAGCTGACCCAAAGCCACTAAAGTTTGCGATTTACGGAGATGTACCTGCAATCTTGATCTATAACGTATAATCAAACACGCAATTGCAAGACACCACTGAAGATGCTGAGAGAGGAAATTAAAAATGGTGCCACATGTTGCAAGGCCAAGCACGATTATGATACTCAAAAAAGCCCAAAACAGTCAATACAGCTGAATATAGTTTTGCATAACTTTTCACAATAAGAAGATACACATTTAGAATGAAGCCAGAAAGTCAGAAGCGGAAGAGATCTCTGAGCAGATCCTTCTGAGCCTACTTGGCAACTGACAGGAAGAAAGTAGCATCAGAGCATTGTTAATATTACTGTTTCGCTATTGAAAGAGGGATTTTACACCTTGAACTGGTGGATTAGCAAACTCGTGATTGATGCATTATTAGCCAGGGAAACTATGCTTTAGTCAGCAGTCTTTATTTCAAAAAAAAGATGGAAGCCTTCTTCCTTCCCACTGTCAGAGACAATCTAACCCAACATTTACTGTTAGTCAGAGATAAATCTAGGTGGTTACACAGTGATCAAGGCTTGCATTTATATAAATCCATTTACATATATTGCATTCCTTTCTCTCAAGAGGACATCAGCATTGAAGCATTTTCCAAGACAACCTAAATATAGGTCATATGTTATGACTACAAAGTAAAGAACACTGAAAAATCCCTTGTATTATTTGGCATCATTATCTGGGAGATAAGCAGCACTAATGTTGTTTAGCTACCCCTATGATCAGTAACAGAATGACAATTCTTTTAGCAATATTACAAAAACTATAAAGAAGTAGAAAGTAACTAGCTGTGATTCTGCTGGAGAGCGAGCGAGCATGTACCCTTTGATATTAATGCTGTAATATTCCATGTCATTATGGAACCCACTGCTGAGCCTTTCATAGTACCATAGTCTATACAAATACAAAGTTTTCCATGAAGTAACAACTTTTTTTGGCAATTTATAAGCTAAAGTAGAATAAAAAAATTTCCTCAAATCACAAATCGAAACTGTATTAGAAAAATAGTAACTGCAGCTGGTTTACACCACTATCAGGTTAGTGATACGTAATTACTAGTAATTTGTAGCTACCAGGTAAAAAACAGTAGTAACAATAATAAATGAAATCAATCTGTAGGGAATCTTCCCATTTAAAAAAAAATTCTTGACCAATACTGTATACTTTAACAGAACCAGAGACACTTACCTCCTCCTTTAAAATAACCTTTTTTTCAATGCATTCTGGTTGACATGCTCTTAATTACTGATGATTTCCTCCCTGTTCCTCTCCAAAAATTTTTCTAAAAATACTTGCTATAAAAAGAAGATATAATTTTTTAACCCCTATAGTGGGTATTTCTTCCTACTGAAAAAGAACTGAATCATCTCTCATTTAAAATGCATCCTTTTGTCATTGACAAATTGACTCAAAATGAGTCAAACCCACCAGAACACCTAGCATTTCAGTTGCAATTCATATGGTTGCAAACTTTGATGTACAGAAGTACAGAATAAGAGATTAAATGTCTTACGTTCACTCAGCGAATCACTGGCCATGAACAGAACGAAAAGCAAGACTTTAAGAATGGGCATCCTGAAGTCCATTGCAGTAGAAGACTGTTTCTTCCAGAGTTTCCAGGGCAGCAGAACGCACTTTCCTTTCTGCTACTGTTACTGTAGCAAGTCAAGGATCATGGATTTTGAGCTTGTTTACAGCATCATTCTCTATAAAGAATTACTAATTAACTTTAACAGATAAAGCTTCCTGATAACTTCTCCAGTATATTTTCTTTTATGACAAGTGGGTAGTTCCATAAAATTGTCTCAGTAATCTTGCTATTTCTGAATTTTTGAAAATGTACGTAAAGTATTCCTTTAAGAACTTAAGTTTCAACACACTAATGTATCTGTCATCCTTTTAAGGTTATGCTACGTTTTAAAGTTAACAAACTTTGAATGTATTAGACGACTAAGTTCCATAGATATACGCTGGTTTTAAAGATACGTCAATGACATGGATCAAGAGTATAAAGTTTATGATTGAAAGGTTATTATCAGGCTGGTCTTATGATGTTTCTGCTCCTAGAAAAAATGAAGTTTTGCTGCAATAATTATTGCTGCTCCAATTGTTAGGCACAGCTGCAGCACGTAGTACGTTACTGACACCTGTTTCTTCAGCTCCCAGTCTGTTTGATTACAAACCACGGTAGCAATCTGTTTGAATTTTTCATCATTTCCTAATACCCAATCTCATGATTTTACCAAAACTTCTCCCATAGTTTGGCATGAAATATCAGACAAATGCCTTCTCATTACTGTCATATGTATTTATGCATTTTTAAATCAGATTCTACAAGGAAATAAACCAAAAATTTCTGTACTGAATAGATATGAATACTTACACCGTCCCAATTACTCTAGATCTGTTTTCTTTTTGCAAATGTGGAATTACACTGAGATTTATTTCAGTTCAAACTGCAGCTTTATTTAGGTATTTTTATCTGCATATATTAAGGTAAAAGGAAGATGTCTATTATCTGCAAATAAGTGCACCGGCTTCTGTCCCAATCACAACAGCTCAATTTACTATATCTGGAAGTGAAACAAAAACTTACTTCATAGCATGCTTTCCACCCCAGATTAAAACACAACTTAAAGGCAAAATATCCAAATACCCACATTAATGAATATACCTTATTGTCTTTTGGAGAAGGCAATTCATAAGTTAAAGCTCAGTGGACAAGGAGTTCAGTATATTCTAGCACATACTGCTGAAGTATTTTGTTGTCATTTATACTGTTAAAACAATCCACAACGTTTGTTAGGAATCTAAGATGTGCTCAGAGCTCCCACATTGCAATCCAAGGCTTCTTTTCATACTGCCAATTTATTTCCCCTTTGCACCTACCCCACTAAAAGTTGGTATCCATTTCCTCCGTGAGTCCCTCATGCTGTTGTTTCCCACCTTTCCTCCTTGACTGTCCTCCTCTCTGTGATCTGCGATACTTTTAAGCTTCTCAAGTTCTCTTTTTTGATCCAGGAGTACCAAGAATCCAAGTGCAAGTAACTGTATCAGGGAAAATAAGCAAATAACATGTAGATAGCTATCAAAATGTAAACATGATTTAGATGTCATCCTAAACTATCTCAGACTGCTCTTCAATGCAGACTTCCTCTATCTATATTAGAAAGCTGTGTCTTGGCAAACTCTTAAGTAGAAAAACTTTTCTCTCAACCCATAAAATGCTGTTTTTAATGTGTAAATACTGGGATGAATTAAGATAGCCACATTTAAAAAAGGAAATCTCCTGATGTTCACAGTAATCAATCTCTTCTTACTTCTGAAACCCATGATTTTCTGACCTAAAACTTGCAACAATCTTCTAAAGAGATAATGAAAGCTCTATTAATTTTAGACTTTTGAATGGAAAAAAAATAGAGAAGAACACCAGAATATGTAACACAGGAAACGGTACTCAGCTGGCATGATAAAGACTGCTTTGCTGGCCTCCACTACATTTGGTTTCTAAAGCTTCACATACAGCATGCATATTATAAACTGTAGATCAAGATACATAAACACAATCCACTAACACAAACATTTGGTGTTGGAACTGTGTATGTAAAAGTAGTTGCATGCTCTTCTATGCTATTTTGTTTTTTAGTTGACAATGCTACTATTTATACGCCATGCCTCTATGTGAGATCTAAATCACTAAGTAGTCATATGTAGGCTGTGAATAAGAGTATTTGTGAGTAGTTTTGTGTAACAGCAGAGAAATTGATCTGCTTTGTAGTAACAGCTGTTTTCTGCATCAACACTTCCTGGCTATTCTGTTTCCCTGGGACTTGACAAAGATGAAACTATAAACGCATTCTTTTATCACTCTCCTTGGAAGTTCTTTCCATAAAAATACTACGACATATAGACATCTAACTCCACAGTAAAGGGTTTTGTAATTTAAACTCACCACGTTGTTCTGAACTGTCATTTCGGTCTTGGCTCCGTCAAGAATGTTTGACTTAAAACCTGCTTTACTCAAACTCATCATAGCAAGTGTTATCAATACAGTAATGATAGCGAAGTAAGTTATTTACAATAGTTTGTATCACAAACAGAAAAGATTCCAAATGCATACCATTGGTGTCAGAGGATTATATCAACAGCCCACTGATTGCCTCAGTTAATCAAAGTTAACCCCTTTGAAGTATTATGTAGTATTATTTTGGTCAGTGAAGAAAAAACCCCTTATTTCATAAATATTACCAATGAATGCAAAATAAGTAACAGTAAATGTGTACAAAAACTACGTCCTTTTACAAATGAAGTACATCTACCTAGAGTGCAAAACCCCTCGAGGGAAGGAGGAGTTTAACAAATACAGCTATAGACAGGAACTTTTTTCTCCAATTCCTCTATATCCTGTATTCAGTTGCAACAGCTCTAAAGTGGCACCAAATATGAGGAAAATCCACATGAAGGGAATGTGCACACTATCGTTACAGTCTTAGACCAATAGGAAACACAAAACAGCAAGTGCCACAACAGCAGCATTTCTTTGCTATTCTTCATCTCTTCTGGGTATTTGTTAGGGCTTTCCTCCCTCAAATGTTTGTTTATTCAATTTCAGAGCTGATCTGCCCTCAAGACCTCCCAGATATGTTTTATAGACTCACATTGCTGAATTATTTTTCCATCGCAAAAGCATCCATGCAAGTTTACCTGTGGATGACTGGCATCACAGTATTTCTCCATTTACCTAATGCCCACAAAGGAAACTCCTACTACTTTTTCACTCCTTACACAACCACTGTTTTTCAAGCATTGAGACAACCCTATTCCTCCATGTCAGTGACTTCAGAAACTATGAGACTAAGAGAGAAGAGAGTACAAGGGAGAAACAGAGATCTACACAAAGTGCTGAACATGAAATCTCTATTATTTAATATCTTACATTATTAAAATATTTTCTATTATTTATTTCCTGTGGTACTTCTATAAAGCTATGAGTAAAGTAGACATCAAGAGTTTGGTAAGACAGACTGCGGAATGAACACTTAATATATTTTAGACCGTTAAAACACTTTAAAAACTGTGATGAGCAGGAAGCCTTTGAACTGAGGAGGAATGTGGTAGGCACAGGAAGAATAAAAACTCAGGAGACTCCGTCTGGGGGCAGGAGGTAGCCTCAGCTGCTACATGTACGCTGACCATCAGCCTGATGCAACTTGCAAACCAAGTCACAAATGTGAGAAAGGAAAAGGAGGATTTCTCCATTATTTTGTCTGAGACTGAATGTAGTCTCAGGAAGGTGAGCGGGGCACGCTGGTTCTGAAGCTAACAGGGATGAGACAGCAGCTAAGAAGGAATCCTGTAATCGTATGAATCTACCATTACAGTTTGTTGGTTAACTTTTCTCTTTTGCAATCATGTTTCCTTTCTGAGAAAAAACAGAAAATACCCCTCTGGCAAGGATGAATGGCAACAAAAATTGACAGTTTTTAGCACACCACCAAACTGTCAGCTTGCCTTTTTATTATTTAAAAAGTCTTTAAAAAATTCTCAACTTTCACCGCACAAGACGACCCTGAATATGTGATGGCCTCTATGTGAATGATCTGCCATCCTGAGGCACTACAGAGGAAGAAATGGGGATACGCCCAAAGTCTGTAAAAGATTAACTGTGCTGAAGTTTAAGTTAGCACAAGCATTGCTTCTTAGGATGGCGCCCTCGAAACTTCTCCATAACTGATAAAATCCCAACATGGATTTCTTCATTTGACAGGAGATAGCTGCTTATGAGAACATGCCAAACGCAATTACATTAACAACGAAAGGTAAACTTTAACCTTTACTCCTCAAAGGATAAATAATGATCTGTAAACATCAATGCCAAGCAAATTCCTGAAAGAATACTGCTTTGGCTGAAAGCCCAACAGCACTTAATTTTACAGCAGACGATAACGAAAAGACTGATTCTTAGCCCTGCCAGATCACTTTGCAAGAGATCCCAGAATCATATCCAAAGAACAGAAAAATTAACATATACCTCAATAAAAAAACCAATTGTGTCATCCTTCTTCAGTTGTAAGGCAGAAGACTGAAGTACCAGTTCATACACTTGCTTTGTTCCTGTAGTTGACAGGGAATTTCCCCTCTGGTTCCAGCTGCTGAATGTTGGTACTTCAGGTTGTGTTATACACAGAATGCCTTTACCTACAGCTTTTACATTTCATTGAGAGATTGAGACAAAGATGCAGAAATGTAATTTGCAATTCTTACTCAGGTGAGCTGTTCTAATGAAGCAGATTACAAAACCCAATCTATTAACCTTGTCTTATATTGTTGCCATTTTATTGAATGCAACAGGTTTGGACTTGGCCTTAGGGAAGGGCTGCAGAGGCAGTCAGTAGGTTTCTATTTTTAGTGCCCACTTAGGTAACAACAAGTAAAATCAATACCAATAGGCCTAAACAGCTGTTAGCTTTGTATTTCACAGCATACCCATTTATTTCCCTTAATTGTCTTAGTTTCTGGAACAACAAAATCAAGTGGAAATCTATCCATTCTACAACTACAGACTAGGTAGACTACAGCTAGACAAATTTTACTTCCTCAAATAGAGAGCTATAACTAAAACAAAGTTACTGACCAAAATTAATGGTGGAAGCTGATCAACTCCTCATTACCTTTAATCTTAATTTCACATCTGCTTCAAGATGGCTTTGGAGAACTCTTTCTACTACTGTTGCGTTGCAGAGCTTCCAAGGAAGGCACAAACAGAAAGCAAGCTACGTATTTCTTAAATATTGATATTAGGACTGCTACAAATAAAGCACAAAAAAAGTTACCAACATTTAAACCCAGGATAACCTAAGTTTAGATCTATTACCTGGCCACAGCAAGGGAAACAAAGAATTCATTTCAATTGTTTCAGTAAGACCAATCTCCTACAACCCATAAACAAAAGGGCAAAGAACTAATTGCACCTTGAATAATGTTTTGACTCTGCCCCACAGTAAACTCATAATTACCAACTGTACGTCCTCGGCACCACTTCCGGGTCAGTGATGAAACTTGCATGTCCCTCTCTTTTCTCTTGTTCTACAACTTGTTAGCATGTACCAATATATTCGGGTTTTGCAACACAAAATAGATCAGGCCATTAGACTTTAGAACATAAAGAAGTTTCTTCAAATAAAAAAAAGAATGTAACAACAAGATTTTCCAACTTTGAGATCTCCTTCTCTTCAGCATTTCAGTTTGGTTTGTACACTTGTGCTGGTCTACAAGAAGAGCACATCAATACTGTGGTACTACAAATAAAATGGTAACTTTTAGAACGGTTCCAATTAAGTCTTTCTTGACTGTAGCTTACCACCAGCACATATCTGAGCTTTGCTTCTTTGAACCCCTTCGATTTAATATAAAATCTACAGACAATCTAGTGCATACTAATGCTGCTTTTTAAAAAGTACAGGCTCTGTAGGGCCCCACTTTCTTTTTAGATTTAAAATACATTTTCTATATTTGAATGATTCAGAAATACACCAAACTTTCACTACAAGATAACTATGCTGATGCATTAAAAACATCTTTACAATATTTCCTAAGTTATTTGAGAATCATGATGATAATCTGCCATTAAAATAGCTACATTACTTATTCATGCAATTTTTCTTCTTTTAAGTAGTTACACTGTAGGTTACATCATGTATTACATTATTTATGACCCTTGGACTGGCAAATTACTTCACCTTGAAGATTATAAAGGAGCCATACCGAAGTAAATATATTTGCTATCTGCCTCGTTCTTCTAACGGTATGCGTCATTCCTCCAGTATGGATGAAAATCGTCTTTTTCCCAAGTTGTGAGCTACAGTATTTTTAGAAGAAATTACCAAGAAAAGAAAGTGGAAGCACTTCTCAAAATTTAAGACGCATTAAAATAACTGAATACTGAGCATTAGTATGCCCTGCATGTTACTTCGACAATTTCTTCGAGGAATGTATGTTTCAGTACTTCAGGGGTGAAGTTTTTTCCCCCCAACATGAGTGAAACAGGTATGACAGTGACTTTTAAAATGTACTTTAGAGAAATGAAACTGACAATTTGCCCTACAAATGAGAGAAAAAGTCCAACTAACTTTTTAAAAAGCATCTTATCACCCTTTATTTTCAGGTGCTTCACAATGATATAACAAAATAAAGTACCACAATCAGTTTTATGTAAATAAAAAATTAATATTGACAAGTTCCAAATCTCTCTATATGAAGTACAATCAATCATAAATAAAAAACATGCATTAAATAAAACTATTTCTATATTATAAAATATCATTATGTGACCCAGATCCTTAAGACATTGGATTTTTCACAAATATATAACTTACATCATATAAAAATTACAGTATACATTCTTACTTTTATTATTTACTGTATTATTGCATTATGAAAGAAACTTTAAGTGGCTAATAGTGATACACGTGAGAGGCATTTCAAAGTGTTTTACTATAAATTAATAAAACCACATCTTGCAATGCCACTTTTTTTGTGTACTTATGTTAATTTTCATTGTTTAACAAGTTTGCACATTGGGTCTGAAATCTTAAAGAGATCAAGCCAGGCACACATGTTTAAAATGAGGACTCACAAGCATGGCATAATGTAGACTTGAATTTGCTTTTTTTTAAAGCCATTGCATAGCACCTTTGCTAGAATTATTAATAGAGACACAGTTCCTTTCACTTATCTGGAACAAGCTATATGTAAAGCATTATATGAAACACAGAGGTTCAGATGTCTGAAGAGGTCAGGCACCTTTTAGATTTGACAAGAAACACTTCACAAAATGTCAGCTGAGTAACAAAGATTCAGTCACCATTCCAATATTTGTGCAAGAGCTGATGAGTAATCTGACCGGGACTGCCTCCATTTCAGCAAATACATTACAAACTTCTCTATAACAACCTGCATCGTTTTCAGGACCTCTAGAAATTTCTCTCGTCACATGTCTCAGATGGGTGGACAAGACAACGACTGACTCTATCAGAAGTTTATGTTAGCAAAGACCTATTATAATAGATCATATTCCAGGTTTTAATAAAAAAATTCCTTCCCACTACTACTACATTTATGCTCCAGGACAGAGAAATACTGAGAGATTGATTATCATCTTTCTGAAAGCAGAGAACACACCCAGACAGGATACAAAACTTTTCATACTTAGTCTCATTTTCTTTGGCTGCAGATAGGGAAACAGTTGTCTTTAGCTCTATCTGTTTCAGTGCCAAAACCCAAGCCTCTCATTTTAGTCGCAGCTTTTAAACTGTGGGGATATTAAACAAAAGCTGTTAAAGCTGTTGATAGAAAACAAACAAAAAGTTACCCTATCTTGTAGAGAAGGATGAGAAACACAAATCTCAACTGGCAAAAAAACTAAGCTAAAAAGTGACGGTAGTAGGCAAATCCTGTACTGGAATAAATCTGTGCTTACTCTTCTCGTCCACCAGAAGAAACGACACAGCACAGCTCTTCTGAGCTCCAGAACCGTACTTCTCATACTGTCCATTCATTAAAGTGGGTAGGAGCAGTAATTTTAAATTGTGTCCTAGAAAACTGATCTAAGACTTCCAAATAGTGATTTAACCCTGAGGTACATTTCTATTGCAATTTTGCCCTAAGGAGTAATCTGAGACTGAAATACCACTTAAAGATGGCTTTGCATATCACGTCCATTTACAGCACGAACTGCTTGTAAAATCAGGGGTTGTAATACAAACTGCTTGCATGAAACTTCTAATTCTTGACTGCCTAACCACCAAGGAGTGCAACGTACCTTTTGCAGACCAGACACTTTCATTTTTATCATGAGATTTGATTAGTGATGCCCTTACAAGTATGGAAAGGACCTGACCAGCTTTTGGCACTGCGTGTAGAGGTGTCTGTATTAAGGCCCACTCTTGCCTGGAAAGGGCAGACATCCTTGTTCCTTAACAGCCATCCATGGCAGCTTCTCTCTCTGCTCCCAGAAGACTAATTCCTGTGCAAAGCTTTCCACTATGTGCTGAAAAACATCACCACAGTTAACCCCTACAAAATCCACACAAACCTCCATCATCTTACCTTTCTCGTTGACTTGCTGTGGTAGCGTATCACTCAAAGGACACGAGTTAGAATTTAAATGTAATCTAGGAGTAGAGCAGATGGTTTTTCCTTTATGTTTTTTTTATCCAGAATCTGATCAAAGGGAGATACATAATACCATTTCTGCCATCCAGTCTTGCACTTGAAAATCATTTCTTCCCTGTGTTCACTTCCTGCCTTATGTCTTCACCTGTTTCCCTGGAAATGGTATATGTAGCCAAGATATCTAATTTTTCTACTCCTCTCTCTGTGATGGAACACTAAATGTGTCTTGTCCAGGAGCTCTGTGAAGATTGATTTAATATCCTCCGATTGCTGCCTGATTTCTGACAGTTTCCTGGGCCTTAAGAGATGAATAAAGAAACAAAATACATTTAATTCTATGTCAGCCATCCCAAGCAAGTCTAACTAAGAGAATTCCTCCTCCTTAAATTTCATATTTACTGACTTCACCTTCCATTGGACTCTGTATGACGAAGTCCAACACTTTGCCTGGAATCTGGATTTCAAAAATCTCAATACTTATCTGTTTCTGAACCATCAGAAAAGCCTTACTTATTCTTTCGTTCACTCATTTGTGCCTTGTGCACAACCCATCATGCAGTATCTCCTCACAACTTCTGCTACTGACACTAGGACTACTGTTTGCCTGTATTGCACAAGTCATTTGCCTTTGCATTAGTAGCCGTGGAAAAAGGAATCAGGTTGTGGAATCTCTTCTCATGGAGAACAGGAGCAAATATCCCTTCATGTCCCGGTGCCAAGAATCCACTCATATGAAGCAGCATTTCTTTTCAGGTTTAAGTCTTCCAACCAAACTGTTTGTATAGTTTGTTCTTGCGTCACCCCTTCAACTTTACAACGAAGCACATATTTTCACTAATGGAACGATAACAGATTTAAACAGATCGAAGGACAAACTACTAGCACAGTGTCCTTCTGCAGTTTACACTAGGAAAACTGCCACAGCAGATAAAGACGAGACTACCTCTAGGCAGCAGGCTCATTATCATTGTATACTGATAATGAGTTGCACCCAGTTAGAGGAAGACCACTAGATCTATCCAAACCCTTATAAAAGTGTTTTAAAGAAAAATGGAAGATGAACAGAAGTAGAGTGATTTACACAATGATAAAAGCAGAGTTTGAAAGTTTCATCCTAGGAAACTTAATCCATTTCCAATTCCATTGTTACGGAAAAATACAGAATTTCACAGATATCCTACCAAGATCAACGGGTACTGCATACAAACTTCCAGGAAGAAAAAGTTGGCTGCCTATTACTTCTGCATTTTTAATACGTGTCAGCACTTTAAACCTGAAAACTACAGACAGTTTCCAGCTTCCTCAAGATTGCTAATGCATTCAATATAAATCCAAACAGTATCAGCTTCATGGATTTGCATATAGTTCTTCAAGGTATCAGGAGTTGATGAAAACTAATGCATAGTCTATAAAGGATGATTTAGAGATTAGGTGTGTGTTTTTTCCCAATTTAAGTGACATTTCAATATACAAGAAGCGTGCAGGACAAGAAGTTGCTCCCATTCACCTTCGTGAAAGAGTCAAACAACAAGTGATTTGTTTACAAAAGCATTAAAGATGATGCTATTCATATGATGTAACAATTGACTTTTTAAAGGTACTCAAGACCAATAAGAAATTGCACTTCATTCCAAAGGTGCAAGAAAAAAAGACAAAGAAGCCTCTGCAAACGCCATCCATCACATTCTTCTTTCAGATCAATGAACATCTGAGCCGAAGTATAGAGATATGTTTAGATTTTCAAATATCCTTTGTGAAGTGACATTTATTAACAAGCTTGGCACAGAGAAAACTCTTTGTGAAAAGACACTGACATTTTCTCAGTGTCTCACTAATGACACGGACAATGAGTAATTCTCACCAGTTATAAGCAGTGATAAACAAAATATTCACTGAACAGAATCATGTAAGTCAATAATACAAATTGGGATATAAGAAAATACCTGATTAAATTATAGCTCACAGAGTATGTGCTGCAAGAATTATTCCTTCCCTTCTTCCCTCCCCCTTATCTGTAATACTTTGCAAAGATTTGTAAGCAGATTTGTCTTAGCTTCTAGTACTGTACATATCCACATCTTCTGGGCTGGACTGACCATGGTCCATAAGTTTTGGATCAGGCTTAAATTTTGGTGTCTTCACTGCTCCTGTTAGAGATATTAAAGAAGTTTAATTAAAAAATACATATATATTTGATTTGTAGAAAAAAAACAACTTATTGACACATTTTGAGAATTACTGTATTGCCAAACACTTACAAGATATCAAAATATGTATGTTCCAGTTAAAACTGGGTGACACAGGACAAGGAAGGCATGTTGTAATTATTAGCATACAGCAGTGGATGGAGAGCAAGTCTTCCTCCTAATCTGTATGATTTAATACTAGTTCCTGAACACAGCAAGGTGACAGAAGAAATAGTGATGCTTTTCACTACACATGGAACAGAAGAGAAAGTTTGGGACATGGAAAAAAAATCTCCAATCTTTTTTCCCCCACTGCTCCCAGGAGCAGAGCTGTCTCCCAAAACCAAGTGAATCAGTATCTTTCTTGAAGCTACTGCCAGATGGTAAGAATTCCATATTAAGGCAAACATTCTTACCTAGTTTCACTTCATGACTTCCAAAAACAAACAACTGAGTTTACAAAAACGTTGAGCCCTCACACTCATCCTGAATGACAATGCAGAAAGACTGACATATTTAATGATACTGTAATTCCAGAGGACTGAAGAGAACAGAAAGACAGGTTTTCTAGGACTGTGCCTCCTACTACGAGTCTGATTCTTTTCCAGCTACATGAGTTGGTTTAACAAAGGGTGCTATGTTCTTCTGAAAGTTTTACCTGTCTGGACTAGCAAAAATAATTATCTCTGACAACACATATTAATTTAGGGCATTGACATTTTTGGCTGTATTAGGGACATGAACTAATTCCACCCACAAAAGCAAAACCAGAAGATATCTATATACATAAAACCATTACAGATAGTCTGGTCTGAAGCAAACGTAAAAGAAGATCTAAGTATTCCACAAATTAAATCAGAGAAAATGCAGGGGCAAAGCAAAAAGGATATGAATGTATATTATAGTGAAAATAAAAGTAAAAAATATTAAAGCTCCATCAAAATATGTTCTACTTGCTTTCCATAAAAAAAAAATAATATTCTGGTAAAGAACACAATAAAAGTAAGCGAGCTTAAGCAAGGAGTAAAATTCAGAAACTGTCCCTACAAAAGTTGACATTATTTTAAAACAAATTCTGTTCTCTAATAGGTATTTTCACTGTTTCTCTTAGCAATTGGCCTATCAAAATATTTCTGTGTTAAATATGCTATTACATGATCTAGTCAATTATCTCAACCACTTAAGATGGATAAAGAGCACCACTGCAAAAAACCTAGCAAAATAAAATCCAATGCTTCATTTGTCAATTGCACATCCCTCTTTTACCAGTACCTGAAGATACAGAATCTGTATAGAGAAATAACAGTAATTCAAATTAGCTGCTTTCCCAAAAATCCAGCAGTAATCCTTTAAAAAAAGTTATGGCATTCTGACAACAGAAAGATAATTTAAAGTAGGTATTTAACAGAAGTGCTTGATGACATCATCTTATTGCTAATAATAGGGGATATGGTCCACACCCTATGGAATGAAAGAAAACATTATTGAGAGAGAACAACAAATATATAAAAATTCTGATACTGTGAGAAAATTATCACCTCCCTGAGGCTCTGAAGTACATATTAAATGACAGCATATAGAATATTCTCAGGACTAATATGTTATGACAGTCTGCTCCACTTTAAAGCAATAATAACTACAAACTACAAAATTACGTCAAGTAATCAGATTTGCAAGTTGCCCTGAGATTACACTTGAATTGTTTAATTCACCTGATGAAGGCACTGGATCTTTATTACTCCAAGACTCTACCGGAGAAGATTCTGTTCTGTTAAATGATCTGGACTCAACAGCAGATTCAGGTTTTGTCCTAGAAATTTCTTTCTTTTTCTTATCTTCTTGCGTAACTGATTTTGACTCTTGCTGCAGCTGTGAACCAAATAGTAATAAAAAAAAATAAGTGCACATGGGTATATGCTTAATACATTATTGCAAAAAAGAAAAGAAGCTTTCAAGTCTGAAAGCTTATCTTTAATGAAATTAGGTATGACATCACACAATGATATTCAATGATGTTAAAGTGAGCTGCACACAAGGGACACAGCCGGAAAAAATAAAATGCATGAAAGAACCCCCCAGTTCAGATACAGTAACTTCAGGTTCACACATAAGGAAATTTACTTTGTCATGAGTACACACTTAAGCCTTATATCGTGCTTTTACCTGACACCCTCAAATCACTTCACAAGGAAGTCACTGTCCATTTACAGAGGAGGAACATAGAGTCTTACACAAGACTGAAGTAGCATTTAGTTTTTACAGAACACTTACTATCCTTAGTTAACAGAAGATGGAAAGACAAATCATCTTAACACCCTAGTAATGAAAAAAACCCAACTGTTTTGGGAACAGGCTTCACTCAGGACAAAAAGTTAGCAGAAACTTTCTTTACCACACCAATTCTTATTTCGCTATCGGTCTAATGACATTAATTTGAATCTCATTTTCAAAATTCAGAATTCCATTTGCGTTCCTCAGTGGAAATAAAAGGTGAGGACTGCACACAAATGATTACCACAAATGTAAAGCAAAATAATTCTAAATATTAATAGGACTGAGAAACTTTCATTTTCTTTAAAAAGTGGAAAAAACCCCAAATCATTGTGCAAAGCAGAATTTTTACTCAGGGAAGTACTACTTTTATCAGGGGTTTTCTTAAATTTCCACTGGAGAAAACCCTTTTCAGGTTCAGAAACAACATGTTAAATTCTGGGATGTAATAACCCAAATTCCGTATGTAATTTACGGGAGGTTAATATTCCCCTCTACTTAGTGCTGGCAAGGTCTCAACTGGTTTACTATGTCCTATTTTGATCACTTCACTTAAAAACAACCAACAACACAAACCACACACAAATCACTAAAATCAGAAAAAGGAGCGAAACTAGAGAAAGCTCAGAGGAGAACAAGAATTAGGTAAGAGTTCAAAACCCTACTCTGCAAGAAAAGGTTATATTAGGGAGAAGATTATGTCAAAAACCACGATAAATTTTCCTTATGTAATAAGGAAATATAAAGAGGTTACTGACCATTAATTCTCTACAGCTGCAATGAAGACACAGCAAGAAAAAGAAGAAATCAGACAGGGACAATGTATATCACAGGGTAATTAAAACAGACTATTTAGAAGAGTTGTGGAATTTCCTTCACTGATATGTTTAAGAACAAGCTCATACCCACTCTCATCATGTGTGTTTTTATCTTAAATTCAGCAGTCTGCTTAGGACCAAAGCTTGAATCAGAATGGATTATTTTTGTTAAGATCAAAAGAGAAACTATCTTCTCTTGTGCATGTCTTGTGGGACAATACAGGGGATCTCAATATCTATTGGTCTGAAAGGTGTACCACATATAAATTAAACTCTGAAGTTACAAAAATATCAGAGGGGTTTTTGTGCCTCACAACACAATTAGTAATCTTAAACAGTATCAGCAGAATAGTACTTGACCTTCTCATTTAATTTTTTCTGCCGCTGAATTTTTATGAGTTACAGTCATTACTTCATAAAGCGTACCTTGGTGACATCTTCTTTTTTTGCCCATAGTGATCGCACAGCGTCATAGGTTTGATGGCTTGCAGAAAATAACTTTTTTCCTGTTACCTATTTGTTTAGACAAATGTGATTTAATGACTTTAAAAAATCCCAAGATACACAGACCATTCAAATAAATGCATTTGCATGAGAATATGCTTGACCCCATACCAAGACATCCCAATCATTTACTTTTCAAGACTCTCTCTTACATCAAGCAAATCCTAAATAATGTTTAAATTGGTATTAGAAATCTGCAGGTAGCATTCACATGCTACATCCACCTACTCAAAATGAAATCAAAACCCGATCAGCAAACGGTGTTCTGGCAATGTTAGCCCAACAGACTGCAGCAGCAGTTTAAAGGATCCAAACTTACCTTGCTATGTTGGAAATGATCAAAGACAGTAACACAAAAGGAAAAAACCCCAAAGATGACCTGGCCCATGCTAGTGAGCAGTGCTCTGTTTTACAAATGGCCCAATCCTTCACTCTATTTTCAAAAAGTAATTTTATAATACTGCAGCAATTATGGAGTACTTTCACAAATGCCCTAGAAACCGAATACTTCACAGCTGCAGCTACAAAAAACTGTGCAAAAGGTGATACATAATATGAAGTAGGCAGGAAACAAGGATTTAGCTTCCTGAGACAGGTCATAACATACAGTGTGGCACTCCTATTCATTTCTCCAGCTTCCAACCCCAACGTTTAAAGTCTTATGACAACAAGCCAAGAAATCGCACTGCCTCTTGAGAAACTGTAATCCTCATTGATTTGCATATAAGAAAAAAACAACTTATCAGTTTACCAATGAAAGACTGTCCAAAGATTTTAACCACAGTATAGGTCTTTGCAATCTTCCTACATACTCTAGAAGTAAGGAAGCTTCAATGAAGATGCATGTGAATTCTGACTCCTAGTCCCATGACACTTATTCAAGTGACTAAATTCACTGTTAAATCCATACTAAAATTCAAGCAAACTTACCTTAGCAAATACCACTGACTGAGCTGGGTAACACACAGAAATTCCTAAAGTAGTAAGTCCCAATGGGTAAGCAATTTTCTTAAATCTAGAACCTGTATAAAGCCAAATATTTCAAATAATTAGACACTAATGAAATGTAAAGCTAAGTAGTTGTATCAATTAAACGCAATTGTTCAACTCCTAACCATAGTTTGCATCAAACTTATCCCCACAACAGCTGAAGGAGAGAATACAGAGTATGATTATAGTTTAGTAGAGTCACATTTGCAGGAGACACTGGTATTTTTGAGCATCAGTTTCTTGAATGAGAATTAATCCCAAACTAGATTTTCCAATATTGTGAAAAACGAGAAAAGCGCCTGCGTTATTTAGGAGCTGCTGTGGTTCTTCACTAGCTCCATGCACATTCTCTTCAGGACACAGGCGGCAGCATTCAGAGCAGCCAGGAGCCTGGAAACTGGGGCCTCTTTGTTCAAATGCAAGAATGGCTGGGCCAGGCTCACGTTCCTGTTTGCTGCCAAGGAGCCCTGGTGACAGACTCTCAAGCCCAAGTCTTTTCTTTTCTTTTTTTAAATCCATCCACCAAGAAATAACAAGAGAGTTGGAATAGATGATCTCCAGAGGTCCCTTCCAACCCATACTGATCTGTGAATGTATTGAGACTCAGATAGACACCCACTAGGTATTATGGATTAACATTTTCTGAACAATGTGTTCTGGCAGGTTAAGCATTATTCCTCTAATATTTATCTTGAAAGGAGAAGAGGTTGTATCTAGTAAACTACCCTTTTGGCTTCAAACCTGCTGAAAACATGCCTTCTAATATGTATTCTCCTGTACCTGTTAGCCAAGTGCCAACATTCTTTAGCATCTTCCCTCTAAATTCCCTTAGTTTTCACTACATTCAGTAACCTTACGTGTTATAATTTCTCTCCAATTTCCTCCCATACATTGTTTCTGAAAACCAATAATGAACAAACTCAAAACAAATGTCCTAGTTTGAATTTTCATTGAATTCACCATTAAAAATGACTATATAATCCTGCTCTATTAGTCCTTAGCCAGCTTCTGAAAGAAATATTTATTAATGTTCCTTAAATTTATCAGGAAGGATATTTTTTTTCATAGAAGTTACATAGGCTTTTGTCAGAATTGAAAATCTTTTGACCATTAAAATTACTACATGCTACATATTCAAAACATCAATAATGAAAATAATAAAAAAATCCTACCTTTTCTTGCCAGCACTACACCAGCTAAGCCTGATATTGTAATTACACCAACTTTGGGAAGAAATTCTGGTGGTGGATTCTTCAGGTAAACATAAGCATCTTAGAATTAAAAAAAAAAAAAGAAAAAAGAAAAAAAAGAAGCATAGCAATTCAATATTAATCCCTTTACTTCCCACTTAATAAAAATAGAAGTAAAATGATGAATATCCAAAACTGAAAACAGTCCAAGACTGGATTTTTGGTTAATGAATGCCTTATTTTCCATGTGCACACTCTGCGGTCTGTGTTAGAACCTGAATCACAGTCCTTAAAACACAGCAGCAAAGTTAACAGCTTTCCTCCTTAGATACTTTTTTGTGTTTTATAAAATGCCAGTCCTTAATAAAGGAAAAGGAAAGCATAATTTTACGTTTTGATTTTACTGTGAGTTAATATAGATTACATGAGACAACACATATTTTGGAATCTCCCAATATACTATTTTTACGGAAAATAACTGTTACCTATACTTTCTGATACTGAACTTGAATGCAAATACTGCTTGTAACTTGTGCTACAATTAAGAAGTCATTTTTATAATTAAGACAGGTTGTATAATTTCCATCCCTGCAGATGTTGAAGACCTGACTGCACAGAGGTGTAAGTAACCTGCTTTGGCCCTGCTTTAAGCAGGTGACTGGATTAGATGATCTATAGAGAGATCTATGGATCTGTACAGATTCTAACTTCAATGATTCTGTGATAAGAACAAAGCTAAAATCAAAGGAATAAGAAATACTATTTAATTGGTCATGTCTCTCACTTCAGACAGAATGAAACTCCATAGTGAACTAACAGTGGTCCCAGTTTTTTTGTCTTGACACTTGCAGAAAGGATTGCAGTGCACTCCCCTTCCGCCCTTTACCTCTCCTCCTCCCTGTCACTAGAATTTGCTGTTTCAACCGTCTTTCTAAGTTGCAAGGAGAAACAACAGAAAAAACTCAATTCAGAAATATGTGACTTGCCTACCTTTTCCAAATTGAATTGAATCCATTACTCCATTTTTAACAAAGATAAAAGCATCCTACAAAAAAAACAAACAACAAAACACCAAAAAAACCCACACCACAAAATAAATATAAAATCTTTGCAAAAGTACATGTCTTCAGTACAAAACTACTCAGCTGATACGTACAGCTCAGCACAATGAAACGAAGAAGTATTATGTAACTTTAAAAAAATCCCAAACCAGACCAGTGAACTTCTACAGAGGCTGTGCTGAGACCTAGCCCCTTTTCAACTACCATATTTATATTTTTTAAAACTTCCATCCATATTTTATTTTTAAAAATATCTTTAACATAGTAAGATCACTTTCAAAATTGACATTGTAGGGTGGCAAAACATCTGGATGCCAACTGTATAACGTAACAAAATTCAATAATACAATATAATCTCCTCTTCCTTAAAGAGGCTTATCCAGTAAAACTGACTTTGTCTTTTAGTCTGTAAAAAATGATGCTCAATTTTGCTAAAGATAAGCAATACTGATTTGGTGTGCTCAACTTCAAGGGAATTTGCATCATTCCCTTCAAACTGGTCAATTTATTTAATTACAAGTTTGTCTTTATTGAAAAATAAAAAACAAAACCAACTCCTCTACTATTAGTATCATTGTCTCAACAAATTAAGTAAATACACATTCTTTAGGAGATTAAGGAAAGTCATCTTGAGTTATTTCACCGAAATAATTTGTTTGCAGTAACACATAATTTGTGCCACCAGAGGTCACTGCTAGTCAATTTTGGAAACACTCACTTGATGATTCAGGGCATGGAAAAGTTTGATACAGATTTATAACCGAATTATTTCCGTTATGTAGTCACTGACAAAATTTTCACAGACCAGTTGAATAAAAACTTACAGAAAATACAGGAAGACATTTTGATTTCTTTGCCTTTTTCAAATAATAGGGACTACTTCGTTTATAAGAGAAAAATACAAGCATAAAATTTCATACTAACAGCAGCCAGGGTAAAGCTGTCGTTTACCAGCAGTTAAGAGAAGGGTGACAGATAACACATTTTCTTCTATGCCTAGAATATTCAATAACAGAGTTGTGAGGTCTTTTTGATGACTAGTTAGTAATAGCCTGCTTTAATAGTTCCATTGCATGCACTCCGATTGTCTTTCCTAAAGCACCTAAATCAGGTCTTTTTACCTGCCCTTTGGAAGCAGCTCGCTCTCTCCCCATGGACTGTAACCCGGAATTTCAGACTCCTAAATGCTATCAAGTCCTGCCAGGAAGAACTTAGCTACATCACTCTTGCTGTAAAAGTTAACCGAGAGATATTTCTGAACCTGACCTTGTGGGTTGGCCTAGACCCAGTTTAGCATTGACTGAAGGGGACCTCTCTATGTCACTGCCTTTGGATTTGGAAAATAGGGAGAACGCGCATGTTCCCTGTTGTAAGTACAGTAGAGAAAAATGAGAGAAGAGTTCATTTTTACATCTTAAATTATAGGAGTACGCTAAAAATTATAGGTGTATGCTAACACAGGGAACTGCACAAAAAGCTCCAGGGTGAAGTATGCTGCTTTTGAAATGTTTTAGTCTAGTACTGTCAGGAATTGTAGGAAACTTTGGGTGCGGGTATTTCTTACCTTGCACCATCCAATATAGCGGCCGGTCGTCTGTCTTACTGAAGAAAATTGCTTCTGCAAGTGACCGGGCTGTTCTTCAATGTATTTCGATTTCAGAGGTGGTGGACAATAAATTGGGAGCTGGAAAGAAAAGCATAACTGTACTTCAGGGAGACAGTTGTATATTCTGGTTATTATTTACACTGAATAGAGTTTTTTACGACTGCAAATCCGAAGTGTTCCCACTTATCTCTCTCTATAAAACCTCTATATCAAATTATGCTCTTTTATTTTTACAAACTTACTTTACACAAGCTTGACTACAGGTTTATTCTTTAGAAATGAAAACTGAAAGTATTGTATGCGTTCTAAAAAGTAGAATTACTCAGTAGGGTAAAAACATCTTTTATTCAGAAAAAGTATGAGCAAGAATAATTGGAAGATGCATACATGTATTGCTAGAAGTTGTACAATAGAAAAAGACTTATCAGTAAGTATTATACTCTTTTATCTTTTCAAGCTTCAGTCTGGAAATAATGTAATAATGAAAATGAGATAAAACTTAACTAATGTACTATTGTAATACTTGATGTTTCATTTGTGCTATAGTAGTCAGTTATTTAGGAGGCAATTTTTATTATCAGATATTACTTAGCTATGTATTTTATTTACTGGATAATATAATTAAATGGAAAGAGATTCTTCTAGTATTATTTTAAAGACTGACAAACTATAAGACCCTTACCTGATTTGGCTTCACAAGCTGACTTCTTGTTTCCTTTTCTGCTGCTGCATATACAGTAATACATGCAAATGGCAGTCCAGAAGAAACAGCTGCCAGCTTTGCCACCTGAAACAGAGAGATGAAAAAGGGACATCTTAACAGAGAAACAAAAATTTCACTCCAGTAAAATCTGGATTTTACTATTACGTTGTGCTTGATCAAATATGTGATTAAACAAGCCACACTTAAAACCTTTTAAAAACAGTACTTTTTTTTATGAACCTCTGCTGTCTTATACAAAGATTTTCTCAAATTACAATGGTAAAGAAAAAGCTAGAGTTCACTGACAAACAGTTACGTTGTTGATATTAGGTTGTTGAATACCAGGAGAATTTTGTGTTCAAACCCATGTTGAGGCTTTCATCATCCCTTAAGGTGTATTAAGTTCTCATCTATTCAACCTACAAGTATCCCAAGTCAATGAATGACTCTTGTTTCAGCAAAAAGCACCTCCATTTCACTTACAGGAGTTCTCCATTACATCAGACAGAATGTCATCTCCTTTCCAATCCCTGAAACAGTCCAACTACTGCCTGTTTGGAATAACCATGTGTTGGCAATAAATGAAAATACATAGCAGTAACTGGAATTAAGAATCACCTATTTAACCTTTTGAATCACGCATGTTAACAATATAAATTACAGAAATACAGGTTTTGTCATGAGAGTTGGATGTCTACTTAGAACATTAGTTTGGAAAAAAACACCATGTGTTACACAAAGCTTAAACTCAAACATAGCTTCATGTGAGTATTTTTTAAATTATTGCCTTAAGATTCCAATCAGAGCTGGTATTAAGCATGCTGGCTTATACTAAACATATACATATACTAAAAAAAAACTTGGCCCAGCACATTGAAGTATCTGTAACTTAGGTAGATTATGGTTTCTTCTATGTTAGTAAAAACTCTTCTTTCTTCATCTGAAGTATCTTTGGAACTTTAAAAATGTGAAAACAAGTATGAAAAACTTTCCCATGATCTGCATAGAGATGACAGTGAAAAACAGAAAAGTGGGGAAAAAATAAACTTCATTTTGGGAAATACCTTAGATCCCTTGTACAGGGATCTACTATATCCTCATTGTTATCTCAGATTTCAATTGGAAACATCCTGTCAAAGGAGTGGGATTTACTTCATAGCATTTAGTGGCAATAATGAAAACGAAGAAATGCAAAAGCACCACCCCGAATTAGCTCAGGTTCATGAGATGTCAATCACATTCAGATTAAACTACTCAAGACAGCAAAACACGACCACTTCTAAAGCAAACTTTGCGATCTTTATAGCAAAACTTTCAGATCTTACAATCACAATGAAACAGAGCCATAGGAGAACAAAGGAGGATGCTGCAATGATAAGAAGACTGTTATAAAAGAACGGGCAAGCAGGCAGTGCCAGAACTGAAAGCTGTAGGAGAAAGCTGAAAACTACTCTTCAGTTGCATTTTTTGGCTTGGGGGCTGAGGAGCGGAAGGGTTACTTCAGGTTTCTCTACACTAACGGTCTTAACATATAGTATTCCCGCTCTTAACACACAGCCAATGTACCCTCCCCTCTCCTCGGAGCACAAAACCTTCTTGTCAGCATAATTATCGCCTCACCTTAAAAGTCTGCTGGCGGCTACTACTTATTTCATGCTTTTCTTCAATACAGAAATAGTAGAAATGCGTCTAGGACTGTGCTCATTTTGCTTTGAGAAACAGAACCCCACCGTTTTTCTCTTCAGGCCAGGTTGATATTAGGAAATTTTTCAAATACAGCTACATCAGCTGGAAGTGTCAAAAAACCCCACCGCTCCAGTACAGCTGGGCTAGCAAATCTCAGCTGGCAAAGCCATCACTGCAGACACAATCACGTTGACCAGCATGTGCTATTCTCTTAATTTACACTAGTGACACCCCAAAATACTTTCCCTTTGCAGATAAAATCTAACAGCCCCAGAGGGCACGGATACAGAACTGCTAGACATGGCTGCTGGACGAAAGTTGGGGACACAACTGAGGAACCTGCTGCACCAGGAGTCCCAGCCAGGGGGGAAGGGGACAGCACGATGGCTGAGACTGAGTCACCCCTTCTCCCCTGTGGGCTGGTAGGCTTGTCAGCGATTTGAAGGCAAGAGCTCTAATTAACAGAACTAGATGATCTTTAAGGTCCCTTCCAACCTAAACCATTCTATGATTCTATACCTGCTGCCTGTTTATCCTCCAGGGTGGGAGGCAGGGTCCTACAGGCACCACACACGCACACAGGTGTGGGAGCAGACACTGCAATAGAAGCCAACGACGCATCTGGATTTGGAGCACGACAGAGGGGGAGATACCAAAAAATCATGTTACTAAAGAATCGTGTTTTTCCCATGCTGACCTAGTTATGCTGGCAAGTGCAGACACAGTCAGAAGGAAGACAGAGGTGATACCACTTCCAGAGATCTAGAGAGAAAAGTCCTACATACGTGAAGATACAGCCGTGCTGATACCATGTATGTTGACCAGCACTGTGAAAAAATTCAGTTAGTCACTTGTTAACAAAAGGTTTAGCATATAACATTATTTAACATTAAACATCAATGATTTAACACAGTACATCACAGTACACAGTTACAACTACTACACTGAGGAGCACTTGCCATTTTTCCTTTCTGTGCCTGACATGACCACCTCAGCAGAAGAAATCAGCAGGAGGCTGTTGACTCAGCTGTGCCAGCCCGGGAGAGCTGCTCTCCTACCACTGAACAGCCCCAGGATACACAAAATAGGTGAGAGAGAACGGCAATCATCACAATAGAAACCAATTAACACAATAACTGTCTTTCTGATAATGTTGCTTACAGCAAAACACCAGTCTGAGATACAGAAGATTATCTATAAAGGGACACCCATCCTCAAAGAAAAGTCTGTCTTTTTAAAGCATTATTAAAGGAAACTGTTTAAAATGTATTGTGATTCGGAGTGCTTATTTCAGTGCACGCTGCTACCAAGACAATACACCAATATTCAGTAGATACTAGAAGGAAAATAAAATTTAGAAGAGAGAAACCATGAAAAAGTTATATTGTTGTCGTGGTTTAGGCTGGGCTGGCCACTAACACTCAACAAATTTGATTAATTTGGTTTAGAAATCCACAACAGAGTTTATTGTGCTAGATGTAAAAGAGAAAGCAGTACTGTGAATGAGGAACGTAGTCCAATTCCTGACTGACAGTAATTACTTTAGTTTTGGACGCCTGAAGACAAATGCATAAATATTTAAAAATCCAAGTGAACAGCCATACTATCTAACACGCTGGCACAATTATTCCAAGAAGGTTTCACTCTGTTCTATTGAAATCACAAAGAACCGAGGTAAAAGAAAAGCAACGTCACCTTGGCTACCCTAAAGAGGCTTTACTGCATTGAGCTGTTTATCCTCCTTATCTGATGACTAGGTATATTAAAAAAGATGTCAATTAGCTAAGTTGTTTCTATTATTAATTTATTAAAATTATTAAAAATTACTTCAGAGGATACTATGTATTAAAAAAAAGGAAAGTCACATATTGTTTAGCTAAAGAAATTGTTTAGCTAAAGAAATTAAAAGGTATTTTACCTATGAAGTAAACTACCTAACAAGAAGTTATTGAAAACTAAGATAATCCAGGATCACATAGTTATATCACAGACTAGGAAAGAAGTACGGAGAAAAACATCTGCAACAAGCTCAAGCTGTAAAAAATCCTGAAATTACATGGTCAACCGGTAGAATGACTCCAGATCAGTAAATACCCAATTCAAACGAACAACAAAAATCTTCTCTTTAATGAATTCAGGAATTTTTTATTTTTTTTTTTAATCGAAAGAGTTTAGTTCAACATCTGCTCTTATTTTACTACTAGTTCTGTGTTTATGTGAATTAATGCTCTGACCTAAGCCCTATGGAACTAACAAAAGAAAACCACCCAGTCCCTAATGGCAACAGATCTAAATGCGCGCAGTTACAAAAGCCATGAGCCCAGATGACATCTTCTGGAGATAAATTCTATATGAATACAGATCTAAACATCACCAGAATTACAGATACTAGAAATTACCAGCCCTAATGCTCTGGATGGGGGAAGGTCAATGGTAAGAGTCAGAAGACCTCCTGTAATACCACTGCCAGGCTACTGACACTGCCATCACACTGCAACACGTACCGCCAGTAGGTTGGTTTTTTCCCCAGGCATAAAAAGCACACCAGTTATTTCAAAGCACTAAACAGCACAGACTAACAGACATGGCATTATTTTTGATGAGAAGACTGAATAGCAATTATTTGCTGAAGAAATTTATTATATGCTCTCTAGCAGAAAATTGTTACAGCTATGCCTTTTGATAGTAGAACTAGAGTAACACTAATCAAAATATATTAATAAAACTGTCAAACGTACCTGGATAATTTTGGCTTTAAGTCTTTGCATTTCAAACAATACACTTCAAAGTGTTAGAATCCTATCAAAGATCAAAAATACAGATTCTACAAAAAAAAAAGTTAAAAAGCTACATCACTACAAAGAATTTACTATCTTCAGCTCAAAAGATGCAGAATACAAACTAAAGAATAAAACCATATATTTAATTTATGCTAATCTCCAAGACATTAAGTATTGTTTCCCACTGAAAATGCAAATTCTGTATACTTGCTTCAAGAAGTGGAGCACAAATAAGGAAACGTGCCCCGAAGGCAGGAACAAGCCTCAATACGAGAACAGGTAACAAAAGGAGTAGACTACATGCAAAAATCTAATGCAAGTATATATTAATATAGGTACCTTCTCTACCACAAAAGCAGAACCTACTAGCCAGGATTAGAATAAGATTAAAACTTTAGCAGCTACTGCATGTCGTATTTTCAGTGGAAAGCTGTTATTCAAAGAATAAGGAGCACGGGTTTATGGTTTTCTCCTACCACTAAGATGTCTTGAGGTAGAACAGAAAACCGTCTCACATCCTTTTGATATATTTTGCCCAGAAGTTACATGAGACATGACAATTGACAGAAGCTTCTAAGCCGAAATCAGTATTTTAATTTGGTTATGTATTTCTTTATAAATATCTAATGACAACCACAAAAAAAAATGCACACAAGTGAAACAGAGCATCCTTCCACTTCAACTGAACTTACCGACACTCCATGGATTTGTTTCTAACCTTTGTCTGCCAGATGGAACCCATGGAGAGTGAAAACTTAAGAAGAATAAAACTCTATTAATAAATTTTTCATAGTAAATAATAACACACATAAAGTTACATCACTTCACCAAAGGCACTGAATCATTCAGATTTATGTATTAAACTATGCTATTTCAAGATCACCTAGGCATACAGCAAAGCCAAATACGATTTCTTTTTTCAGGTGCTTGTTTACAAACCAACTTGTCTACAAACTAAACTTATCCAGTTGTCTAACAAACTAAGGTAAATCGCTTCATTTTCATTCCTTTGGCTATCCTCATTTGCATAATCTTTTTCTTTGCAGATACATAAAGACTTTAAATGATCTGCAAAAGTAAACATGAAGATTCAGGTGAGAGCAATCTATTCCTCAGTTTGACTGAAAACTGAAGCAACTATTTCAGCAAAACCCTAGCTCTTTACAAGTACGTTTTCTCCTGTTTAAAGACACTACGTTATCTCCACAATGAAAGATACTTTAGATACTTGCTACCATGTTAATTTGCAACCACGTTATTGTAAGATTGCTGAGTGATGATCTAACACTACGACACTTACAATGCTACTACCAAACCGGTATCTCTCCTGGAAGGAGTGGAAGGCGTTTCAGAGCCTCTGAGTAGATGCAGAACAACCAGAACAGAAATGCCCCTGCTGTACAGTTTAACCACTCTGTCCAACCAGCTCCTTCTACCTCAACTTCAGCACCGGAGAAAGCGATACCGAGACCTCTTTCCTGCTCCTCCTTCAGGGGAGCCCTCGGTGACAGGCTGAGGGGGTGTCCCCGCTCCCAGAAGCCACCACCGCCTGACCGCCCCCCGCTGGCGCAGAGAAGATGTGGGGCCAAGGCGAGCTGGGCACAGGGGACGGGCTGTGGGGGCCACCCCCCCGCCTCGGGCATGGCGGACCCCTCCGCCTCCCGCCCTCAGCGACGCTCCGGCCGGAGCAGCCGCCGGGCCTGGGCCGCACACACAGGCCCAGCCAGCTCGGCGGGCAAACCCCCCCGGCTGAGGCAGGGGCCCGCCGGCCGAAGGGGCCCCTTCCTTTCCCTCAGCCAGGAGGTGCCCGGGCCGGCTCTGACAGGAGACGGGGCGTCGGGCAGGCCGCGCGGGGCCGGCGGCTCCGGGAGCTCCCGAGGGAGTCCCCGCGAGGCGTCCTGCAGCTCCCCCCGAGGCGGCGGGTGCCCGGGTGGAGGGAGAGCCCAGGCCTAGGGTAGCCGTCGCAGCAGCGACCTCCCTCACGCAAGGCGGCACTCACCTTGGCCGCCATGTTAGCGACAGCCCCAGGCGGCCGCGTACGGCGAGCGGGAAGGGTCGAGCGCGGGGCGGGGCCGCGGGTGTGCGGGGCGGGGCAGTGGCCGAGGCCGGGGCCGCCC
>VXAK01022762.1:42913-108402 GCA_013399435.1 Arenaria interpres
CCGTCCCGCGCCCCCGCTGGCGCCCCCTGCCGTCCCGCGCCCCCGCTGGCGCCGGCCGCCCTTCTTAATTACAGGTTATTACAGAACACAAAACTTAAGTGCAGGTAATTCGTTTATTGAAGTCCAAATTTACAACTGAAGTTTACAACTTTTTCTTTTTTTTTTCCCCAAAACAAAAGCTTTGTTTGACTTTAGGAAGAATAAATGTTCTTTTTAATAATGTACAGACTATATCTCTTAAATAAGTTAATATCTTTGAAAAAAGAGCAATATGTTCCTTTTTTAATGTTGCAGTGCAACTTACAACTTACACGTCTGTGCAATGTACCATGAGGTATATGCCCAGTGAGCAACACACAGTGAAGTTTTCCATTCATAAATTTTCATTGTAGACACACAAAAAGTTAACAAGATAATCCGTGATAGAAAAAACGCAGCCGGTTACAGTAATTCACACAGAACTCATCTGAAAAGAGGGAAAAAAGAAACCTAACGTTCATTGCCTATATAAACTATTGGATCATCTCTCAACATAGACAAGTATAAAATTAAAAATACTGTTGTGAAACTGAAGAAATACTGTATTATTCAGGGGTTGAAACCTAGTTTTACCTGTATTAGTCTAGAGCAGTTGGTTTTCTCTCTCTGTAGCATCAATGAGCTGAGGGACTTTACTATGGTAGTGGCAGAGCATCGGCTCATCAAAGCGCGTAAGCAAGATGGTGATTATCGAAAAGTTGCAGAATGCTCAGAAACTGTGACACAACTCGGACCTCTTCCCCGGCTCACCATTTCCTCTCGGTTCATCTCACAGCTGATTAGAAAAACAAGGCTGAAACATGAAGATTGCTAGTATTTGAAGCCTTCACACTTCAGACTTTTCAAGATGGCTCTAGAATACTTATTGTTATAATGACAGAAAAACATATTTATTTTAGAAAGAATAACGCACAATATAATTTTGTGATAAATAACAGTTCTGCCTCTAATACATATATACATACTGCTTGTAAACAAAAAATGCCCACAGGTCATGGAGTCTCCATGATTTTTATACAAGGCGCTATAGATTTTTTTGTTATTGAAAACAGTCCTAGTGAAAGTTTGGTTTATAACCTCCTATTGCTACAGAAACAGTAAGAATGTTCGTATTTACAAAGAAACAAAGACCATGGAGACCCCATAGCATTATTTGCTGAAGATTTTGAGTTAGTGGGGTTTTCAAAACACACGTTGTCAGCATGTTCAGATTTAATGAACAGTACAGGTTGAACACCAGCAGTACGATACTCCAGTGCTTTGGTATTTCAACCCCTGAATATACAAAGACATTACTACAGCCTACTTCACAGTTTAATGCAAGTAAAGTGCAAGCCATAGTACAAGGGTGTCATACATTTTCATACATGTAAGCATTATCTAAAAAAGGCTCTCTATACAAGTTTTATTAGCTACTTTAGTAAACTAGACAGAAGTCACCTATGGCCCAGCAATTAATGGTCTTACAAGGATATTTTTCTCTGTAATACAGTTATGTGTCAAATGTAAAAAGTTTATTAACACTAGTGCATTTCTCTTATATCCTAACCTGTTTTCTTCTCAGATTTTTAGGCTGAAATCCTTGTTTCTCAGTAAAACAGAAGTCTTAGCTGGTAACAGGGTCTTGTATTTTGGCCAGCGAACATGATTTGTTAAGACATATTTGTTTCATGGTTGCTAGTGAAAAAAATGCAATAGAGTTAGTATGTATAACGTGGCATCCTTATTTAACCTGCAGCATTCGGACAGATGCATTTGCAGTCAGTAAAAAGATCTGTATTGATACCCTCACCAATGCCTGGGAATGAACAATACTCTAGAAATGCGAGGACAGAAGCTGGAGGGCCTAGTTGGTCAAACAACAGTTTGTCGACGGATTTTATCATTTTTACAAAATTGCATTCTTTCAAATACTGCTCATACAGTGGCATTAATGCATACAGCAAAGTCCCTATTTGTCACTTTTAACACTCTTGTGTGCTTGATAAAAAGAAAAGATATATCTGTCTGGCCTGCATTAAGAATGAATATGGTTCTTTTCCGGAACATAGTAACAGGCAGCATCTATCTGAATTTTTAAAATATTTTATTAAGAGTAGGTCCCAGTAGTATATCAGCTGTCTCAAAAACTGGTAATAGCTTAAACAATATCATTTGTAATCCTCCTTCTGAATGCGGAAGTCTGCTATAACCCATAAAACATAGAAACTAAGCTTTAAAAAAATGGTTCTTTGTCTATTAGTTTTACCAAGAATAAAGAGTTGCCTGCCTGAATTACTGAATGGAACTGATCAGAAGTACATCATTATGCTTTATATGTAACAGAAGTGAAGAAAATAGTTTTTTAAATGAACTAAGAAAATACAATTTACTAGTTTCTGTTTAAATAACAATGCATTTTCTATTCATCAACTGATATGGCTCAGGTTTGACTTCCAGGTGCGTGCCGTTAACCCCCCACTGGGAGCCACACCAGCCACACCAGAGTTCGTCTGGGGTAAGAGCAGACGGGGAGCCTGTCCCCGCAGTTGCTCACCTGAAAAACCTTCTCTGAACCTTAGCTTTAATGAGGGAAAAAGTTCTAGAAGGAAAAGAACTTTTTATTACTCACTATAAATTAATTAGCTAATATTGCTTCTTCAGTCTTTCCTGTTACTACCTATTTTTTGTATTAGTGGTAAATAAACATAATTTGGCAACAGGGAAGTTGGTGTATTGTCTCTAGTGAGATTTGAAGCCCAGTGAGCTAAGGCATGTGGTACGTGGAAAATCTACAAACCCACACTCCAAGCAAAAAGGCATTGCTATAACCCACACCCTTCTGTCTTCCCTAGAAATGCACCATTTCCCTATGGGAAAACTAAGGAGAAATTGTACATTCTTTCTATCGTAGAGCTAGACGTCCAGAAAGAAGAAACTGGTGGTGGGAAGGGCTGTAGTATAGAGTTGAGTACACCTGCAAAAAGTATGACAAAATTCTTGTGAAATGACTTTCAAATGCCAGCTGATGTTTGTGAAAGAATGAAGTCTTTGTATTGCTTAATTTAACCATTAGGTTTTGCTTGCTCTGAGGCATGAGCAATGCTAAACAAATCTTTCAGACTTTTCTCCCAGTTAATCCTACCACCATTACAGGCGATTTTTTCAGTGTTATCTCAGTTCACCTTATGAATCTCTTGGATAATTTATCTTGACTATTCAGTGTGAATCATATTTCATGAGAACTGCTCTCCAAGAGCAGAATAGACATGTGTGACTCTCAGAATTCCAGAAAAAGTGACCTCATGACACAGATTCTAAAGATGAGCTGAGCAAAAGTATGATCTCTCAACTTTTCATCTCATCTACTCGTATTTCAGAAATACATATTTTTTTACCTTGCAAAATTAAAATTGAGATTGTCTATTTTCCTTACTATTTGTGTTATTTTTGAGAAACACACCTTCCTAATGATGTTTGTAATTTTCAGCTGTTTCTATAAGTAGCATTTGAGAAGAGAAATAGCTTATTTTCTTGTTTTCTAGGGACTTCACTGAATATGCTCAGTGGGCAATTGTCATTCCTGTCTTGAGTTACTATACAATGGCATTTGAAATCCTTTTTGAAAGGTATTTTAAAATCGTATAGATCTTTTATTATGAAAGCACAAACCATCTTTTGGGTTTGAAACAAAAGGCGTGTTTAAATTTCTTTATGAATATAGCAAGTTCAATCCATTTAGCTCTGACCATCTGTTTGCACATACAGTATGAACTAGTTTCTAAACGGCTTCCGCAATTTACCCTGTTGCTTGCTTCACTGGATAATATTTCTCCCACATTATATGAAGGATAGTACTTAAAAATAGTGAAACATAGAGCTTTTAGAGATCTGATATGAAAAAAAGCTAGGCAAATTCTCTCTATGAATGCTTCCGCTACTCAGTTGTCCAGTAATTACAAAGTTCACATAGTAAATACAATTCAATCTATTTCTACATTTTGCATGAATACTGCAACTCCAATATTGGTGAAATCTGTGGTGGCAAACTGTTGTTGTCTATTGCCTTTATCTTTTTTTATTACCTCAGGTGCTTAGACAGAAGGTGAAGTGCATGTTTAATATTCAAGAAAAACACATACAATGTGATCCCAGTCCTCTGAAGTCACTGGTGTCTTGCTATTTACTGCAATGGAAATATGATTAAGCTCTGGTGAGTGCATTTAAGGAGCTACTGTCTTCAGTGATTCTTAATTACAAAGTTGATTACTTTGTTGAAGCAGGCCAAACATGCCTTCATGGTGTATATCTATCCAAATGGTGTTATGCAGTTGTTGCAGTGATGCTGTGACTCAGCTGCCTGTGGGATGCGAAGAACTCAAACCAGCTGTCAGTGATACTTCTCTACTAATAACATCTTGTATAGGTATAGACTCTTACTTGTTTGATCACTGCATCTTCTGTGGTTCAAATAAACGCCAGTGCAAATGAGAGTAAAAAACAAATCTGAATTGTGTTTCTTCAGCTGCTACATTGGGTTTACATGGCAAGGTTTTGGTAGCAGGGGGCCTGCAGGGGTGGCCTCTCTGGGAAAAGACATGGGGCTGCTTCCACGTTGGGCACGGTCTGGAAACTGGAAACATGGGGTCCTTACCCCACAGGAAAGGACCCACAGTGGAGCAGGGGAACAGCGTAAAGAAGGAGCAGCAGAGGAAAGTGTTATGATCTGACTGCAACCCCGTTCCCCATCCAGGGAAGGAGGTAGAAAAGCTGGGGACAAAGGAATGAAATTGAGCCTGGGAAGAAGGGAGGAGGTGGGGAAAGGGCGTTTTTAGTTTTGTCTTTGTTTCTCACTATGCAACTGTATTTTTAATTGGCAATAAATTAGATTCTAATTTTTCCCAAGTCAAGTCTGTCTTGCCCATGACAGTCATTGGTACGTGATCTCCCTGTCTTTATCTCAACCCACGAGATCCTCCACTATATTTCCTCCCCTGTCCTGTTGAGCAGGGCGAGTGAGTGCATCTTGGTGGGCATCTGGCAGCCAGTCAAGGCCAACCCACCACAGCTGCTTTGCGGAGACTGAGCTAAACAAACAGCATACCTTCACCCAGTTCTGGCTTTGTGAATCATGAAATCTCTCTCTGATACTAGGACTTCATTGAGATAATGTTTTTTCCTACGTTACATTGAACTGTATGAATTTTACAGTTCTTGATGTATGAGAGATGGCTAGGTTTATCTTGTGAAAAAATTTTCAGTGAATATCTATGTTTAAGTGAAATGACGTCAACTGTATTCACATCCCCTTGGTTCTGCTTTCTAGAAATATTCTAGCAAGCATAGTCAAAGAAAATCATGAATGGGTGTTTGAAATTTATATTTGCTACCATTCAGAGCAATCTTTTTTTTTTTTTCTTTCCAAGAATACAAGTATTTTCTCCAAAATCTGATTCTTAGAAATCATTCTCATCCAGGCAAGGAAGTGAAATACACTATGTGACTTGCGTGTCTTCCCAAACCAATCAATACAGATTGATGTACTGAATAACTTCACCCACTTGCTAATGTACTACTAACAGTTAAAAATTATTGCCAGACATTATATAATATTGAATAATTTACTCAGCTCTAGATGTCACTCTATTACAGAATTTAATTGATTAGTTCAGGATTTTTTAAATTCTCATCCTTGAAGTATCAGAGCTTTTTTTAATTTTGTGACTCACAGTCATGTGTCACTTAAATTCACAGTGAAGAAAATATGAAAACCTGCAGTGTGTACCATATTCAGCGCAGATGTTTTTCTTCCACCATGAAATACTTCAAATTATATTAAAATCAGTTTAAGTTGCAGCATTAGTGAACAACCAACATTGTTCTACTCATATCTTAACCTCTGTGCCATACCTGCTTGCTTATGTTCATTCACTTTAAAGGCAGGCACAGTATGTTACAAACACAGTATCTAAATGGCATGTACAGTATGCCCATAGGGCCAGATTGGGATCTATTTGCTAGATGTACAGTGTACATTTTAAGGCACACTATAGGGATTGAGTTTACATTTTGATAACTCTGTCCTTTTATTTGCAAAGATGGTCACTACCTGGAAATGTTGCAAAAATAAATGTTCATCTCTAAGAGTGGCCAATGTATTTATATTTTAATTTTATTTTTCTCAAGAAAAATGTGAACCTTAGGGCATTTTAAAAGTAAATGTCAACTATTGTGTTACATTTTATATACATAGATATGTCTTTATATATATCTAAATATATAAAATGATAGTAGGACCTCATACTATAAGCTTAGTTTTAGTACAGTACTTTAAATATACTGGTACTTATTTTCAGTTACTCTTCTGCACTTCTTCTTTCTAATGCAGAACTTGATACGGACATTGGTTGATAATAGCAAACAAAAAAAAATTCATAAAGAATATTATTGTCATATCATGCAATGTAGTAGGCATCCTGTGGCGCTAGTCTCTTACCCAACTTATTTACAGTACTGCTGAGTATATTATCAATAAATATTACAGTGTTTGTCTTACTCGCTTTTTCATGGCACCCAGCAATTATTCAGGATACGAGTTCTGTCACACGTGAGTTTCAATGAACGAGTGTGTGTGTGTCAGCATTGGTGCTGAGGTTGCAAGTTCAGAGGCTCCATTTTGAGATTTCACAGCAGCACTGTACTCACAAATGTCCAGGAAAAACTCATAGTTCTTTAGTTTCCAATCTTTAAACTTCTTTGATGTTAAGTTGGGATCATCCAGAAGGCTGTTGATAACTGTGAGGTCCCCCTCCTTCGCCTGTCAAATTCCAGAAAGACACGATACATGTCGAGGTGAAATTTATGTCACATTTTGTATTTCGCCACTTCGTTTCTTCTTTCATTTTAATGCAAAGTGCTAGGGAAACTACTATGGACACTTGATCTTTTACCTATATTCAGGAACTATTACAGCTTAAACTGTTTGACGTGGCACTTTCTACAACATGCCTATAAAGAATACCAAATAAATTTTTTTTTCTTAAGCTGGAACATGTTTGCTTTCAAGTATTTTTAGTTCTTTGAAACTTAATTCCAAAGCTCAAAGAAAGCCTCATGCACTGAAAATATTATGAGATTATACTTTTGCTAGTTTATATTGCTCATACACAAAATTAATGATAAAGCCTTACTTTTAAAGTGCTCTTGAGAACTCTGATGTGGTGAAGCTTTTCATTGATAATGGGATCATTACATCGCTTTACAAAAGACCTGCGGAACTCCTGCTTGGTGGAAGGACGCTGCTCTCCAAAGGCTGACAAACTAGCTTGTTCCAGAGATTTGTATAGTTCTTGCAGACCATCTGTATGTTCTCCAATCTCTTTTACATTTTCTGAAAGAAAAGATAAAAGAATTCTAACAACAAATTTAACCATTCAGCTGAAGTCTCTAAAATCAGGAAGCACTATTGCGAATTCATGTATAAAGGAGCCCTGTGACACAGTCTTCCAGTTTTTGTTTTGGTAAAACAAGAACATTTTGATCAGTCCCAAAGCTATATTCCTAACACTACATCCAAGCATTTTAAGTGCAAGCTCCTGTGTAGTGACGAATTTGCCAACGTGTAACAGTTCAACCACAAAAACCTTGCTGAGAATAGTGGCAATATTTCTCTGGCTTTCAATGGCAGTAAAGAGGACCACAGCATCTCCAGAAGCTTACCTTCTGCACAGAAACTATTATGCCTTCTAATAGGAACTGTTTCTTCCAGCTTGTCATCTGTTCCTTCTATGGACTGTACACGTCCCTTACCCCTGACATCTCTGTTTCGGGGAAGGCTTTGACTACGTTGCTTTTGTGGCCTGCTATGGGAGCTGTGTCCCCTTTGACATTCCACCAAAGGGAAAGGCCCATCCTGCTCGTAATTATGACGCCTTTGTACCGGTAGCGTTGCCTGTCTTCGTTTGTCGGGTGACATTCCAGGTCGGCCACTCATGTACTCTGTATCAGGAGGAACAGTCTGCAGAAAATGGAGCCCTGAACTGGTTAATGGAGTCTCTATCAGATCCTGCCAGGAGCGTCTTTCTCGGTAGGGAGGTCTGCATCCTGAGGAGTGGGTGCTTCCTGCTACGTCTTGTCGAGAGTCCTCGGCAGAAGAATGAGAATATGTTGATTCACTTGAAAAGTGTCTACCGTGTTTGGCTTCGGGGAATGGACTTGAAGAATTCACCTGAGAAGATACAAAAGCATCTGACTATAAGACATCGTTTTGAACAGACCCAAGAAAATGATTATAACATAGACATTATATGATGTATACTAATAAAATGGACTGATGTGTGTGTTTCGGTATGTCATAATGTGAACCTCGGTAAACAGAACATTAACTAGCAGTGAGATCTTTTATGCAAGCGCTAAGTTTTTACCACTCCCTATTCTTGTTTTGCACATTCTCTGCCCATGAGCAACCCCTGCTGGAAAGAACAGTATAATCCTGGTACAGGTTTCCTGAAGACCTGTCAGACCTGTCCAGTTTACACTCAGTCCAGCAGTGTGCTGTGAAGACATGAAGTCCCCAAAAGAAACCATAATTGGATTTCATTTTTNTAAGTATCCAGCCAGATAGAAAAAAAAGACTTCAGCACCCAGGAAGCTTTTTGAATTTTGTAGGACTACTGAACTTCTCAAATTATTTCAATTAATTCTGCTGGGTCTGTGTATAATTTTAGTTCAAAAACAAAGAGAAAGGCAAAAAAGTGGAAAAACAGAAAGGGAGGGGCTTAACCTGTATCCCAGTTGATAAAACAGCATCACATGGGTGAAAATCAGTCTGAACTTCACCCATGTGATGCTGTTGTCTCAGTCACTCTTTCTTTGGTTCTGGCTGTGTGAGGATCGTGTCATTCACGCTGAAGAAAAATCTGAAAGAAAAATAGAGAACAGTCCTATCTGCGCTTAGAAACAGAGTAATTATCACAGCCTGTCTATGGTCTGTATAATAGAAATGTTCTTATTTGCTACTAGAGCTTCTTCATATACATAATTTTTATTTCCCTCAGTTATCAAAACCTGTCTGTACACAATATATTAGAAGCATTTTTATCAGCTACTTAACATCTTATGACACCAACAGAAAACACTATCACTACTTTGGTATTGTACACAATGATTATTTTGTAGAAGACCCTTGCCTCTAAAGACACGTTCTTGAAGTTTCTACTAAAACATGATTACCTCATGAATGTGCTCTGATTTTAACCTCTAGCATCCAGTATCCCATTATCATACTTGTAAAACAGTCTCAGTTAATGCAGACTGTTCCAGTCACCACATCCTTTTCATATTCCGAAGTAAAGTCAACTTTTGAGTATTCTTATTATTAGGTGTAAGCTCCCAAATCCTAAAAAAAATGTCATATTTACAGTCTGGTGACATATCTGTGTAAGGATTTACCTCTCCTTCCTTTGTAACTGCCTTGTTATCGAATCCTTCAGGCCTTAGCTCATGAGGAACAGCAGTAATTTCATTCTTACAATGGGACCCATCATTGTTCTGCCTTTATGGTAATTAAATATTCCAAAAGAAGGAAAATGCAAATCAAGGCACACAGATATTTACTTGCGACCTACTGTAAAATGCAGTATTTATAACTCACTGAGGGTGTTCGATGATAGGTGTCACACAGTGTTGAAGAGCCTTCCTGCTTCAGGGTTAAAGAGCCATCGATGTCATCCTGGTCGCTCTCACTCCAGTAATCTGCTAACAAAACATTCTGGGTTTCACTCATGTGCTTTTCAACAAGAAACCCAGTCCCACATTTTAAAAATATTATTAGCATGCGACAGTGAACATTTTAGAGTCACAGAAGTGGCTTGGCAGTCACTAAGGAACAGACTTGTGAGGATGTCTGGGACCTAAGATACACAGATACATGGAAGAACCTTCCAGTGTTTCAGGAGAGCATTACAGAAAGCAGGCGAGCACCTAACTCCCACTGTACATAAAAACCAGCTTCTGATCACAGACTTTCAAAGTGCAACTTCATTCTAGATGCCGAAGTAGAGCTGAGCCTCAACACTTAGTTTAATTATGTTAGTATAACAGCTTCCACCACGGGTGATGGTGAAAAAGGCAAGGCTGGCATCAGAGCTCAGGAGATGCAGATACAGCTCTAAAGCACATTTTGACCCGTGTTTGTGACGTCTTCACTTGCTCTAGGGTGATGAGCATAGCTGATGGCTCTGATCTGGGAGATCGCACCTCACCCTCAACCTTGCATTCTCTTTATCACTTGTTTTAAATATTTCTTAAAATTGTTACTCAGGATTTTATTTTCTTTGGTGGTAGCACAAATAAATAGAGGTCCTCAAGGATATGGATTCTTATGAAAAATGGTATTTTTAAAAGATATGGCACATACGTTAATAAAGATGTCACTTCTGACATCTCCAACTTTGTTCAAATAATGAACAGCTCTGTACTCCCTGCTCTCTTCTAATTATAATCTCTGAAGCATTACCTTCATCTGGATGAATATCCTTGTCATCAGGGGTGTAACCAATTGCTGCAAGACCCAAACGATTCATCCATCTAATAGAACAATAAACAATGAGGAAGAGAGATACTTAAAAGGAACACCTAGTGTAAATGTGAGGGCACACACATTCTTAACATTTGGAAAAGTCAGAGATAATGCTTATTCCAAAAACTGAACACTGTTCAGGCTATTAAAATCCTGATTCAGATGTGTTCTGTGGTTAACAATTTTAAGTGAGGTATGTTCCAGTCCATGTATAACGCAGATGTGCTTCTGGACTTTATAGCTATACACATCTGCTGGAGCACATTTTCCTAGTGGAGTATCAGACTCACTGCATTTTATTCTGCTGCCTAGAAAACTGAAGAATCGTTATATCAGTCTTCCTTGTGTCAGCAAGAAAATGTGAAGCCTACATAGTAATATGCTAACTGTAGCAATGACTAGACAGCATTTTTAGAATAGTCTATGTAGAACAAAGAATGTCCAGCTCTGTCTCCACCTGAACAGACTCAAATCCTCTCTAAGCTTCATCTGCAAACCATTTGTGTGGAACAGTTTCCAGAGACATCATATAAAGGAGCATATTGCATTTATTCTGATTGCTACTTCTATTCATTTCAAGAACTTGCATGAATTCCAAAATACTACAAACTAAGACAGAGTTGTGATAATAAATTCTACGAAAACCTGTATTAGGAAATAAGTTGCATTAAATTTGTATACTCAAAAAGCTGAAACAGACTATGACTGGTTATTTGGTGGCCTGCTATATTCATGATACTGGTGATATAAATGTTTGGGTTTCTTAAGCTGCAATATAAACATTATTTTCCTTTGTTTATTTTTTAAAATAGAGAATCTTAGGTTTCTAAAACAAGACTAGATAAATTTAAAGTACTTCAATATTTGCATTTCACATTGGATGTTCTGGTTCTTTTTTGCCCCCAAATTAATTAATATGATCAAAAATAAGATTCTTTGTTTCATTAGGAAAATATTATGGTTTATTTTGGGGAAATACCTTTAGAGTTTTCTTTATATAAGATTACTGAATGTTTGTGCAATATATAATTGCAAAATAGGAAGAAAGGAAATTAACACATAGTCACTTCTTCATGTTCAGCACATGGAAAATCACGAATCAGCTTATTTCCATCAACAAGGAAACATAACCGAAGAAAAAAGCCCTATTAAGAGACATCGGTAATGATTGGGATCCATTCTTAAGTATTCCCTTACTGAGTGACTATATTATTTACTATGTCATTAATTTCCTTGTATACTACACTTAAGTGCTTTCTAGAAGCAGCTCTTTTTTCTTTTTTTAACATGGCAACATAGCATTTGTTAATAATTATGTTCTTGGTTGATGAATTGTATCATGACAAAAACATCTTTCAAAGTCTTCAAGAAAGATATTAGTAAACGACACACATTATATCATAAGGGCAAGTATTTTGCCGATTAGAACACGTTAACTACTTAGTGTAATTCTTCCCGCTTGTACGAGAACAGGGAAAAAAGCTTCTAAGGACACATGTGAATGTGTTATTGGTCTAATAGCACAGTACATGGAAGATGGTATACACAGCAAGGAGGCAGAAAATGAAGGAAGAGTGAACTCTCTGCTAAAAATAGCACAGAGTTCAGCACATATCGATCTCCTGCTCCAAGCAACACTCTGCAGTTGCTCAGAGCAATGGTCTTAACCTGTAATATTGGATATAACACTGACTCATTGCACGGCCTTCAGCAAATCGTTCTACATATCTTACGACTTTCCTAAGTATCCAAAGGGGACAACAACATTTACTACTTACTCGGAATTGTTACTGGGTTAATTTACTTGCAAAACTATGAAAATAGAAATAATTGCACAAGAATATTGCTTTGCCTTTCAGTATGAAAACAGAAGTGAACAAATTGGAAACAAAAATGGAAATGATGGTTAGTTTTCACAAATCTCAACTGCAGGGTTAGGACTGCTTACAGAGACACTGTTTGTGTCAGCAGGTCAATAACTCATCTTTAGCACGAAGGAAGCAAATTTCAAATGGATTAACAGAACTACGGAAAAGCTCTTTCACAGTGCTCACCAGCATGATTTCATTCAACAAACGGCATGCTGATCACTTGACATTTGCTTCTCTTGAAAGGCATATTCTTTATTGCAGTAATTGAAATGACATCATACCCTCTCTCGTTATTAAGCATTTGTATTCATTATTTTTTCAACAGTTGCTCCTGAATTCCTAAACTCATTTGCATTGGAGCAAAGTAGTTTTAGTCATACTTTACCATATGCCTTTGGCAATTAGGCAGAATGCCTCAGTGACATCAACTAAGGTTCTGCTTAAGCACCAACGATAAATTAGGACTCATTACCATTTTCAGAATTAAAACAGGCTCCACTGTTTTCGTGGTCAGTGCACGGAATTTTTTATTGCCTTAAATTTCTTGCCAAAGTTATCTTGTTGCTCATTTTTAATTTGAGGGTTTTCAAATCTTGGAAGCTTATGTAGGTAACAGTCAAAGCATTAATATTAACCTTCAAGATATTCTTAGCATACACATCAGCTTTACTCATACGGCCTCAATGTCCAAATCTGGAATTAGCCGAAGGTAATCTTCCTTCTCTAAGACTGCTCAGACTTTTCTCTTCTAAAGGGCAAGAAGACCCCAGCTATAGTTACAAGTACTTTCTTACCTCATTTGCCACAATTTAGAGTTAGCTCTTTGTCAAGACAACAAAAGGGTTACCTGATGACATTCAGTGGCTTATAATGGTAATATCTCTTCTGATAAAAGAAAAAAAAGTCTCAATTTTAGGTTTTGTGGTTTTAAAAAAGGCACAAGTGAATATTTTTGAGGTTAATCAGGAGTTATAGAAGTGCTGAGATCACAGATCCTATTCTTACAGTCAACAATCTTTTTTCCAAGGAAATGCAAACTCAGTTCAAAAGGAACACTGTGTAAACTTGATGAATTTACTTGATGAGCAAACCACTTTCATTTTTAAGAAAACAGGCAGTCAAGGTTATAAAAAGTTCTCTTTGGAAAGCTTGGAAACTCAGGCATTTGGTTCTGAACTCTGCACTGAATGCCTTGTAGGCAAATGTCAGGTTTCAGGAAGGCAATGGGAGTGTCAGAACTGGGCTCTATAAGGGACAGATCACTGCATTGACAGTCGTGCAATGCAAGACTATATGCTACACCTGACAAGCAGCTACAGTGGAAAAAAACTCAGGAGATCATTTGTCTAATTTGGTTTATATATTTGTACCTCTAATAGCTCTTTGAATTTCATGTCATCACAAAAAGACATGAGATATTCTGGCAGGTACATGTATAGCAATCCCACATGTACACCTCTATATATATCTTGGCCCCCCAAGGCAGAAAGTTGGACTCCTCTTCCTCCAAAAAACCCTACCTTTTTTCTTATATAATTTTAACAACTCGTTTCTTTTGATAATTAAGCAACTTGAACAGCACGTCTCACTAAGCTTGAGTCTAGGCCACTTGACAAATCAAAGGGCTTGCTTCTTGATAGGGATTAGTTGTGATGACATACTAAATATCCCAAGGATACTTTGCTACATTTTACCTTCAATATTGTACATGATCTCCATGAGATATAATATCTCTTTTACTGACGTACATTGTAACAACTTATAAGGGACCAAGAAGTGTAATTATTTTTTATTGCCTGTACGTTAGTGAACCAAATGCAGGGAAAGGTAAGCATCAAGCCATCTAAATACATGAGTAAGTTTTGTACTTTGCCTCAATGGTTTAAATTCTAAATAAATCAGACTTGGCTTTAATTAATTCTGTTGATTACAAACAGGCACTGTTGTCATTGCTTTGGGATAAAATAGAGCTGCACGGGAGGAAGTTAAGTTAAATTTACTGAGATAATTCTGGTTAGTACCAGGGGATTACAGCCCAGGGCCTCTCCTGAGAGTCTGATTCTGCCCCCAGGCCTGGAAAGTGATGATTACAAAGGCACTGAGGGCAGTGATGAACTAAGTAGCTGTGACAATAATCAAAACTTGATGCTGAAGAGTGAGTCATGCTTGAAATGCCCTGAATTGTCAGGAGCACATTTTCTTAGTGATCATTTAATGAAAAGACTGGAAAATGTTAAAGAGGACCAAACAGCCAGCGAAACAATTTCATACAGCTTCACTGTCATAACACACTATATTAAAAACAAGAATATGCCATCACCCATTGCACAAATGGAGTCAGCTTCTGTTTATTGACCATTATAATTTCCTCCTGCCGAGCAGGGTGATGAGCCAGCCCAAGGTCAGTCCGAGGTTCTGGGATTGAGGTAACAGTAATTTTCACAATGGCATCAGACTTCACCCACTTGGCTATTCCCTTCTATAGCCCAGAGTAAAATAGCACAGGTGACAAACCCAAAACCACTTGGACAATCTCAGTTATAATAAATTCGAAAGAACTATTATGTTTAGTGTAGGAGAATAAAAAAACAAGGCAAGAAGCTAACTTTTTTTTTTTTTTTTTAATAGATGCAAGGCTGTTATTTTTAGGGTTATAGTTAAAACTGTACCATAAATCCACTGAGAACAGGTCAGGAAGTAGGGAGTTTCTGTGGTTCAAGTAAATTTTATATGCTAATACCCTTAACACTGGATACGCTTTTTGCATAGACAAGACAGCTGCTATATAGAAGAAACTAGTGACTAATAGTTTCTTCTATATAGCAGCCGTCTTGTCTATGCAAAAAGAAGAAACAGGTGAAAAAGTAAATAACGATATATCCTGAAAAGAAATAAATTCAAGAAAGCATCTATCCACTTTCACTATTTCTTTCTGTTAAATGTTCCCTTAAAAATGAAACCCATGAAATACTGAGGCATTAAAGGACAGAATAAATAAATAGTTATGTATTTCCTGCCTTGCATCTTTTACTTGATTAATAGTTGCACTTGTATGTCACTTGAGGTTTGTATTCTAAGTGTTTCAGAGCAAGAATATATCTTTCTTCACTTTTGAGAGTGCATCTACACTTGAGATTATTTGTTTAAAAGGAAAAACCAGAATGGAAGTGGAAGTTAAATTTGACTTTTAATCAAGTTATCTTTAAGTCAATTAAAATACAGATTCCCTTGAACCCTTTATTTCATACAAATAATTTATTCAGTGCAATTTATATTTACTTTGTGATTCAAAACTGTGTATTATATCAGTGTGATAACTGGATTCCAAAATTCACTGCAAAATTCTTTGCAATACGAAATTATATTTTGAAATTTATTCTGTACTTCTTATGTTGGCTTCTTACTTACTGGACACCTAAAAAAATCAGTATGTTTCCCATTTTGGTTCCTAAGGTAAATTATTTTCACTGCTTTCTAAGATTACACAGGTAATATATTAATTTAACAGACTAAAGGTTCTTGTAATAGGTATGGCTAAAACCATTCATTTATTTTTCTCAATACAGAAGAAGCCCAAAAATGTAACTGATGTCTCACAGTGAAATATAATGCTGAGCGGAGTCTTGTCCATGACCTCATCTTTCCAAATATATCAGCTCTCAGCAGCCTGTATTTCTGCTATTTTATCTGTCACAGTTGCTGGAATTTGTTAAGTAAAATCATTCATGGGATAAACCGTAAGTACTCTCTGATTTGATAATTTGACATGACTCTGTTGATCTTGTTTCATGCATTGTCTTATTAGATTTGTCAGGCTGGAAAAATATGAAAAAAGCCCCAGACAGCGTAAGAGTTGACAAGTGAACCATAGCAATTTATGCCCTCTTTGCATGTGCATCTACTTCATGCACTTAATGGGAATCTTTTTTAACTTTTTTTTTTTCTTTTTTTTTTAAGTTCACCCTGTCAACCAAACGCACAACTATGCCTTTGTAGTCACAAGTCTGGTTTGGTGTTTTAGGGCTTTTTTTTCCCAGCGGATGATAGACAAAAAAGGTCACTACTTCTGTAGCAAATAAATTATCCTTCTGGTAACTAATGAAATAGCATTTCTCTCACTGTATAAATATCGTTGTATATCACAGAGATTATGCATACAATAACTTTATGAGAGACTACAATTACAAATAAAACCAATAATAAGCCCTAAAAAAATTTACTAAAACAGTCACAAAACCTCACCCAACTGGAACTTCTCATGCAAATTTTCAAAGCCATTTACAAATATGTTTGTGGCAGCACTAACATCACTTCGGCAAATCAAAAAGTCAGTCATTGTTACGTCAAGTTTGGAGTTTCAAGCTGATACTTAAAGGAATCTATTAAGATGACAATAAGATATTTTCTTCATTAGTAAAATGCAGCTACCGGACTGTAAAACCTTGTCCTATAGCATTTACTGTATTACTCTGGATAATTCACCAAACTTTCTGGGCATGCACTCACAGGTAAGCACCAGCTACTGCATGCATCTACCGCTCCTGTACTGACTGTGACATTATCTGTGCTTCAGCACGTGCAACCACGGTGTATTCTCCAGTCTTTCTACCATTCCTACTGATAAGGGATAAAAGGCTGTAAAAGTGAATCCAAGCCAGGATTTCGTAACATTTAATGCATGCTGTAATTTTACTCAGCTACTCAAGCGTTTACCCTAACTTTCACCCAATGATTGGCCTAAAAGAAAGCTTTGGAGAAATGAAACATTCCTTATGAGCAAGAGAACTGAGTTTAGTATGGCTGAAAAAAGTATTGGTGGGGTTTGGGGGATTTTAGGATATTTTTTTTTAAGAGACAGGATGATTTATCATGAAATTACATAATTCTACTTCCACATACTCTTAAAGAAATCAGATAAAATAGGCCAAACAATACCGTTAAATACCCAACTTATTTAATTATGTAGATTATTGTAGTAAATTCAGATTTTGCAGTGTTAACTTAGTGCCTTTGGTGTAACACCACAATATGTGACTGTAATGCATCTGCATTCATCACTAAGAGGTACAGTACTGTAACCACAAAATCTCCTATATTAAATGCAGTTGAACTGTTCGACTCCCAGAAGAACTGTAACAATTCACAATGGTATTACTTACAGCAGAATATGATTAAGTTAATTTTGTAATTTAAACCAGTACAGAAAGCCAATGCAAATCCTAACTTCTGTACATTAGGGATAAATTCACACCTGAATGCTAATTTGGATTGCGTACTGGATAATTGCAATTGGGTACTGTAAACTCCTTTGAACTCCTGTAGTGTAATGGTATAAGCCTGTGGTTCTCAAACTTATTAAGGGGGAAATGGTAGTTCACAAGTCTATGGCAAGTAGTCCATAAACTGTAGAAAGGAGGAGTTAGGTGGCTAGCCAAAAGAAGGACATTTTGAAGACTTACAGCTCTGTACTAGAAATTCCTGGTGTAGCATTTTGCCCAGATGGAACACTGTAGCTCTACTATTGCACTGTTCACTCCCATATCCATCATGGTTTCATCCAGTCTCTGGGGCCTGCAGCTAATTTGGATCAGAAAATTGTTTTACTTGTGCTGCAACTTATGAGCTTCTATGTGAGAACAATAAATTAGAGGACTGAAATGGCCTCAGGCACAGACTATTTTTCCTGGATTTGAAACAAGTGTATAGGAACATAAAGGAAGAATGGGAAAACCTGCTGTTTAGTTACTTACAACACTGTTGGGAAGCTCCATTTCAGGGATTTCTATTTGAAAAGTACCTTTCATATTCTGCAGAATTATCTCTTTGCTTTTTGGCTGGTAAGGGACTGGGAAGTAAGAGCTCTTTAATAACTAACTTGGCTCTATTTCTTAAAGAACTACTAAATTAGTACAGGCAGATCTGACGTGATTACTCTCCTGCTCGCTTCTCCAGGAACTCTTGTTTAAGAGGGACGATGTCTAATATGGGCATACGTCTGAAATGTTTAGCTGTCAAGATCTTTTCCTAGGTGTTAGCTTATTTGTAAGATAAGTTTGAAAGAAAATAAAAACTGTAAAACATGCATTAATACTGGCCTACCATCTGAGTTGGCCAAGATCTGTAAAGGAGACTAACATGCCCCAAATTTAAGGAAGACAGCTGAATGAACTTCAGTGATAAACAGGATGGTTTAAGGAAAGCCTTGAGTAACTTGCTTTGTTATATTCCATACATAAAAATACAGAGCATATGCACCCTGAAATTTGCTTATAATCAATTGAGATTTAATTCAGAATACTTAGATTTTTGAACAGTTTCTTTTTAAGAGAAATATCATGTTAGAATCTTTCAGATCTTTACTTGGAAAACATTGGAAGTGACCCCTACAAAATCAATCATCGTTGTGTTTCAGTGGCTAGCAGATATTTTTTATATTTTTTGAATGAATGCAAAAAATTTATGGGAGTTATTAAAATTGCAAAGTTAACCCAGTTATTCAAATCAAATGTGATCAAATTATTCAGCCTAAAATAGGAACCTTTTTAAATTTAATATTTGGAGTCCATGAGGAGACTGTAAATGCACTGCATTGCATACTGCAATCACATGAAAGTTTTAAATAAAGTAGATATTGTAAAACAACTGAATATTAAATTCAATGCTGATTTCCTTAGGAGCATTAAGGCCATGAACAGGTTATGCATGGTATGGTAATAGATAAAGCACTTCTGGGAAATAAGGCCTTTAACAGGCTTGGAGTACCCCGTGACCATGGCAAGCGAAAGATGAGCTCATCAATTTCATTATTAATTCATTTCTAAGAACACAACTATGCTCATGTAAGACCTGACAAAACAGCATGAGCATCAATTTTGCAAACTGCAGCCTGCACCATGCAACACAGCAGGCAAAATACAGCTACAAGAGAGTAACTCGATCTGTTACATACAAATCAATTACTACCCATTGGTAAGCAATTCTTTCAACGGCAGTGCAATATTAAAGGCAGGTTAAAATATTCTGGAGTGGGAAAAAATTATTAAACAGTGAGTCTGAAGTAAGAAACTGTAAAAATGGCTGTTAAAACAAAAGCTGGTGGTAAATGCAGTTGAAGAAAGTTGAAGTTCCCCACATAGTGAATAAACAAATGCTATGTTCCTCTCCATATTTTTTTTTCCTTTACTCCTTTACTTTTCAGCACAGCCCTCTGCACCCTTCTGTCAGCACCGAAAATCCAGTTAAATTTTGTGGTGACAGCAGGAGTGCGAGGTACCGTGCAGAGTATTTGCCCTATTTCCTCAGATTACATGGTTAGCAATTTGCTGGGAAGACAGAGATTTGTGAAATTAGTATTTTAAATACATTTTTCATCTATGAATCTTGCTTACTCATTTCAAGTTTCACACAGGATATCTGGGAGAAGGTATTCCAGAAAGCACGTAAAGGCTGCAGGGGATGCCCAGGGATTTTACAGAGGTAGCACAGTAATCCATCATCCGGGCTGAGGAGTGAATTACAATTACCCTATGGGAACAGCATTTCTGAAGGAAAAATACTGCATAAAAATACGTCAAGAGGATGTTCACCCATTGTCTTTTCTCATGGGAAGAAAACCCAGAATGTCAGGAAAAAGGCTCTCATAAATTCCAAACTATATGAAAATATATCCTGGCACCTTTCCAACTCTTACTCTCCATGAATGCTGTAAACTGTCATAAAGACAGCTTCGTTGGCTCCCCCGTGTAGAAAAATCAATGAATATTGTAAGAGCCGTTTATTGAACGTATGTCAAGACTTCCTGGTTTTCCTTGAGTCAAATATTTTATGGTATAATAGAAAGATATGATCAATGGCACTTCAACAAATCATAGCTATCGAAGTAGCTAAAATCAAGGGAGAAACCATTCATAGTTAAAAATAGTAGAAGATCCTCATGCCAGTTTTGGACCAAACAAAGCTCAGCCATGTTACATTTCTGAAAAATGAAACATTATTAACAATGGAAAAAATATTTTTCAGCAAATTTAGATCCTAAAAATGACAGCTAGCCACAGTGAGATGCTCCTGAGAACTGAACCTCATCAGCATCACCAGTGGATGATGAACTGCCCTGAAATGTTTCAATACAGTCAGTCCTATACATCAAATACACTATTTCTTGAAGGGTCATGTAAATTACAGAATATAGATGTTCAATTTAAAAATAGTTTGTGGACGTTAGTATTCCAAAGGAAAAAGTCCATCTGTATCCTGAGGTAGTTGTGTCTTTCTAAAGCTGCGAACAGAAAGAACCAAATCTCGAAGTTTTAGCAGTCTGTGCCAGGAAAGATTTAAGACTTCAAAGTATGGTAACATTGTCCCATGTGTCCTTGCTTTTTGCCTCAGCTGGGAATAAACAAATTACTCAAGTAACAGAAGGAGGTAGAACATTTGACTCTGAGGATCAAAGGCACCTTTCCACCTTTATCTAACCTCTGCCTTCATCGCTGAATGACAAAATAGAAGCACAGAGTAATTTAGGTTAGAAGAGATCTCAGGAGGTTGTCTGTTCCCACCTCCCACCCACAGCAGGGCCAACTTTAATGTTGGATCAGGTTGTTCAGGGCTTTGTCCAGTCAAGGATGAATGTCCTCCCAGCACATCCGAGGACATTTAAAAACACACAGCAATGCCAACAATTGAACTTTGCTACTCTCCCTCGTGTTCCTTGTTAGGACAGTGATGCAATGAATAAAATTATTACTGGGGTTTTTTGTTGTCGTTGGGCATTGCGTTCTTTAGGGGTGTTTTTTGGTTTTGGTTTGGTTTGGGTTTGAGTTTTTTTTTAAATTCTGGCATGAAAAATAAATGCATCTCATTAGTTCAATTCCATTCCTGTTAAAAAAAAAATCACTTCAAATTGCTTTTGTCTGGCTTCAGGTCATGTGACGTTACTGTGGATTATCAGCAGAGCTACCTTAAAACTATCTTATCCCATTGTGTGGGCATATTCTTCAGTGTGAGCTTTGGTACGTATGCATTTGTCATGGTTTCAGCGGGGACAGAGTTGACTTTCTTACTAGCAGCTAGTGCTATGTTTTGGATTTGGGATAAAAATCATGTTGGGCAGACAACGATTTTTTCAGTTGTTGCTGAGCAGTCAAAGCCTTTTCTGCTCCTCACCCTGCTTCACCAGCGAGTAGGGTGCGGGTGCACAAAAAGCTGGGAGGGGACACTGCGGGGACAGCTGACCCCAACCGTCCAAAGGGCTATTCCATGCCATAGTACGTCACGCTCAGCAATAAAGCTGTGGGAAGAAGAAGGAAGGGGTGAGGTCCAGAGTGATGGTGTTTGTCTTCCCAAGTCACTGTTACGCGTGATGGAGCCCTGCTTTCCTGGGGATGGCTGAACATGGGAAGTAATGAATTAATTTCTTGTTTTGCTTTGCTTGCGTGTGTGGCTTTTGCTTTACTTACTAAACTGCCTTTATCTCAACCCATAAATTTTTTTTTCACTTTTACTCTTCTGATTCTCTCCCTTATCCCAGCTGGGAGGAGCAAGGGAGTGGATACATGGTCCTAGTTGCTGGCTGGTGTTAAACCACAACAGCACTGCTTTTATATGCCAGAGACTTTTATTCCACATAGCCTTGATCAACGGAAGTTTAAAAGTGTGATAAACCATTAAAATCCAAACATACTAATGAGACCAACACAACTAACTTTCAACCTTTGCAGAATTGTGCCATGTGAGAAAATTTCAGCAAACATATAATGAGCCACACAATGTAATGCTGTACATACTAAAATCAAGGAGGACTAAGTGGACTATACTGAGAACACTATCAATCAGCATTACATCGTGCTCCAAGACTGCATTTCTGTGTGACGTGAAATATTATTTTCAATTATTGGAGTACCATGATAAAGAATACAGAACTTACCTATTCATTTCTTCAAGGCAGTCTGTTGCAAAGTAGAAACTTTTTATTTTGGGGTGGCATGCTTTGAAGGCACTACAAAAATAAGCACAAAGAATAAAAAAAATGCATTTTCCTTCAGACAGTTTGTCTACAAATACACAAAAATGACCTGCTCTACAATTCTTTGGTATGTTAGATGTTTCATAGGTATTTTGAATCTTCAGCCTGAATCTCTTGCTGGATAAACTTACAGATGGATTCCTACTGACCTGAATGCATCTACATTTGCAAGCCTAACTGCTACTTTGCAGATTTTCAAAAGCCCTTGAATGACTTAGAAATGCAAATCCTTTCAATAACCAGTGATGTTATACATCTAAAAGCTTCTTGGGTGAATCTGAAATTCTCTAAAGGAGTAAGAGTTTGATCCCCCACCTCTTCTCACATATTTAGATGACTGTGGTTTGTGTCCTACTCAAGGAAATATAGAGGGCTGCCAACGTATGTGTTATAACTGTTTCATATCTTTATTGTAACTTTGATTCTGAAGGTATACATGAATTCATCCAAATCTTATTTGCTGTTAATAAATGAAGAAGAGAAGAAATATAAAGATGAATAACCAGTATTTGCATTCAACTGGAGACAACATTTAAAATACAGCACTCAAATTCTCTTTATTTCTTCACTTATTTATGACTGTAAGATCTCCAGAATAAAATAAAGGAATGTTTCCTAAATTTCATACAATATATTTTTAATCTGTAATTATAATCTTCATTCAATTTGAGTTTCACAAAAGCAATATAGAAAGTTCTAGGGCATGTAAGTGGCAGTTTTTCTTTGGAAGTAGGCAATAATAAAGCTGTTCCTTGGATGCTCTTAACTTTTTAAATAGTCACTTCTAATTCCAGCAATTGCTTTGTCAAGTTACTCTAAAGCCAACCATATCCCAAGTACTTTTCATCTTAATCTACTAATCTTTGCTGTATCTTTCCTGCAATCAACACAAGTCATTAACAGTTAATGCTTCTTCATCTTCCACATAGCAAATAACAGAGTTGCCAATATTTAAATTTAAACCTTATGTTGTTACATTATAATTTGTGGTCAATTCTATGTATCTATATATTTTTTTGATTGCAGCTTGTTCTCACAGATAGCTTTTGATTCAAGAAGTCCTAGTTGTTTGGGGTGTGGCTCCCCCTCGCCTTGTTTATTTCAAATGTATGGAAAGTTTATTTATAGAATGAAGTTCTTTGAAAAGTCCAAGTTAAATTAGAAATCACTGGAATAGTTCCAAAAGCATATCACAACAGGTTTCACTTGATTTAAAAAGTCTTTACTGGTTCACTTTTGTAACTAGTACAGTATGAGTAGTATAGTGTACTACATTCTTGGCTATAGTGACCTGAGGTATTGAATAGTAGGATGACAAAAGGTAGCTGTAAGACTGACATTGTTCCATGCATTGCTAATATTCCTTCTTCTTCCTCAAATGTCAATTCCTTCCCCAGCCACTTGGCCAGTGTAATTCAATTTTATATTACTGGTTTCATGAGAGGAGGCCTGGTTCTCACTGTAGGCTGGCTATATACAGACATCGCTACTTACACTGTAGTCTGATCAGACTACACGCCTGAGATAATCATCAAGCTCAAAATCTTACAGCACGGATGATTACAGTTCACATAAAAATGCTTTTTATTAATGCGTTTATATGGCATAATTCCTAAGCTCTCCCTCAGTTGAGCAGTTATTTGAAAACTGCTAAGAACAATAATCATATTTCTTACAAATTTTTTGTGTCAATATAACTAAAACCAGTATTGCTATCAAGGAAACCACAAACTCAAAGCATTAAAGATTATTATTTTGATTAGTTCACAAATGTTAAAAAACCCAATGCTATCACTCATAACATTTACATGGTAATTACCAGATGTAAGAATTAGATTAGGAATCATTACACATGGCATTATGAAAACCCTGTGATGCAACCTTTCTACTATTAATAGCTTAAATGCAAATTAGTGTTTTATTAATTACTATGATTTCTGGCAGTTTCCAGACACAAAAATGAAAGCTGAAGAAGCTTCACTTGGGCATTCTGATTTTCTTATATATATTATTAATACAAATGCATACACAGTAAGAGGCTTCCCTAACAAAAGTTCTACAGAAGGAGGAGGTAACAGCAGAGTCGTATTTGTGTGCAGTTTCCTTTTTCATGAGATTAGAGCTATGTTAAAGGTAAGTTTGCCTTTGCACAGAGGGTCATAAACCATCTTAATTCCATAAAAGAAGACTTGAGAGGTATTTAATTATTGTTTTGGCATCTGGACATTGATCATTTCAACTGCAGATCCTCATCTCCCTAGCTACTTGTATTTTGCAAATGAAAATGGTGAGTACATGGCAAATGCTGAAGAGGGAGGAAACTTTTCTGATGCCCACTAGATGGCATACGCTTGTTAATTATACATACTGAATTTTAAGATTTTAACGCATGAGATTTTGATCATTCTATAAATACCATTTTAAGTATACTCTGATCAAATTTATTGATTATTTTACCCGATCAATGTAGTATGATTTTAGTGTCAAATATGCTTATCATTCTTAGCTTCCTACTTCTGAATGGGGAACATTTTACTCCCCTTATGCCAGCTGACTACAAGCAACTCCCACTGTTCTGGCAAAACAGATGATATCTCTCTGTGAATAAGAAATGTGAAATAGTTTAGTACATGTCTTTATGCACAGACACATATATTACAGTGGCACATTACATGTTGTTAATTACACAGTAATTAACAAATACTATACCTCTGTACAGAACTTAATTTTTAATACTCAAAATAGAAAGTAATTTCTAAACAAAGACTTTTGCAATGTTATACTATTTAAGCACAATATGCTGTTTTCTTGGATGTATTTTACTGTGAAATCAGCACTCTGGTTTCAGTTGGTCTGAAGTTCCTGCAACATCTCCACCTTCTAGTGTTCCATCTGCCCAACCATCTTCCAGTTCTGAGCTTTTAGTATTGAATCGAATTGGAGAGGATTACATGGTGGATCTAAAGATTCTAATCCTCTTGATTAATCCTGTTAGAATATCACATGATGGGAGTTTCTACGTGTAAATAGGATTATTTTCCTAGACAGGAAATTTATATACATAAAAGCATTAAAATGCCAATATTGAGGTTTCAAAGTCAACCTTTTAAAAGTTAGAATATTTGAGAGTCATATAATATATATGAATATATGAGTTCTATTTCAGAGTTCACTGTGATAAACAGATCTTAAATTTGGTTCCACTACACTCTTGTAATGTGATACAATATATGATTATGTATTTGAATGTTACATTCTCACAGGAACCATATCTCAATTAGGTTACAGAGTGGACTTGCTGGAGAGGTGAATCAGGATTATGCAAAACATAAAGCTACTTTCTGTCTCAGTTGTTATGGAATTCGTGATAAAATGCCGAAAGAGTTCTCTCAAAGGCAAATCAGCTAAATGCTGCAGGTCTTCCTGCTTATGTAAAAGAGTTCTCACATGCTAAGTCACAGCAAACAGACTTAATAATTGGTTACTACATGAACATTCCTTAGTATCTTTTTGCTGGATACTCTTATAATTTACTGACATGGTGAGGACTTACAGCTGCAATAATGTATTGTACTGTTATATATTTACAAACTCTGAAGAAAGCAGCTCATCATTGTTATGAAATGGAAATCGCGATTCTGTGGAAAATTTTGATTTAAATGGTTTGCATTTCTGTTTCTGGGCTGCAAAACGTGACAATAAATCTATCTTCATCTCCCAGAAGTGTCACAAAGATTATGATTACAGAAGCACGTAGACACACTAGCACTAAGAACTACAGAAAACTCTCCAGGGAAGTCATTCTAGATGTATAGAAGAATATGAATAATGCAGAAGAATGATACCTATATTTTTACCTTTGGCTTGTTTTGGAGGGCCCAAAACTGGATGCAGTGATCTAGATGTGGTGTAATGAGTACCAAGTAAAAGGGAATAATCTCTTCCCTCATGTGTTGGCTGCCCTCCAGCTACCACAGTCCAGGAAGCTGTCTGCCTTCTTTCCTGCAGGGCCCTGCGGGTGGCTCACGTTTGGTTTGCTGTCTACCAAGACTGTCAAGTCCATTTCAGAAGTAATAAAAAATACTGGAACTGTAGCAACTTTGAAGAAATGACTTTATGTTTACCTATACTATGTCAATGAACTTTTATATGGAATTCTGACTGTACAGTTCCAATATGAAGTGGCAACAGTACAGCATAAGGTCTCATAAATTTAAGACCTAAATTTGCATTAATTATGCAATTAATTATGCAATGAAAATTTTCACTAGGTGGAGATTTTTTGAAAGTTCAGGCAAAGCACTAGTTAAGTCATTAATTATATACCTAGTTCCATTAATCTTTAGCCTTGTGGATCAGTTTCATCATGGGACATTTGAAAATAATATGTTATTCATGTCATGCCACATCACACAAAAACTTAAATAACTAAGATTTCTAATACAGTATGATCATTTTTGATCATGAAGATGCAAGTGTTGCCTAAAAGCAATGGAAAGTTTTTCACTGTCAATGCAAAAAATCCCCTGTCACAGGGACAAGGTCATTCTACATCCAAATATAGCCCGGAGAGCTAAACCAGTCTGAGATAATGCCATGATTCGTATAATAATCAGGATACCTTCATTAAATGCATTAGTGAGGCAAATCATCAAACCATACAGAATAATGCATTCAATTAATATACATTTTGTGAAAGCTTTCTTAAGGCTATTTCATTCAGTGTATACTATGGGCATCAGTCATTCTATAAAACAGCATTCTCCTTCTGACAGAAGAGTGGAAAAGACAAATCTATTCATTATTCTAGTAAGACTTCAAATTCTTTTGTTCATTAAGGTTTGAGCATTTCACGTTGATGGCTCTGAAAATAACAGAAATTTGAGCAGAAATCCAAGTTGAGTACCAAAATGTTCTTAGTTTTAAGAGAGCTAAAAGAAAAGTAACACTGTGATTTTTTATAGACTTCTTTATGCACTAAAATACTAAGCATAGTTTTCAGGCAACCTTAATTTAAAAGCAAATTAACCTACCAAAAAGTAAAAAAGGAAAGAACTAGGTTTCATTCCCCTGTCCTTATTTAACTGTCAAGGTAACTGCTTTACTAGCTTTTTTGTATTAATGCTGAAATGGACTCAATCATATAGAAGAGGGTAAGAACACAACCAGATTTATATTTTCAGGTTTAAAGCTTGCAATGAATATTAGGTTACATTCTAGCACCAACTATAAACCCCCTATTCAATGAAAAAGATAGCCGAAAGTGGAAAAAAGTAAGAATGGATCCTGTACAATCTGTCTTTCCCTAACTCTCTGAAAAGGCAAGAAAATCCTCACTGAAATGTTGCCCTCTAGTCCAGCAGAGAGAATAGTGAAGTGTGATATAGAACTTTTCCAGAATATGCTGGGTCAAAATGGGTCACTATCACCTTCATTTTATTTGTAAAAGGAATGCAGAAGAATCAAACCCCAGGAAGTTCTCCCTGGGCTCACCAGAACCATTAGATCTTCTGCGGCATCAGGCGATGGCAATCATACTCAGTCCTGTCCTTGGTGAGGCAAGACAGAAGAGGACAGGTACGTGTTTAGAGTGTGCTTATAGAGGCTGCGGAGTAGCGTTGGCTGCAGCACAAGCAGGGGCCTCTACTCACAAATGCTGGATACACTGAAATGTTAGTGAGCCTAACACGGCATTTACTGTCTCTGCAGTTTTCAGAGGAGCAGGTAAAACAGTGGTAAATGTAAGGTGTAGTTTTTATGATACAGGAAATATATAAATGATAGTGCACGAAGGAAGAAATCGACAGGAAATTCAGCTCAGTGAACAAAGGGAATACCATTAACATCTTCATTATTCTTTTACCCTTGGATCTACCTCTTTTTGAAAGGATTCAAAGCCTGAAGGTACTCAGTTTTCAGTAGTGTGCAAAGTTTTAGTTCATCAGACCTTTTCCTGTGCATATACCCTACAGAAATTGTTCTCTAAGAAGTGTTCTGAGGAAAAGTGTTCTCATGCTTAGAGCAAAGCTCTGGAAGCTATTTCTAGCTGTGCACAATGACCTTCTGTTTGATCTTGGTTAATTCACTGAAATTCGTTAAGTGTTTTATATTCTAACAAAAGGGTATTATTTTTGCTGTATTTTTGTTCAATATCATTACTAATATCTACTCATTCCTCAGAGGAAGTTATCGTGCTCAGTTCATGTTTAATTTCTATAGCGATACCCTCAGCTGAAAGGAGTAATACAAGTATAAATCCACCGTCTTCTAGCCCTCAGACAGACAGTAATAATACCTCCCGACAAGAACAAGGAATTGAAGAGGTTTGTTTTTCTGATGAGTAGTCTCTACTGTAATGCACATCAGTATTTTTATTGTATACCTGACCATAGTTGTAGGACTTCCATTCCCCAGACCAAAACTGCATTTAGTCATCAGAAAAGCACAGCAAAAACTCAGGATGCTTAGTTATAACTTGGGAAGCTTTAGTAAAAGAGTTTGTAGCTCCTCATGGCAGCAAGTTTTAAAAATCCAGATGCAGCGTACAGAAGAGACATGCAAGTAACTCAGGAGATACTGGCAAAGTGCTAGTCTCAAAGCATTAGAACTGTTCTGTTGAACCTGCTGTTTGACAGCTATGCATTCCAGTCCCAACACCGCTTGCAAACAATTTCCAGTGAGTGTCTGTTAATCAATATGCCTTAAGGGTGGCAAAGCTTAGCATATGCTTTTTACTGGGATCATAATGCAGTAGAAGCAATATGCACATAAGCAATAATGCAATGTTAATTTTGCATATGGAACCTAAATATTTTAACAGTTGAGAATAACACAACATTGGGTAAGTAACTTTCCTCCATAAAGGAGAAAATGGAGATTACATTCACCATCCCTTGCTATGATATTTTTAATGGTATTTCCTATGGTAATTTTTTTTTTGCACACTTGATATTTATCAAGATAACTATACTGAAGCCAAGAAAATTTTATCTCTTGGCTAACATATTCATTATTTTTTGCTTTGCTTATTTAACTGAAATGGTAACTGGGCCATCTGGAAAGAGTTATGGAATTTACATTAAGTTGCATCTTTTATAATAAAGAGAAACACTAAAGTTTAAGTGGATCTATTATGTTTTATTTACAGATTTCAAGGGTTTTTTTGTAGCTTCCTTCTCTGGGCTTTGCAAATTTTCAGTACTATATACAGAATACCTCCAAGAGCAATCCCTTAATTTATAAACATAATTGACATATTACTTACTGTTTTTTTCTGCATTCAATAGCTCTGTCTATTCTGAATTCAGGTAAACTAATGAATCCTTCTGCTTTTTCATCCTATCAAAAGAAAAGAGAAAGTGATAGTGAAGAAGAAAATAAGAGAGAAGTGAGCAGTAGCCATTTGGGTCTTACACTAAGAACAACCACCCAATCAACTGAAATACCGAACATACTTTCCTCATAATGTTTTGACTTTAAAAATGTATTTTTACTTCATAATACAATATTAATAACTTCTATGAAGTAACTAAACTGGCAGTTTCTTGAAGGAGCTGCAGTTACCCTAATTCCCATTTGCTGAAGATTACAGAAAACATTTCAGCCCTAAGTACAGCACTGAAAATAGCATTCAGGGTACCAACAACTACAAAGAAGAATTCTCAGTTTCTTCATCATTTTGTCTACATTTTAAAACTGTTTGTGGATGCCTCCTTTTAAAGTCACCATTGTGCAGACCATCTGTCCTGCTAATAATAATTGAGGAGGTTCCTACAGTGAGCTCACCAGTGATTAAATGGAAAAGTAATAACCAGACAGTACCTCTTGTCACTTTCTGCTTCTTTTGAAATAATTTACCAGGAAAAGCAAGGAGACATATTAACACCAGCCAGGTTTTTGAAAGTACTAGGAAGTGTAGTATGAATTATGGTCTGGCTGTAAACAACAGACTGAAAATCAGTGGGACACATAATGACTACCCCCTTGCATGTAACAATGTCAAACAAACAAAACATACAACACAACCTGAAGGTCTTCATCATCCACAGCCTGAATCAATACCGTTTTGGGCTGACAAGAAAATACTAAAACTGAAGATAATTATGCCAGTAAAATTGTCCTTTTGAAGAAAGTAGAAATTCTGTACTGAATTATCAGTGATCAAAGCAGGCGGTACAGACAGTTTAGATCAGGCACTGAGGCTCAATGCACACAAATGGAACAATTTTTGGCTTCTCCCATCCATTAGTTTTTCCTACATATATGCAGATTGCACAAGCGTAGGCCCAGTGGTTCTCAATAACATTTCGCCAAGAACAGCATTTTACACACCAGAAACTGCAAACTCCAGACTAATTCAGCAAAAAGCAAGAGGAACATCTATATAAGAATAACTTTCATATAAAGAGATCTACAAATTCAGATTTTTCACATTTGCTTCACGTAATGCTTAACTAACATGAACGGTTACACTGTATACATCTCCCCACGTAACTGAAACTAAGGAGAGCTGCATGTGAACACAATGTTAATCCAAATAAATAGTACCTGTGGAAAAGTATTAACTACTGATGTATTGTTTCTTTAAGAGTGCCATGAGCATCTGCTGTTTTATTAGGCTTGGACGTGGACTTTGGAGTCTTTAAAAAATAATTTCAGTAGAAGTATTTCCAGCTAGAGTGACCCGGACCTGACAAAGTGGCAGTTCACTAACATATCCTACCATGTAGTAAAAATAGACTTTATTTGAAAGAATTAAAACGTTTAAGGCTAAATTTTGGCTGTCTCCAAACACAGAGTATACTTACATTCTGGTTTGTGTACCAGTACAAGGAGGAATCCTTCAGAATAAACCAGTACTTTTTCCATTTCTGTGTGAAATAACCTTTGGCATCCTTTTTCTTCCACAGCCAGCCTTCACAGTCTCCGTGCCCCAAGTCTTTGCAGGAAATCCGTCTTCTGCTCCCACTCGTTAGAGAGCTCCCTGAGAACGTGACAATAGCGTGAGACATCTCACTGAATGAAAGAGTGAAAGAACTGTTCTTCTCAACATAAACACACTAATTTTTAATGATGATTCAATTCAAAATCTTTCAAGCCAAATCCTCTGCAGTTTCAAGGAGAGGAGATTGAATGAACATTTCCAAATTCCACAATGCTCTGCAATTTTGGCTTCAGCATGAATACAAAATAAAAAGGGCCTGTTTTATGTAATGGATTATTTAATCTCTAGAGGGTTCATTCCTCTTAGAGCTGCATTTTTATCTGATTAAGATGGACATCATCCTACCAAAGTAAAACTGTATTCATTTAGCCCTCAATTTGAAACTCAGAGCATGATATAATCTGTCTACAGATGTAAACATTACTACTTCCGTGTATCTTCTGTTACTACTTTTAGCAGTAGAAGGCCTGTCAAATTCGGGATTCTCAATTTTTATAGTCAATATTTATAGTCAATAAAAAAGAAAGATCATCCACTTCCATAAAAATGCACATGCTTACATTTCTTCTGTCCTGAATTTAGCTGAAAACAGTATTTTAACTTTACTGCATCCCATATAAAGGCACAGCACCAGGAAAAGGTGGGGTTTGTGTCATTGTTACTCCAATGCATCCTAATTGAAAGACTTAAAATTTTAGTGTGCCTTGTAAATATCAGTAAGAACAGGGTTTTTTTTCTTCTTAATTATGGTGTAATTTTTCCTGAAAAAGACTCTGTACGAAATTTCCTTAAAATACTTAACATTATTCTCTGAAAAATCAAGTTTATGTTGCTACAAGAATTATATTTGTCCTACAGCTGTGAAACAGCAAAGAAATTTAGATAACATTAAATGACCATCCTTTTTCTGCAACATTCCGCAACCAAGTTCTTAACGTTTTGCTCTTTTTAGAATAATACACTATGCTGTGTCCTGGTCAGGTTTAGAAGGAATTAAAATTGTATAGTATAATAAAAGGAAAATTTTCATAAAAAGGAGACTAAACCAGCAAATCGTATAAAAAGAGCAGAGCTCACTGGCCATATACTTTCATATGACTTTATTATGCTGTAAATATTTTTCATATGTTCATTAGTAACATTCTGAAATAGGTCATGAATAGATTAAAAAAAAAGAGCATAAGGAAATGGCAAAATATACAGATATTTCCTTTCTTCTGCTTAAGTCAGAGGAAATTGCACCACTGAGTCTAGCAATATTATACCTTACAACACAATTATTTGGTATATTACTTTGGTGTTTACTATCAAATTTAGAAATATTTGAATTAAGTTGAACTTTGACATTTGATCCAGATCACTTATTATCAGAGAAAAAGTCTCATTTTCTAGTTTCAAAATGTTAACTCAAATAAGTTACCTTTTGACCATTTTCTGCTTTTTACCCTGAGGGAAGCGTAGTGGAATGACTGTAAGGAAAAAAAAAATAATTATGAAAAACCAATGCAGTAATAGTAGTAACATGAAGCAGCAGGCATTCACTGCCATCTCCATGGTTGTCTTATGGTTAGTTATCATAGAATCAATTATCATAGGATCTCATTTTTGCCATTTTGCTGTTACAAATATCATGAATAAAACAACACAGTGCTAAACCTGCAAATTAAAATCCCATTTTTTTCAGTTATTAATTACAATTGCAATCAAATCATTAAGGATTCTTTGCATGAATGGTTATGCAGTAGTTTGAAAACTAAGGACGTAAACTCCTATGAATGATCTAATAAAATGAATAATACTTTGCTGTAGGTATACATGAGATAGTTACACAAATATACATTGAAAAAGAAACATCCACCACAAACATATATTTGTTTATGTGTATGTGTATTGTTTATGTGTAAAGTCATGCGTTCAATGACACATTGAAGTCACATTTTTTAATTGTTTCCAACCTAGGAAACAATTAAGTTTGTTGGGTTTGTAGGTCGACAGAATAACTGAGGAGAAAAAAAAGAAATTTATTTCTTTTGTGGCTGCAATATAAAATCGTTACAGGTTCTTAAGAAAAATCTAAAAGCATCTCATTATTTAATCCTTTTAATACAAGGGCTACTATTCAAAAGATGCTGAGGATTTACCTCAAACATATAAATGCAAGGGGAAAAGTTACAGGTCAACATGATGAAGTCTCTGCCTAATTGGTAACTGATGCTACCATTACCAGTAAAAAAACCAGTGTGATAAAACAGCAGATCCAGGCCAAGAGTAGCATAAGTAGCATAGAAAGGGCCAATCTTTTTAATTTTCTTTACTTTTCCGTTGTGATAGATAAAACTCAGCTCAGTAGAGGGCCTAGAAGAAAGGTGCCTCAGTCACTAACAGGGATGCTGCCTTAACTAGTGGTATGACTGCAGATACCTTCTCCCAGAGATGATCTGGCTGCTTACCCTGCCTTAGGCGGCTCCTCCCCACGCACTCAAAAGCAGACACTTGCTACAAAAGTCCTTATTAATAACTGTGGTGCAACATACTAAATAAGTGCTTAAATTTCACAATATAAAAATTTTAAAAAACTGAGGATGATAATTAAAATTTTAAAAAATTAGTTAATATTTAGAATAACAAGGATTACAGCTTAAGCACTACAGAAAAGCAACAGCTGAAAAAAGGAGTCCAACTATTGGGGCAGCAAAGTTTTCTTATAAATAAAAGCGAGGAGGAGGGAGTTGTTTTGCACATGCACAGACCTATTTGTAACCCTTCTGCAAATTAGCCAGTTTACAGCGTTGAACAGCAGGGACATTTTCTAGTGACTTGCACAAATCAGCAATTCTTGACTCCTGAGAGAGCTGCCTCGGAAAAAAACAGCTTTGTGCGTTCTGTTTATCTCAGACTGTTCTCCCAGTCAGTCACAGTATATGAATGATTCACAAAAATACTGTAATTCTGACAGGTGACAAACTCTGTAAGTGTTTATGCGTTGTATCACCGTAAGACACTAGAGATTCTCCATTTACTTGATAGCTGCAAATTTATCTCTTTGTTTTGAGTGCTAGAGAAGACAAAGATTAATGCTTGCTCCTGTGCTACAGGAACTGTAGTAGAAAACAGACAGAAAATGAAAAATATAAAGTCAGTCTAAGAGAAAGTATTAAAGATGCACAGCAACACTGTTTTTTTTATTTGATGTATTGTTAGCCACAGTACTGGTCAGTCATACTGTGCCAACTGGAGTTCTGTGGTGACTGTGACTGAAACAATCTGTTCTATGCTCCTCTTTCTGTATAAAAATGCATTAGGACAGAGCAGGTACCTGTTCCCAAAAAAGAAATCACCAAATTCTTCCACAATTGAGGCTATAAAATATTGCAATGAATAAATCCCTATAATTAAATTACAGTTTTCATATGTGATTACATTTCATAAAAATGGAAAAAATGGAGGATATACGCATTAGGATAGCCACTGGAAACTGGTATGCATCATTCAACAGAAGAGTTCTAAAAATAATGAAAATACAAGCACAACAAATCAAGGAGAGCTAAAAATGTTAGCTCTTTTAAAAACAGAAGTCAATTAGTCTTACCATGTTGTGTTTATGCGCACATACAGTGTATTCAAAGCAGGAAAACTAGAGAAAGTGAAAGGTTTGCAATACCTCGGGAATCAGTACTTAATTAGCACTGCTAACTTACAAAATTCAAGCTTCATATTCTGAGAGATAAAGGAACTATATAATTAACTTTGTGGTAAACACTGTAAGAAAACAGTCAGAACTTGCAACTTCAAAATGACATAGAGTTGCTACAGGAAACAGACAGGATGGGAGAACATAGTGTGGTTGCCAGCGCTCAAGTTCTCATCTCAAAACCACAATGCGCAGTAGAATGTTAACCAAAACGCAGACCTTCCCACCCCAGCCTGACAAGAAGCACACCATGGAAAAAAAAAAGCTATCAAGTTGAATCTGTGCTATATGAAGCTAAATTAACGAGACCTCAACATAACCACAGGGTAGTAGCAGGAGTGCTGCCACGGAATCACCAAATGAAAACTTATGCTGTGTTTAAAAAATGCTCTGGACACTGGAGATGCAGCCACCTGCCAGGATGAAGGGAACGAACCCCATTAATGCAAAACTGATTGAATTTATCCTACTTTGAGCCTTAGGAGTTTTTAAGGAAAACCATTAACAAGTTCCAAACCCAGCCATCAGTGCGTTCACTAGCAACATACACAAATCATAAGGACATAGTGCTGATTTCCTCACATTATATGTATTAGACGATTTGCAGTCCCAGGATCCCTGGGAACAGCCAAAGGTCCAAGCATTTTCCAGTGGAGGCAGCAGGCGAGGTAGGGATCGGCAGATTGAGGCAACATATCAGCAAACACAACTGCAGCTTTTTGCAAACTGCAGAAAATCTAGTCATCTATCTTCCACTACCGTCACTGGTTGTTAGCCTCACTTTGTAAATATTTGGGAGGCAGAATGACATCTGGTAACTTTCAATTAGCACCTACTTCATGAAAAAAGTGCTAAGTCAGAATGAAGAAAAGGCATTCTATAAAAATGAAGCTATGTATGAAAGATTCGTTAAAATACTAAAAAATAATGTCTGGATATTTTCCATTGAAGACCTTCAAAACTGGTACCATAAAAATCTTTAAAAATCCTTATCCTGTATCTCTCCATCATAGTATTTACACTACTTAAATATTTTAAGAGATTTTAAAATTGTCTCTTCTTCCAGGGCAACCTTCCCTCCAGAGTTCCCTTCCAATCTAGACATTTTCTATGATTCTCTTCCCAAACTACCACATACCTCAGAACACATACTAAGGTTCCTACTAAACTTAACTAAAACTACTGCATAGGTACTGACCCGCTGCGTCTGCAATAGCTACTTTTCTGAATATGGAAATTATTCCTCATTTTTTATTTTAGGATGCTTCATAATACAGATGAATTTCAAGGTTTGTGAAGTTTGTATCTTTTAAAAATACACAATGAATTGAACTCTTGAGGATTTTTTTTGGTTTTTATAGTACATTTATAAATCCTTACCTTCCTCATGGATGTGCTTCCTTGACGGTCAATGGCAGAACTAGCATATCTAGGACAGAGAGGAAGAAAGATGTCAAATAACTACCGAAAAAAGAATCATGATCTGAATAAGCAGTGCATATACACATACACTCTATGCATTTCCAAATGTATACTTACAGATGTAATCATGTTTCAAAGCACTTAAAATGTGAGGCCCTTTGAAAACTTAACCATTGTTTTCAACAATCAGTGCTAACGTTATTAAGAAACCCATTCTTAATATTCTGACTCAAGAACACATAAATAACTTGAGAATATCTGGTTCTGATTCAATCACTGGCCTAAAAATTCTCAACCCTGACCAGTTAAAATGCAAAAACAACCAACACAACTCCTCCCTCCCAGCGACTAGAGTCTTAAGACACATAAACCACTGGTTCTTTGTAGCACGGCTAACTCTTATTTGCACATTTCTTTCAGCATCAACAACATTTAACACAGGTATAGTGGATTCCTAGTGTCCAAACTAAAACGGGAAAGAAAAATTATTTTTAAACAGGAAAAAGTACCAATTAATAATTTGGCAATTTTGTTTTAAGAATAATTTCAATTTTAAAATGTAACATATATTATATGTTACATTATATATATGTAACATACATATTCAACTGATATTCTAACCTTTAGGAAAGGCTCATACATGTTCCATATCTTGCAGAGTTGGTTCTTTTGGATGTCATTACAGAATCAAATCAAAGACAACCCAAATTGTTTAGTATGTGTCTTACTTGAAGTTTTTGGCTATCTTAACTTTAGCAGTATGTAAGCACGTGTCTAAACACCCAGACATTAATACATGCGTAACGACCAGGTGAAATTTGACATGACTGTCAGATATGTTTGCCAGGTACAGAGAAAGTCTAGTATCTTCTTTTGTTCTGTTCTTTCCCCACCACCTCCTCTTTCAAATTCTGAAAGCACTTAAAAACAGGAAATTCATAAAGACCACAGCCATTCAGCGGCCAACGAGAAAATTTAGATCATCAGAAAAACAGTAATACTTTTGCAGTACTGATATCCAAACAGAATCCCCTTGGCTGGCAAACAAGGAATGTGACAGCTACACTTGCTATTGGAAGAAAGTGTGGTGACTATTTTCTGTGGGCCCAGAAAAATTCCTGATGTAAAGAACAGAAACTCTTAGCAACAAAATGAACACCAAGTAAACTTTCCCAAACTAACTTCACCAAGGGCTCCAACTGCTGCTACAGTTTAGTCATTAGGCTTTTTAACATCAACATCCCTGTATTAAGGAAACTGTCGTAGTGCTCCGTTTGCAGAAAGGCTATTGCAGAGCGCAGTTTGCAGTTCTAAATCCCTGGAGAAGGTCCAGGCAAAGTTTCACTTTTCCAAAGATGTGATTAGTGTCGTGGCACAATGGTACCACAAAACTTTTTAGGCTAGAAAGCGAAAAGCCTGAGAGAGTCCTTGTTTGGTAGGCCTGGTTGTAAATTTTTCACTTATTAAGGGGACATTTTCTGCATACCTTTCTCATATAAGCAATACGTGTACATTAATTTGTCTCTACATCGCTATTAGCAGTTTTATTCCTAAATCCTTTTGAAACACTACAATAGGGAAGGCTGTTAGGTGGGTGCAGACATAGCACTGAACCTCTAAAATATTTCACGGCATACAGTTCTGATTCTCTAGCATTAAAGAGGACAGAGGGAAATGGAAAAGAAACTCATCTGTCTCTCGAGGCAACCGAGGGCAATGCTACAGGAGGTTTATGAACTCAGGAGTGTTCTGAAGAAAGTAAATAGGGAATAAATATTCAATGTGTCTTTGAATAAAGGAGCTATGTAAGTTATATAAAATTAGCAGCTAGCTTCCTTTGTTTTGAATTTTCATTCATTAACACACAGTTAAAGATTTTGGCATTCACAGCATCCTGTAGCAAAGAGTTCCATAACATTTTGCTACAGGATGCCATGGATACCAAAAATTTACACAGACTTTAATACGCAAACGTACTATCTATGGTATAAGTGAGCTTTCTCCTGGAGTTCTCTAAAGGCTAGAGAACAAAGCAGGAAAGCATCACCAGAAGCCTTTCCTTATACAGTTACAAACAGAACTGGCCACTGATGGAAACTGAATTAGGGTCAACTCTGTCTGATCTAGCATAGAAATTCCCCTCATATTTTCAAAAGTAAGAAAAAGGAGAAGTGGGAAAACCATTAAGATGTAAATGTTTTTGTGTATGTTGTATAAATAGAAAAGGAGTGCAAGAAATGTAAAGGAATTGAGGGGGAAAATTAAGAAGGAATAAAAGGTTTTTGGACATTTTAAACACATTCCCAAATTATGTTGGTCATAATAATAATAACGTATGTCTTACGTCACCAAGACAGGAAGTAGCATTTTCTAAGTCGACGATTTCCGTTGTTACAAGAAATCAAATTTACCATTAGAAACAATTCCTGCATTGTTAGTTAAAAGCATTTATCAGTCCTGAGTCAAAGGAAGTTTCCAGACTGCATAGATAGGATGCACAAGATTAAAATTAAAACCATAAATGTTAACAAGCAAGACTTAAAAGTTCTGAGCTGTCTGCAGATTACAAGGATTGAAAGAGAGAACTGAAAAACAGAAAAGTTCAACTTAAAACATTTGGTAAAGGAATGGACAGACACCCAAACTGCTGCAAGGCAGATTTTATCATTAATGCTCCACTTCTGTCTGCCCATGAAAATGCCATAAATGCACTTCAATCCTGCTGGGCATTTCCCCCGATTTCTGGTCTGGTTCTTTAATCACAGCTTTGACCCATCTGGAAAGTGTCAGTTTCAATGCTTCCATCCTTTCTCTCTGCCAATATACAAGATGAATAATACATCTGTGTTTTTCACTGAAAAGTCCTTAGTCAAGTTTTATCTGCTTCCATGCAAACACAATATTGTGTGTCTTTATAGTAATCACAGACTCTTACCAGCAAAAATGTTGTAAAGCTATAGAAGCAGTCTGCAATCAGACTTTTGACAGCTCTTCAAAATCTGACATCTTATAAAAGGTCAGAAATAGTTCTTCTATTGTACAATGAGCTTAGTGTTTTTATTTGGGAATAGTTTTCAACAGTCTGCAGGAGTTTTTTCTAATTTTTAAAAATATTTTATGTCTATCAAATACTCCTCCCCGAATGTGAATATTCCTCAAATACTCAGATCTACAGATCACAGAAGAAATCCTGATCTGATCTTTTCTTCTCTTTGGACAAGTAAATTCCCTGTGTGAAAGTGACATAACCAATTCATTTAGACATAGAGGAACCCTAGTATATTGTCTATTCTGGTTTAAATACTCTGTATCGTGTTTGCTTGAGTTATTCTTCACCTTTCTTTTCAGGAACACAGTTGTTGAAGAAATGAAAGGGAAAAGAATAAGGGGGGGTAGGAGGTGGGGAGGGAAGGCACGTGCAGTGATATGATTATAATGGCCTGGACTGTTATTTCTTAAGTCAATTGAAACAGTTGATCTTCTAATTAAACACTTGTTTCCTTGTTTATATATAGTACTGTTTTCGAAACAAACTGCAAAATCTAGAAAAAGGAGGACCAATCACTTATGAGTAACTTACACCATTTTAAAAAAAACCACCAACCACATAGAATAACTATTTCAGGATGTTTGCAGAAACATTCATTGGATAATATTACATAAAAAAGGCAAAATACTAGGCAAATAACTGCAAAACTTTAAATGAAATTTAGTTTTGCAACAAAGTTCATTCTAAAATACTTATTCTATCATACAATTTCCTTCAAATGGATTTCTGAGGTATTCCTATTCGACAGAAATATAACGGACTTTAGCAGCATCTGTTCTGAGTTTTGACATGCTCTGCCTAGCTGGATGTCATGTACTGGAATTTCCAGGGAGAAAAAGATTGTCACCCTCCTTATCTATTCTTCAGAACTTTGACTAAATTGTACATTGTAAGTAAACTGAAACAAATATAAAAAGGGAAGAAGAATTAGAGAAATACAGGTACTAAGAAGTAAGCACAGATCAAGGTTAAAAACAACCTGTCTCTGGTCTCAGTACTAGGTGCGTCCTGACTCAGTATTCAATCAGAATGATGCTGCTGAACATCGAGATAAAGTAGAGAGGTTAACAAGAATGAGCTAAACAAAGATGGAAATTACTTTGACGTAGGTGGAAGCAAAACCCTGAGAATTTAAAGGACTCAAGTAGGTGTGGTAAGTTCTAATTCGCATCTTGAAGGACATGCAAATCAAATGCAAGTCTAGTGATAAGATTTGTAATCAGGATTTTAAATGAGGAACAGTGTTGTATGATTAGAAAACAGCAATAATGAATCTAGAAAACAAATTAGAATGGAAAAATCTGGAAGTATGGGGGCTAGCAGAAGTACTATATTCTAGTTTCACGTATTCAATAAACACTCTAAGAATCAGAATGTAAAGACATACCTGGTAAAAGATTTCTAAAGAATGCTGAGAATTGTTACCTACCAAATACTGAGTATGTGAAATCAGCAGAGCAGCTGCATATGCCTCTTGTGCTATCAGAACAGTTATATCCATTTAGAAGCATCACCAGAATTCTAAGTATCCTGCATTTTCTGTTCATACAAAAATTCCTGTTATAGCGAACAGAAGTGACTTGCTATTTCTTTGTGAAAGAAGTATCACTAAGCAAATGCAACTGTGAATACACCTCCGTGCTGCCACTCATTCCTCTTTTCCTTTTGAGGACTGTTTTCATTTTCTTCCACAGAAAAATAACAACACAGCTTCAATTGTCCCATAAACTCTAGCAAGGAATTGTGTTTTAGCTTGTAAAATTTATATAGTATCTATTGAAAATGACAACTGATTTTAACCAGCTGCATACAATTTAAGCATCCCTTGATCACATAAGCAATGCTCAGAAAGATCAAATGAAATGGCTCTTACACATTATCAGTGTTCTTAATTATAATGTCCCAATTCTCTTTCTACTACCTTCAGGGTCATTAAATCCATCACTAAATTAAAGTTATAAGAGTATCAGGACAAAATTATGTATCTTATTAGATTCCTATCATTTTGACTTCTCCACAGGTGACAGGATGCAGATAATAAATCCCAATGAATGAACACAATCCAGAAACAAGGATAATTACTTTGGGCGTAGCTTACCTGTCACCTCATTTTTGGTATCTCTAATAGTTACGATCTATATTGTCGCCTTTTTTTTAAGCTCCTACTCTGGTAGCAATAGACAGGATTATAAATTAGACGTATTTAAAAACTATTCTAGTTATAACAAACTGCTAGTAATATTTATCATTGATTAAACAATAGCTTCAGATACTAATAACTTCTTCAATTTATATTTATTTATTTGACCAAGCAGAGGAATACAAACTTATCTTTAGACTATTCCAATTTGCAGTAATTTTTTAATCTATAAAATTTTCCAGTAGTTATAAAAAGGAAACTATTCGCCAGAATTTACTCTTGGAACAGAGATAACCGAGTGTAAATTACTGGGTAGTGTATTTAAAGTTCTGTCATGTACAACATGCTCTGATCTTTCTTACTGGGAACCTATGTGGAATGTCCAAGTTTATGTACAGTCCATAAACAGACTATTTTGAGAACTTTTCTTTCCAGTCCTCTGTAGGATGGCTCTTCTTTCATAAGGTTACATAAATGTAGGATCTCAAGTACACAGCACAGATGATCAAGAGATAATTTCAAAGCTGCTGGTTAAACATGGACAACAGTGAAGCCTGCATTTGAAAATCCACTGTTAGTCCCTGTTGCCACCTGGCTATTTAGGAGCACATGACAATTCGGAACACAGAAAGCCTGGCTAACAGCCCTATTGATCCACAGCAGCTCTAACAACTAGAAAATGGCACCCACCATCCTGCTATTTTTCACTTGGCAAATACCTGGGAGATGTAAATTTCTAGATGCAAGAGGCAGGCAAAGCTCTTTTCAACCATCATGTCTCACACTCTGAATTACTTCAAGTGCAATCTGATTGCAGCTCAGGGTCAAGGCCACCATAACAAACTTGAGAAAAGAAATAATTCAACATATTATAAAATACATTTGTGCAGAAAAGTATTGTACATTATGTGAAATTTCTTTATGGCTGGTTCACAAGAACACGTAATTAGCAAATTGGATTTATCTACCTGGACACAGGGATGCATTTTGAACCACTTTCCCTGGATTCATGATCTATGTTTAGGTTATTAGAACCTCCACAGCTTACGTACCGTATTCTTTTCATAACAAGTAAATTCTCACTTCAAATTAATTATTGAGTATTTTGTAGTGAGATTTGAAATCCCTTCTCAGTTCCATGCTGGCTCAGCTACAGGCTCAGAACTAAGCTACAGGCTACTATTTGATCCTTCAAGTATCAGCCAGCTCGCTCAGCTGCATCTGTACTTTTCTGCAGTCACTGCAATACATGCAGATACATACAAATACACTGCATCTGTACATGCAAAGTTAATAAAACAAAGTTATTTTCAAAATATTTACTCTTATTACCACTCCAGCATCAACCACAACTAAAAACAAGTAACTTCCAAAGTATGCTGCTGTGGACATGTTTGAAACCATTTTTAAGCATTAGTATTTACAAAGACAAACATGTTATGAAAAAGAACCTTAGCAGCATGGAAGCTTAATGCAAATAGTCATAAAACCTCTTTATTCAACTAGCAATTGTGCAATGCATGAATGACACAATTTCTTCTGCCTTCTCTTTCCCTTGCAGGCCTGTGCGGTTAGCGAAGCAGAGTAAATCTTCAAACTCAAGGTCTTTGTAATGATGTCATGATTATATTATGCACGCATGTCTAGAATCCACAGATGTCAAGGTTTTCTATTACCAGAAAAAAACTTCTCCCAAAGTAAAACGAAGATTAAAGAACACAGCAATGCTGCTAAACATATCCTCAGATACTTGTTTATAAAAAGGCTGCAGCATGGACTACATGTTAAATGCCCACTACTCCTTTCTCATTTGTGAAACAACAACAAACAGGGTAAATTGCCTCCAGCAAAAAGGAAAACAAAACAGCTGCTTCTTCAGGAAGCATTTAATTTAGCTTAACTTCCTAAAACCTCAAAAAGCTCACACATTTAGTGACTCCACTTCCAATTGCAGAGTGTAATTTCCTAAATCATGACACCTGCTCAGACGTGAAGCGTCACAACTTGCCTGTGGCTGCCCTACTTTCCTAGTCACAAGACTGCTTATAAGTAGAGCTCAGATTTTCCGCACTGGTCAGACAGGGACAGAGTTTAATGTGTGAACAGAAAGTATTACACAATGAGGGGTGTGGGTGATCTGCACGGGTGGTGAAAGTCTAGCCCTGTGCCTAGTGCTAAGGCAAATCACACCATCCTAGAATACCAGATTGGAAGGGACCTCAGGGATCATCTGGTCCAACCTCGGGAAAAGCATGGTCTAGACAAGATGGCCCAGGCCCCTGTCCAGCCGAATCTTAAAAGTGTCCAATGTTGGGGAGTCCACCACTTCCCTGGGGAAATTATTCCAATGGCTGATTGTTCTCATTGTGAAAATTTTCCTCTTGTGTCCAATTGGAATCTCCCCCAGAGTCGCTTGTACCCATTACCCCTTGACTTTTCCATGTGACTCCTTGTAAAAAGGGAGTCTCCACCTTCTTTGCAGCCACCCTTTAAATACTGGAACATGGCGATAAGGTCTCCCCTAAGCCTTCTTTTCCCAAGGCTGAACAAACTCAATTCTCTTAGCCTTTCCTCATACGGCAGGCTTCCCAGTCCTTGGATCATCTTGGTGGCCCTTCTCTGGACACTCTTCAGCCTCTCCACATCTTTTTTGTACAGTGGGGACAAAAACGGAGCACAGTATTCCAGGTGTGCCCTGACAAGCACTGAGCAAAGCGGAATAATGACTTCTTTCCCTCTGCCAGTGATGCCCCTGTTGATGCAACCCAGCATCACGTTGGCTTTCTTTGCCGCAGCAGCACACTGTTCACTCAGATTGAGCTTGTTCTCCACCAGCAACCCCAGGTCCCTTTCCACAGAGCTGCTCCCCAGCCAGGTAGATCCCAGCCTATGTTGCACTCCTGGATTATGTTTTCCCAGGTGCAAGACCTTACACGTGTCCTTGCTGAACTTCATAAGGTTCTTGTTAGCCCACTCTTCCAGCCGATCCAGGTCTTCCTGCAGGGTGGTTCTCCCTTCTGAAGTGTCCACTTCCCCACTCAGTTTGGTGTCATCAGTAAACTTTGTCAGGGTACACTTGATCCCATTGTACAGATCACTTATAAAGATATTGAACAGCATTTGGCCCAGTATTGATCCCCATGGGACCCAACTTGTGACAGGTTGCCAGTTTGAAAAGGGGCTATTTACCACCACCCTCTGAGTGCAGCCTGTCAGCCAGTTCCCACTCACCACATAGACTTGTCTGGAGACCATGACACATCGCTCTCTCTGGAGGCAGCTGTGGGGAACTGTATCAAAAGCCTTGGAGAAATCCATGAGGACAACGCCCACCGCTTGCCCCTCATCAACTGAGCAGGTTATTTTGTTGTAGAAGGCGATCAGATTTCTCAAGCACAGTTTGCCCTTGGTGAATCCATACTGGCTATTCCCAATCACGTGCTTCACTTGACTTGTAATAGCCCCAAGGATTTGTTCCATAACTTTCCCAGGTGGTAAGACTGACAGGTCTATTTCCTGGATCCTCCTTTAAGCCCTTCATTAGCCGTCTTCTAGTCTTCTGGGACATCCCCTGATCTCCACTTTTCCTCAAAGATTATGGATAGTGGCCTCACAATGACGTCAGCCAGCTCTCTTAACACCCTTGGGTGGGTATGGAGAGGGCCCATCGATTTATAGGGGTCAAGGTCCTGTAATTGTTTCCATACCAACTCTTCCTTCACGGTTGGTGGGCCTGTGTTTGCGTCAACCCGCATTTTTGTTCTGAAGGCCTGGGGCCCAATGGTGTTGGTAAACACTGAGGTGAAAAAAGTGTTGAGAACTTCTGCCTTTTCAGTGTTGCCAGTGACTAATTCACCTCTCCTGTTTAATGGTGGGCCAATGTTTTACTTCCGTTTCTGCTTGTTTATCTACCTAAAGAACTGTTTCTTGTAGTTTTTGACATCTCTGGCCAGCTTCAATTCAAGCTGAGCTTTTGCTTTTCTTACTGCATCTCTGCACACCCTGGCAATGCCCTCGTAGTTCTCAATAGGTATTCGTCAAATATGTGATGTAGATGTGCCAAAAGAGTTTGGAAGTAACCAGAGCTGTAATGCAGAAATACCTAGCTTTTATTCTGCTCAAAGCTAAAAAAAAAGCTGCTAGACTTGCTTTATATTCCACTCATTTGAAGAGTTTAAAAAGCTAGATATTCATAGTAACATTCTGTAGTCTCGTATTTCTCACATAGTGCTAGTGTTTTTGGCATATATTCCCTGCAGCCTGTGGCACATTCTACTACGTGCAAGACACGTCTTTCTTCTGGGTTTTGGCTTTTTTTCTTTTTTTTAAAAAAAGGATGCAATCATATTACAGAAACTGCATAGGCAATTGTACAGTTAATGAAGATAATGCTATTTAATCCAAATACCCGAATCTATCCACACAATTTGTCTTCAGCTCCCCAAAACCTAACTATATGAGATTAAAATCTTCTACCAGTGCCCATCTCAGCTGATTTTAAGCTGAAATAATTTTATTTTGTGTTAAGCTGTTTTAAACACTCAAGAGAAGGTTATTAGAAGCAAAGAGATACCATCATACCTCTTTTAAAATATTTTTCAACATATTGAAAAGAGGTAATATATGATGGACATGAAATTTAAAATGTGTGGGAGAAGGATTAGTAAAGGGAGAGTCATTCTATAAAAGAATAGCCTTTTGCTATGAAAGTTTGCCAAAATTTCATCAAGTCATATGTCCCTGGAAAATATCTCTTGGCAGATGTCTGGTAGAGACTCGTGTCCCGTTCACCAAGGATGTTCCATCTGGATGGTAATGTCCCTGCCAAACTGAGCATGTGCAATCCATTCATAATAATTAGGGATGCTTTGCTCTAGGAAGAACAAAATTCCTTTGCAAGTCTTCCTTGCGACTGCAAGAAACTATGGGTGTGGAGAAGGAAGACAAAAAAGTGTTGAGAAGTACGACTATTTTTGTGTGTGTGTGTGTCTGATTTCTTTCTGTTGCCGAAAGCCAGGCTGGAAGGACCCCAGGGAGGGAGCAGCCATACTGGAATGAAGGAGGGTGAGAAAACAGAGTGACGAAAAGTAAGGAGAAACAAGCATGAGGGAAGAATGGGACAACAGCACCTGGCATGACAGAGTTAGGAGACTCAGTGAAAACAGTAAATACGTAAGATTGACAGGTAAGTTCTGAAAACTCCAATATAAGAGATAAAAGCAAAAGATGAAATCCAGCTGTTACTAAGAAGAACACTTTTCCCCCCTTGTAGCCCCTGCCTCATACAAGATGGAGGCTGCTTTAGCTCGGAATTGGGACTAAATGCCAAGTGGGTTATACTTTTTTTATTGTCTAGCTGAGGTGATGGATGGAGAGGTAATGAACTACTACAATGGTGGCAATGGACAGACAAGACCATCTTTTATAAGATAACATAGAATCTTACCCTAGAGAAAGTCTTTTGAACTCCATCTTTACCTCATTTTCATCTGTTATAGCAGTGCTTCTCAATTTAGTTGAGTGGCATTTTAAACATGGACAGAACCCTACAGCTGGGGAAACATCGGTGAATTCCTACCACTTCAACTGTCTTTGAAATGAACTATGGAGCTTAATACACCTATAAAAAGGAACTACGATGTTAGAGGTAAAAGTGCTGACAATCCCGAAAAATCTGGCATGAGGTGACTTGTGTTTGCTGATCAACAACTAATATTGTTGTACCTCAGACTTCTGGCTGTAACGTAGTGGTATTTATACCATTGAAGAAAATAATCATCAGTTGTAAATCCCTTAGATTGGTGAAAGCAGACTAATTGTACTGAATTATTTTATATTCAGTGCATGGTTTAGCTTCTTACATAGGTTTAGGCCTTATACGGGATAAAAAGATGTAAAAAAAGAATAATTATCCCTATGAACAGATTCCAATTAAGCTTAATTATGACATTCCATGATAGCCAAGTATCTGTTATTTCAAACTTATTCTTTTAATATGACTTATTGGATGCAACTAGAATATGAAGATACTTGATCAGATATACTGCAAAGAAAAAAACAAAAAATCACTATTTTATTCATTAGAATTAGTTGATTAAATGCAATTGTAACGGACAAACTGAAGTCTCCATTATTAGTATTTATCCAATATGAGCCAGAAATATGAACAGTAACTTTTATACAGACTGAATTAGCATTTAAATGTTCATTGAAAAATTCTGCCTGTTCTTTCCAAAAATCATGTTAGACATGCATCATGCTTTTCATCCTCGGAGTGATTCTGAAATACTAAATTTCAAAAGTAAAAAAAAAAAAAGACGGTGGGGGGAACATCTGCTACTTTGTAGTAGTATAATTTTTCCCCTGAGTAATCTTTAATAAACTTATACCTGAAGTATTTTTTCAACCTTTGTAATTGATACTTATATTTGATGTAGGGAACAAACGAAAGTTATGACATTTATTAAATTATATTAATGATTTTCTCACTAAACTCTGAAAATTTATTCCTCAAACACTGCAACTAAATTTCTAAAAGCAAATAAGCAAATATAATTCATAAATAGATTATGTATATATTTTAAAAAAGAATAACAGAAGTACTTACCTTTCAGTATCTCCACTGACTGTGTCCCCTGCCCTCTGTAGATGAAAAACAAATAGTATTAAGCATGACTAAAGACTATACTTCCTTGGTGCGCTCAACATAGCAGGTATCTGCAGCGAAAGAAGTCACAGACGTTAACCACAGCAGTCATTCCGTAACTCTAAGGAAATGGAACATTTATTTCTATTTCTAACTAAATGTTATTTCACAATGAAGATCATACTTAAAGCACCTTGCATCTGCACGTAGAAAATAGTTTCAGCTGCTGTGTAATTGCGATCAAAGCTCTTTAAAATAAGAAGGGAGCTAAACATTTGTTAGAATGTCAATGTTTGCAAAAATGTTAGTATTTGAAAGAGAGTTTTTTAAGTGTAAAGAAACAAATATTACAATATAGAATACAGAATTTCAGAAGAACTAACTGCAGAGGATTTTAAGAAGAATTATGTACCTGTCATCAACACTTTCTTCAATACCTTTCTTTTATAGTTTTACATAACTTGATTTACCACACTGGTTATTCCTCTGAGGTTTGGAAATAAACACGTCTTTTAGTAGTGTTTCAGGATTAAAAATAACATCTTCAGACTGTTTTTGTTACTTTAAACAAAGCTGATGGAGAAGTTTTCCCACAGCTAAAAACAGTTTCTCATCTTGAAATAGCAAAAATGTATGTTTTAAAATTAATGTGTATTTGTTTATAAATGCAGAAATCTGCACTTGAAAATCTTTCACTATATAGTTTCTGAATAACCAAATAGGAAATAGATTATTTTTTGCAAGTGTTTGTAGTTTTATATCACTACTTTAGGTATACTGTAAGATATTTGATGGCATGTGACTTCAGAGAACAGTTACAAAATTGAAATGCATGTTGCACATGTAAAAGACAGGAAGTCTGCTGGGTCTCTTTAACCGCACGGGCTACAGCACAGATATATTCTAACAGCACGCGTTTCTAAGAAAACTTTAAACTTTTCAGGGGACAAGCATGCATTTTGCCACCTCCCTCCTTCACACATCCCCCTGGTCTATCCATACGGCAGAATCATTTATCGTCTTTTATCATGCTACTTCTACTATAGGTAATAGATGATTTGCCACTTGAAGCAGGCAAAAAAACCCCTTAAGTGACCAAGTTACCCCGACAATAAGTCTGAAGGGGATTGATGATACCACAGTAATATCAAAACACCTGAGGAGTCTTGTTCATCACTTGCTTGTATCTAGTAAGATTAAACTAGTTATCTCACCTAGGATCAGAAAGACATTTTCCCCTGAACAGGACCATGTAGATCTACATGACTACTTTTTCTTCCTTTCTGTACTGGGTCTGCGTGGCCAGGTTTTGGTAGTGGGGAGACTACAGAGGTGGCTTCTGCAAGAAGCTGCTACAAGCTGCCCCTATGTCTGATAGAGCCAGTGCCATCTGACTCCCAGATGGACCTGCTGCTGCCCAAGGCTGAGCACATCAGCAACAGTGGTAGAGCCTCTGGGACGACATACTTAAGAAGGGGGAAAAAGTTCTGTGCAACAGCAATTGTAGCTGGAGAGAGGAGTGAGAGTATGTGGGAGAAACAACCCTGCAGACATCAAGGTCAGTGAAGAAGGAGGGGGAGTAGGTGCAAAGATTTATTAATGGCAAAGATTTATTTCCAAACTATAAAGCATATGAAGGTACTGACAGTCTATATAAAGTCAAAAGTGGATCACTAAATCGGTACGTGAAGTTTCATAATGATCATTGTAATGATCTTAGGGCTGAATATTAAAGAACAGTAAGCACTCTTCATAATTTTGCAGCTGGTACATTCTGGGACATGCCTGTGTTTTGAATAAAACGTTGCCACAGTTAACCCACGCTCAAGCCAGAGAATGTGTCATGGCAAAACTGTCTACAAAGCAACATAAATGACACGCACTTAAAAGTTCTTACTACGTAGGGGCTTCCTGTCTCTTGTTCCATAATAATTCGGACCCTACATATTTTACAAGTAACTCTTGCTGCTGCACTAAATACTATTTACTACTAAAATCTTCTCCTTTTACTTGCTGATGATGATCTTAGCTGATGAAAAGTAATGAAATGGTGCAGGGAGTTCTCCTACATACCTTGCTGAAACCAAGCAAGTGTAAGAGGTCCCCATTGAGTAACAGAGCACACAAAACTGTATCAGGCTTTCCTGAGTCCTACAAACAATCCTCCTTAGAATACACTGAAATCCAGTCTCAAGAATTTACAAAAAATGAAAATATACCATCTAGAAACAGTCATATTTTCTTGAAGTAGACTGTAAGAGAGACAGCACAAATCTACAGCTAAGCATGTGAAAAGCTTCAGTAAAATCCCGCGTAAGAAACACTAGATTTCTGCTGCTGCTAATGCACTATTAAATATGAATGAGCCAATCTAATCACCCCGGAAAACACCGTGGATGGCCTAGTAAAATATTGTGTGGCCAGACAAGTAAAAACTTTGACAGCAGCACTACACATGATACTGTCATAACAATAAAATTTATTCATTGTAGAAAGCTCAAAGGTTTTCTTCTCATATCCCTCTGCCTTCTAGCGTTACTAATTTTAGCAACTAAAAGTGGGAAAAATAATTTAGTCAGTTTAAGTGTTTCCTATTCTATTTCTTACTTAGTAGAGGCCTCTCCTTTCTAAAACTGCTCCCAAAGTAAAAATGAAGTGTTTTCCAAATCAGGGTTTATTCACTTTCTCTCCCTAATGGGACTCATCCCACACTCCCTTCCCTCAGAAAGCTACAATACTCCTTCTTGTTCACACTGTGCTGGCCACCTTCTTTTCATCACCTGTATTACAAATTGTCACTACCACTACAGAACTATCCCAGTTACTTATTTCCTTCCAAAAAAAAAAAGTGCACAAAGAACACCTGTATCACGGGTGAGTACTTTGGATCGTGGTTCTGAGATTCCTTTTGATCAGATATATTCCATTATCCATTAGTATAACTGTGAACAATTGTTTGGGTGTTGTGAACTTGCATATATTAGACTGAAAAAGACATGCTAGAGTGAAATGTGCTTCTATTAATAAGACATGTTTTTCTAAAGGTCTTTCTCTCAATGCCACTGATTTTTGCATTAATGAGCACTAATTTTCAAAGATACTGAATAATCTAATCAAATAAAGAGCAGTCTGTAGTAGGGAAATTTTCCAATGGCTCTGCAATAGTAGAAAAAAGAAAAAATACGAGTTAACTAATAAACCACTCAAAGATTATGCAAATTGTAACTGATTATTAGGCAGCCTGTTCCAATGCTTAATTTAAGTTATTATAAATTTTTCCTAATATCCAATCTAAACCTCCCCTGGTACAACTTGAGGCTGTCTCCTCTTGTGATATCGTCTGTTACTGGGAAGAAAGGACCGACTCCCGCCTGGCTACAGCCTCCTTTAGGGTGGTTGTAGAGAGCAATAAGGTCTCCCCTCAGCCTCCTTTTCTCCAGGCTGAGAACACCCCCAGCTCCCTCAGCCGCTCCTCACAAGGCCTGTGCTCCAGATCCCTCACCAGCTTCCTTGCCCTTCTCTGGAAATGCTCCAGCACCTCAATGCCTTTCTTGTAGATACTGTCAATGATCTATATGTGGTAGACTCCTATCTGCCATTTCAGCAACCTTATATAAATTTTTTTTTGGAACAGATGCTCCTTAACAGTGTTATGTTCCTGTTATCTGGAAAACAAACTGCTTTATCCTAGTTCCCAAACTAAAACTTTACTTCATCTTACTAAAAGGCCACTTTCATGACTAGTAGACATGTGGGAGGCTCAGGAAGCACAAGTCTTGTCATGCTGTCACAGACTATAATTCACAAATTCTGAGAAATTCAGGTCACTGGCACCTATCAGCCTTCTTTAGAGTCAGCTTCACATTTATGTAGCCCTAGGGATTTTAGTGCATCTGCTTCTGACTTAGACAAGTAGAAATGAAAGGAGAATAAGGCCTATACATCTAACAAGCAGATCTGATGATCCTCTCCCAAAGTAAATCCTGTAGAAACTACTATTTACCTGAAATTAGTATAAATAACTGACAAACAAAAAACTGTTTCCTTGAATCAGGATTTCATAATGAGAAGAACTATCTTCTCCTAGGAAGTAAAGAAATCACAGAGATCACAGAAAACAAAGAACACTGAACTGCAGAGATAGCATGAAAACGTTCAGAAGTTATTGCTTGTTGTTTACTAGTAGAAGAGACTAGAATAGTAGATAATGAGTCTAGAATAGTTCGATAATGAGAGTTAATAATCTCAGTGGTCAAATGCAAAATATTCATTCCATCTAGGTATGTTTTTATTCGGTTGCAAAAGATTCTTTTACCTTTATTACAAATACTGTTCTTCTATACTCAGATATTGAATTCCCTACAAAAATGATTTGTTCATTATCCTAAGCATTTCTTTACATTATGTTTGTTGAAAAGTGAAACAGTAGCCTTGTTGCCAGAGGCTTTACTTATCTCTCTAGCTCAGTGACCTTGATGATGCTTAACCCATTGAATGCACTTGCAAAATTATTATGCTCAGCTGAAAATGAAAGCAGCCTTTGAGGTTTTTCTTCTACTCACTCTTGTTGAGGGAAGAGATAATAGAGACAGGAAATAATCTCATGCAAGCTACACCCATGTACAGTTCAGAGGTAGTCAACTTTTATGCTGAAAAATACAAGATGACAGATGAGAAAATTAACTAAGGACAGAAGAAAAACATCCACTCAGAATTTTTAATTACGTGGTGCATAATGAACACTATGTCAGCACATAGCAGACAACAGAGAAAGCAGCAAAAATGCAAAAATGTTACATCCAAAAGAGAAGTTCTCCCAGATTATAAATGAGGTTAAAAAAAGTGATCTACACCAATACCTAAAGGAAGACTGCCCTGTCAACAACAAAATTTATCTTAAGCAAAAAGTAGTCCAAAAGAAGAAATCACAAAAATGAGTAAAATGTATTTTATGTTGACCAAAGCCTACCTTTATCCTCATCAATCAGCTCTTTCAGTTTAAGGGAAATTGTAGAAATTTAAGGGAGGTTTAATCTGAACATCAAAGGTGTAAAAAAAACCAAATAAAAATATCCATACACCCCAAGAAAACTCAACAAAAAAGTTCTTTTCTTCAAAAACTATGAATAAATACTGCATTCCAAAGAAATGGGTGAGGTTTTTTTGGCCAAAGAAAAACAGCATATTAACTTGTAAATATATCTGTGTTCTCCACAACCCTTGTTTTTTTCTAGAACAGAAAACAGGTATGATTTTTTTTGCATACTGAGTTTTATGGAATGGGTAATCATTCCATGTTGTATACTAGCCATCTTAATTTTATACAAGATGTATAGCAGCCAAAGCAGATGTTCACTTGAAGTATGCACTAAAGCTTAGAGAGCAGAATTTTATTTCATCGTAGAAAAATTAGAGGGTAGAATTTAATGCCATTAAATAAAAGGTAGAGTGAAGTTTTACAGATGTCACATGAGAAACATAATGCAGTTCTTCCTGAGGGAAAAAAGCATTCAGAGCCCTAATACAGTTGGAAATCCAGTCACATGAGATTATGCTGTTAGATGGTACGTATTTCTGAACTACAACTTTCTGCTGTCACAAAGCACAAACATTTTTTTGCTGGGAAGTTAAGGAGAGTGGACATTCAGCAGTGAAGTAGAAGAAGGGGAGTGGCTGAAGTTGAAGGGATGTAGCATCGGTCAAGAAGTTACCCAGGTCAAGGAAAAAGAGTGTCAATTCTTTCCCCGTCCCTCTAGGTACAGCCTATGCTTGGCACTGCCCTTTATAGGACTGGTCTCCTTTTCTGTCATGCAATGCTTTCTCTTGTCCTCCAAAAACCCATCCTCATTCTCTTGCTGGGGAAGGCAGGAAGCCTGCTGGGAGGGTGAAGAGGGAAGGGCACAGACCAAGGCCTGAGGCAGTGAGTAAAGAGAAAGACTCAGAGGAGGGTCTTCAGGGTACTGCAGCTCGCTTCCTGCACACTGATCCTTTTGTCAGCAACAGTAGGAGATGATATTTGTATTACAAGGAAGATGAGTTTGCATATTTGCATTTGGTGTATTCTTCTGGATGATAAATATTGAATTATGGCAGCAATAATGTCAGTTGTAGCTAATATTTATTAGCAAATGCAGAATCGTATCGACCCAAATGGCTGTCAAATTTATCTTCAGACTACGTATACAAAATCAGAAATACTTTTTGTTTTGGTAGCCTGAAGAAATAATAAAAACAAGCCATAAATTCATTTGTTAAAATAATACAATACAGTGAATCTTAGCTCTATTGTGACTTTCTGCAGTCAAAGGACTCCAGAATGCTTTACAAATTACAATTTAGACATGAGGATACAGTAGGTTAATGAACGCTTCATTTGCTAACTTTCATTAGTAGTTTGTAGTGGTTCATTTGAAGACTGCAGAATAACGTAATTTAAATATGCTCTAACACAACAAAATTACTTATGAAAACATTGTGCATGTTTGGATAACGACAGCCTCGTATTTGCTTTGCTGTAAAGCATCCTAATACAACTGTCAGTTTAAAGAATTCAAAGCAAACAAGCTAGCCTAAACACTGGGAAGACAGGAGTAATACGTAGCCTGTCTCATGGGTGAACTGCTGAAGCAGGTATCAGAGGCCAGTGCGAATGTATCAGTCCCAACCACCGCAGCACATTCAGTACAAAATTCCAGGCCCTCTCTTGAAATACTGCACGAATGGAGCCCAAGACAGCTCTACAACAAATAACGGAGATGCTCACAGAATCATAGACTGGTTTAGGTTGGAAGAGACCTTAAAGCTCATCTAGTTCCAAACCCCCTGCCCTGGGCAGGGACACACCTCATACCTCAGCTGAGCTTCACAACGGCGCAGTGCTCGACAGAGAGGCAGGGATACACTGTGCTCGGATCCAGATGCAATGTAGTATTTCAGGACTAACCTCAACCATTTTTCTCAGTTGCTTCCAGGTCTGAAAAGGTGTATCTGAAACTGATGTTGGTTTGTGCCATGCAGATACACGAGCTAAATTAGGTCTAACTTAGAGAATCTATACATGGTTTTCACTTTGCACTACAGACAGAGCAGAAAGGGTATCAAAAGTTCAAATTCAACAGTAATTTCGATTCCTTAGACCTGAGTACTGTGTGCAGGTCTGGAGCCCTCAATATAAGGAGGAGTGGGTCCAGAGGAGGGCCACAAAGATGATCAGGGGGTTGGAGCACCTCTGCTACGAGGACAGGCTGTGGGAACTGGGGTTTTTCAGCCTGGAGAAGAGGAGGCTCCAGGGAGACCTAATAGCAGCCTTCCAGTACCTGAAGGGGGCCTACAGGAAGGCTGGGGAGAGCCTGTTTACAAAGGCTGTCAATGACAGAAGAAGGGGTAATGGCTTTAAACTGGAGAAAAGCAGATTTAGATTAGACATTAGGAATAAATTCTTTACTATGAGGGTTGTGGAGCACTGGAACAGGTTGCCCAGGGAGGTGGTTGAGGCCCCATACCTGGAGATATTCAAGGTGAGGCTTGACGAGGCCCCGGGCAACCTGGTCTAGTTGGGGGTGTCCCTGCTGACTGTGAGGGGGTTGGACTAGATGACCTTGAAGGTTCCTTCTGACCCAGATGATTCTATGACAGAGCAGAAAGGTATCAAAAGTTCAAATTCAACAGTAATTTCGCTTCCTTAGTGCAGTGGAACTCAAAGGGAAAACATGTCAGTATTATGACAGAACTTACTTTATGGAGTAAGTTGCTCAGGACTAAAATCCAACATAAATCCAAAGGCCTTCTGGCTTCTCCTTACTGCAAATAGGTGTTTTTTATATAAATCAAGGACTAACATTTTTTTAAGGCATTTTTTCCTGGATTCAGACTGATTATGAAGTTCTTGATGGCTGGATGAACGTGAAATCTAAAGACTGTTGACATTATTAATAAATTAATAAAAAACATTTCTTAACATTTTATTTCCCTTTATTTTCCCTTATGCTGTAAAATGCCTTTTCCTTTTTGAACTGTTTATAGAGTAATGAAGAGTGTAGTTTAGAGAATCACGTCTGAACAGACCTGTAAAGAAATATATTGTTGGACGTTGCTACTGACGGATCCATCTTACAGCATAAGCTACATACTTGTCTGCTCAAGCCTTCGTGTGCACAGTTATGATACAGCACAAATACACAATAATCTTATCTTACGATCAGTAAAACTGGACAGAATAGTTTGAAGCTACAGAATCTAGAAAGATAAGTTTCTCTGAGCAGCTAGATTCCATATAATCATCCTCATAGTGGTTTCTCAACATACGTGCAAGGTAGGGAAAGAAGGTTTTCCATATTACAGGTACTTAAATAAAAAGCAAAGATAGAATTTATTCAGCAATTCAGAAAGGAAATAAAACTCTGAAGAAAGTCATCCTCATCCTTGACAGTTAGCACAGTTTTGTTTCTTCCTGCAAAACCAGGAAGGAAGAAATAAAATATAAGGACTTTTCCTACAAAATTGACAACAGAAGATGCCTCCTTCAGTCACGAGAAGCTGAATATATATTGATTCTCCCAGACTATCTTAATTATAATACTTATCATAGCAGCACTCAGACTGCCTATCATCCAAAAAAGTATCTGGAACATCTGGCACATCCCAGCACGTAGGCATTACAGAAAACCCAGATCTACATTGGTTTTGCACACACTTTAATTCTCAGCATGTACCATTAAACTTTATGTCATTTGTCAAGCTGCCTTCTGCAGCTCCAAGAACAATTAAATAGCATTTACATCGTTCTGTGCTAAAAGTCATATATTACCAACTTCCTGTGATCAGCAGGAAGAAAATTAAATGCAAGTTAAGCAAGTTCTGTGAAACAATGACTAACCCTAAACTACTATAATGCCTCAAATTCTCTTTAAAATAAGAAGTGACTACTGCCATAACATTCTCAATGACTACCCTAAAGCTGCCATTATTTCTGCTTTACTATGTAGGGAATATTGAAATGAAAGCATCTATCTTAAAATTCATTAAAAATTAAGTCTCTTCAACACGTTGAATTCTAATTCACAAAAAATTTAGAAGATTCAATACCTTATAATCCAAGTTCTTAATACATGATACTATAAAACAAAATATCCAAACACTTTGCAGATAATAGGCCCAGAACATTTATTGCCAAGGAAAACCAGATGAGAGATCATGATCTTATTTGAGAATTTAATGCAGGAACCAGCAAATTAAGTTTCAGAGCTTCAGAAACTAGTGCAAATCCGAGGCAGTAAAACCACAAAGTTGAACACCATGTGGATCTGAAATAAGAACTCCAATATTGCTTTTAGACAGAGCTGGTTCCCAAAGTGCAAAATTAAACTGAGCAGCAGAAAATGTACAGTTCGCTGGAGTTTTTAAAAAAAATTGAACATCAGTTTAAAGATGGACAGTGTTTACCATTCAAGACTTTTTGTGTTTTGGTTTATGGGGAAAAATAGAGAATGAAAAATTTCTCTTGTACATCTGGTCGACTGTGCAGGAATTCTACTTGCTAAATTAATTTTCTTCAGAATGAGCTCTGGTAATACAAAATAAAAAGATATTTAGATTTTAACTCTATTCTTGTAAATCCAGAGTCTATTCCAGTAGCGTATCTCAGCAATGCTATAATGGATATGCTTTTGTGATATTAACATATGGCTCACTATTCAGGCTTAATATGGTAAATAACATCACTTTAGAAGCAAAGCATTAGTAAACATAGGAAGCCCTGTTCTAAGAAACACTTTATTGATTAATATTAATTACAACAGCCTTGTTAATTGTAATTGACTCTTCCACAGATTGTGTGATATGCACCACAGAATTGCGTATCTATTAAATTAGATTTATAAATATATCCTGAAAGGGGCAGTGTTTCTTGACAGTAATATTTTACTGCAACATAGCTTTATGCATCCTTTTACATCCTGGGCATACTGCCAATATTGCATTACCTAAATATCCATTTTATATAGTAACTCTGCATCCCCACAGCAACTTATGAAATCAGTCTAATTGTTTAATTTTAGGTTCCAAATCAACATTCCCTTCCAAAACATTAATCTAGTGTTGAATCTACGCAATTATCAATTTTGTAAAACTTCTTACATCTGTGTCTGGTAATTTAAACTACTGTTAAGTGTGTGCCTTTTTTGTGTGTGTGTATGTATGTATGTATGTATGCTTAGAAAATAAAGCAACCGTGAAGTGACAGTGTGCATCTCAGTTTCTCCTTCCATCATGCCATACTTCCTTAGTTAAAAGACACTATCACCTTCCATTTACTAAGGATGATTAAGATCCTATTTAACATTATCATCTCCATTTTCCAAAGCATTTATCTGGGTTGAAATTTTGATCTATATCCAAAAGTTGTTCTGGGCATGTGTTAAGTGAAGAGGAATTAAATAGGAATTTGATTGTAACAGTTCTGCATTTCTGACTTTCATTAAAAAAAAAAAATATAAAAAAACCCACAAACAAAAAAGTCCACCAAAAAAACCAAACCAGTTCTTTCATCTGATAGCACTGCCATCTCCAGAAGCTGAGAAAAAATAAAACACAGACTAGAAGAGCAAGGAAATAATCTGGAACAATGGCCAGAACAATCCTCGCCATCAGTACAGACTCGGGGGTGAGGTATTAGAAAGCATCCCTGAGGAAAGGTACTTGAGGGTGCTGGTGGACAAGAAGCTGGACATGAGCAGTTGCAGCCCAGAAGGCCAATCACATCCTGGGCTGCATCAAAAGATGCATTGCTAGCAGGTCCACGAGGATGATCAGGGGCGTGGAGCACCTCTGCTACAAGGACAGGCTGAGGGAGCTGGGGTTCATCAGCCTGAAGAAGAGGAAGATCCAGGGAGACCTAATAGCAGCCTTCCAGGAAGGCCGGGTAGAGCCTGTTTACAAAGGCCTGCAGTGACAGGACGAGGGGCAATGGCTTTAAGCTGGAGGGGAGCAGACTTAGATTGGAGATTAGGAGAAAGTTCTTTACTGTGAGGGTGGTGGAGCACTGGAACAGGTTGCCCAGGGAGGTGGTTGAGGCCCCATCCCTGGAGATATTCAAGGTGAGGCTCGATGAGGCCCTGGGCAACCTGGTCTAGTTGGGGATGTCCCTGCTGACTGCGGGGAGGTTGGACTAGATGACCTTCGGAGGTCCCTTCCGGCCTGGACGATTCTATGATTAGATAAGCTGACCTTAGACTTCTTTTAAATTTTTTTTTTAATACAAAAGTAGCAAAAGCTGGTTTATGGTAATTTGTTTAGCTAAACTTTTGAAGTATCTTCTTTTGATTAACCTTAGTCTTGTTGTAGAATGAACTCTTGATAGAATAAAATCTCATTATTCAAATAAGTAAATATATTGAAATGATTATGAAAATCCTGATAACACCTTAAGATACTAAGGAAATGAGATGATCTACTTAGTACGTAAATTTCTATATAGGAACACAAGTATCTGTTATTTTTCTCTTCCTTTTTGATATCAAAATGCCATTACATGTTCTTTGATATTTAAAATTTCCATTCTGGGTAGCTATCATTTAGGATAAATATGCCAAACCATTTTTTTGCTTTGCTTTTCATAATTCTTTCAGTATTCAAAGTGGAAAGATGTTGTAAATATGAATCATTATGTATTGGCAAGAACCTACACAACCTGTGTCAGCAACTCTTGTATATTTGTCAACTCAGTTCCTCATATATTTATAAGGCAGTTGACTAAGTGCCTGAGATATTCCGATTCCTATAACTATCTCCTGAAGGACAGCAAAGGTCTGTCTTTAATGTTGTTCGGAAAATTTATGGTGATAAAAGAATTTATACCACTCTGTCAGTCCATGAATAATTATTTCACATGCGTCCTCCTCTTCAATTACTGCACTAATTATAATGTGTAGGTGCTGCATTGACTTTTTGGGTAGACTAACTACTGCCTGTAATGTTATCTCCTCCCATGAATACTGCCTTTTTCCCAGTTTACTGCATTGCCTTCAAACCCTTTATTCATTATGTTATAATAGAGTATCATATTACTAATTTATTATGTCTGTTTCAAATAGTTGCATTTCCTTTAATACACAATGAAGGCCACAGAATGAAGAACTGCTTCTAGTCCCTATGACCTACAAATAGAAAACAGTTGACAAAAATAGCTTAAAACTATTATAATATTTTGTCTTAAAGGCCTGCAATAATATTTCTATAACGTGTAACTGGTTGTTTTTCTCTATAGAGTGATTTGCAAACATGCTATACAGAACAGAAAGCTCATATGACAGTACAGAAATCATACAAGATAATATACCTTCAGTTCTGAAGTCATGGTGAGTATGTGCCACTTTAATCTTCAAGAGAAATGACATTTTATTTTTAAAGAGGATTATCAACTTCTGAGTACTTTGGTGAGATTCATATGTTGCCCAATATCTGCCCCCTTATACTTTCCCCCGAGGGTATGACTTTTGTCATTGCTAGGCTAGAAGGGCAATAGATCTAACTTGATCTGGTGATTTCTTAACAAACTCCAAGTGTTAAATTCTATGTTAACTGAATTTAACAGCTACTTTTATCTCAACTTTGCCACGAAATTAAAGTTTGCCAAGGCAAAATAAAATGGAGGTTGTGCTGACAGTGAAAAATAAATCCTGTGACAATAGGGTTGACTCCGGGAACTTAACCAACAACTACCATTATTTAAAGGGTCTAACTAGCATCTTACTCCCTATGACCCATTTCCCCTTCTTCAGAAGTCAGATGATTCAACAGACAAACATCAAAAAATTCAAACAATCATCCAAAAATTAAATAAAACCAGTTGATTCATCTACCAAGTTATGAAATACTGTGTTTTTACAGACTTGCAAAATAATTTCTCATTCATCCCTGTAAACTAGCTAGTGCTTATCTCTGGATTTTTGTGATCCTGATAATCTATGTAAGAGTTTATGGACAGAATAAGTATCTCCCAGTGAAAAAACACATGACTTGATTTATAAACTACTTGACTTTCTCTGAAGTTGGGGAAAAAGACCTTCCACCTTCCCCAAAAATACTAACTTCCAGCAGCATAGGAAAGGGAAATGTAAATTTCCTGAAGACAGAAGAAAAGTTATCTGATCTTTCGACTATCAAACACTGACAGCTTGCAGCATGAGAGATGAATTGCTAGCTGTATTTTAAATTTATCTCCTTGGGTGAACCTTCTTTAGGTCTCAGACTTGACACAAATAGAGTCATCTCCCAAGATTTTTCTCAGAGAGAGAAACACCAAGTAGAAGGTCCAAATGCAAAAAAGTCCAAAGAAACTTGCTACAAGTCCTGCTTTTTCACTTATGTCTTTCTAGGAGGACATTCACCATAATTAGAAAGTAAATACATCTTGAAAAGCTTCCATACCAATGTGAAGGGTTCAGTAAAAAACTGCCCTGAAGAATTAAGGATTGAGCACAAAATATTTTGAAGCTACTACTCTGTACCATGAGAATGAAGCAGTCCGCTCCCAAGTGGTAGGGTCATGAGTAAAATTTAAGAATGCCTCTATAAAAGGCAATATACACATACAGAGCACAAAGAGTGAGGACTGATCTCTGAAAAGCTACTGATTATTTCAGGACATCCAAATCAGTGCAGCGAAATTCTGCACTAGCCAATAGTCATGAGAACCTAGTGCTTTTTCACGGCTGGTCATTTCTCCAATGAATCATATAGCCTACACAGTTTTTAGTCCAAAATATTTCCTCTATTATCACTATGAATAAATTCACATTACTAGACTGTGGCCATGGTACTGCATAAACAGTAACTCCATTAAGCTGGTGACAAGACATAGTGATTGAAGTGGAAATAAAAAAAGGATACAAACTAACTTTTATGTAATTGTTATCAGAGGCTGAGTACGGGATCCTTACGAACCTTTGAAAAAAGGTTAAATTAAACAATTTCTCAGTCTCAATAAGTAATAAAGAGCACTATTCTACTTAAAGCATCTGATATCAAATGGTCCTTGCCTTGCATTTTTCCATTCTGTCTAGACTGTTCTCATGTGAAAGCTCTGACATTAAGCAACTTTCTTGGACTATAAAATATAATATTAATATATAAAGTAGAACATTATGCCTCTATACCTGTATTAATCCTAAAAGGAAAATATTTCAGTGTTTTTCCATGAACTTTATGTAATAAGGTTTTTTGTTATGTACTTACATGATAAAGTGGAACTGTATTGTTTTCTGCTAGTGAGAAATTCAAGACATCTTGCTGTCCAGGTTCAAGCCTGACATTAACAGTAGATGTCAGCACAGGTGGACTAATAGGGTAGTTTGGACTGCTTGTGGTTTTGCCCTTTTTTCTTGACCTACGACCTGTGTCCCTTTTGTTGTCTTTTTGTGTCAAAGGCTCTTCTTGGATAACCAGTATCTTGTCATCACTCAGATACCGCAGGAGTGAATTCTCAGAGTCAGTTGTGGGAGGGGAAAAAAAGAAAGAAAAGAAATATTAGTAAGAGGAAACAAGCAGAGAACCATTTTGGCTGCATCTGCATTGTCAGCTTCGTTCATTCCCCACTTCACCTAAGGCTCTTCTGCAAACAAACTTATTTATACCAAGGTTCCAATTAAGAACAAACTACGTAGTTTGCACAAAACCTAGGCACAGAAAAGATGGTGGTGCATACCCAGGTCCTGGCATGATAGATAGTAAGAAGCTAGTTCACAGGATATGGCTTGTGTAACAACAGAAAATACAAATAAAGCCAAAAGGTTTCAGATCATCACTTGGTACTATTAAACTGGAAAGAGTCATATGAACGTCAAGTGAATTGTGGGGGCTTGCACTGGCCTCAGTCCCACATTGACTGACGACCCCCCGCCATTTGAGGTGAAAGTGAGCATACACATAACATATTTGTAACTTGTATCAATAAGGGGACATCTCTGCAACGATTCCAGAGACAAGGACTGTAATTTCAAGGAGCCTGACAAATTGGAATAATGGTCTTAAACAGATGTGCAGTATTCATGGGCACAATTTCAAATTGGGAACTGGCCTGGCAACAAGTCTGAGGAAAGGAATCTATCTGTAACAGTGAAATACAAACAAAACATTAATCAACAGATTTGGAATAAATCAGAAAAGGCTTGTGCCTTAAATGAAATTTGTTTTCTCTTGGAATGGAAGATCATTGAAAAAATTAGTTTAAAATCCTATATTAATTTTCAAGGGTATCATTCAATTTTGTCACATTATAAGTGGTCAAGCTGAACTCCTCTCAGCTGCCCACATTTTGTCTAAAAGATTCTGATAAAAATGGTATTCATTTGAGGATCTTTAGCAATTAACATAACAACCAACATACTTGAATATTTGAAGAACACTCTTTTGAATTATATAATTGCTTTCCAGCAGAGTAAAAAAAGGAAAAAAAAAGAACTTTGTTACCACCATGCTTCTTCCAAAGCTCATAATTCCCACTGGAATCAATAAAACTATATGATTAGTGCTGGTCTGAACACCGACAGATCAGCTGATTCTGGTTTCAAATATTCATTCATACTAATCAAAATGTGTCTCAAAGGACATGACCTTCCCTCTGTAACACCACTTAGAGTTTTCTATAATTGTGCAGATTAAGAACTGATTGCTATTAACATATCTGAATCTTACAAGTTTTTTCCCCTTGATGTTTATCTATCTTTATAATAGAATTAGATAGAGTAAATCCTTCCTACTAATACAAACTTTTTAATTTTCAGAAACAGAAACACAAAAACTCAGACACTAAACAGGCTCTTTTGCATTCTTCGTGGCACTCGAGAAAAACAGATTTAGCTCCTGTGATGATAACTTCATGCTTCTTAAGTAACAAAGAAAAAAAAAATAATCTTGGAGAACAGCAGAGGAAAAAAAAAATACTCACCTCTGCTTCCCCTCTTGTACACGCTTTGTTCTTTTGACTCCCCTATCCAACTGTACTCGGTAGGCATAGAAACAGGCCGTAAATCTCCTGGAAACAATTCAAGATAAACCAATATAATTTTTGAAGACTAAAAATAAAAGGCTGTTGTCTAAGTACTACCTATAAATTACAGGCATGACATGATCCTTCAGAGCAATCCTTTTGATCAGCACCTATACATTATTAAAGCTGTAGCATTCAGGATCAATTAACCATTATATACAATGGGTTCTCCTCTTCGTTATACTGATCTGAAGGAAAGTACCACTTCAGTGAAATTACTTGTAAACGTAAAGCAGATTACATTTAATTTCAAACGCCTTAGAAAGAAAACATGGAGTGCAGTTTTATAATTACAACAAAGTACAAGATTCAGACATTAGGGTTTTAATTAATACAATTTTATGACACTAAGGCTGTAAGATATCAATGCGCGTTAGTTATTCCCTACTATGGTATCAGTAGAACGTCAATAGCAGACCAGTAAATGAGGAATACCACAAAACTGACTATAAAGCATTAGCACTTTGGCCTTGTCAGTGTTTATTATTATCACAAAACACAGAAACATACCCTCTAGGTTATCGGTTAAATTCCGTCTGACCCATAAAGGCAGAGATTCCTTCTTCTGTATGCCAGCTGACTAAATTTAGTGTGTTTCTTTAGTACTCAAGTAAACTTTCTTTTTTAAAGCAGTTTGCTACTGTTCTGTTTCTGGGATAATTATAGAATTTAAACGTGAACAAGCGTTTCTATTTCATTATCCATCTCCCCAAATTGATTAGAGTGACAAAGTATTTTCTGTAGATTATTTGTATGCCAAGATCCACCATTCTTCCAAGATACATCTTTTTGGCTACTAAAATTTTAGGAGGATTTAAGAACAAGCAGGTATACGACAAATGTGCTTCTAGGTAACATGATTTTCTGAAAACATATACCTAGAGTATTGAGATTTTTCCATATTATACTCTTACTCATACCACAAAAGTTAGTGTATAACTAATTGTATGGAAAACATATGTAGATTCCCTGCCTGCCTAACAGTTGAGACTACCTTTAACTACAAATGTATTCTTGATCTCTTAATCTCAAATTTGGCCTTAAAAGAATAACATTAATTAAG
>VXAK01022766.1:275-23937 GCA_013399435.1 Arenaria interpres
GGCGCTGCCGGCGTGGAGCGCGCGGGGGGGACAACAAACAGACGCGTTTCCTCTTAAAGGCGCAGGCGCCGCTTCGGAGTTGGGGGGGGATGTTCACGGGGGGGGCGGCCCCACGGAGCGGGCCCCGGACAGCCCCACCGCGGGGGGAGGCCACACCGCACCAGCCCTGCCTCCAGCACCCCCCTCCCACCCCGGGGAAACGCCGCGGCCCGAGAGCTGACGGGCGAAATTTTAATAAATATGGCTTTATGCATAAACCCGGCCCGGCCCGGCACGCGGCGCTCTTAATTATCAGCCGGGCGTTAATTACCGACGGGGGTTCACCCCGCAGAGGGCTGGTGGACTTCCACCACCACGAACCTGGCTGCTGAAACGCGCCGTAAATGTATTCCCTACTGTAAAGGTAACTCTATATCGCGAAGCTATTTTATATCGTAAAGACATTCCATAGCATAAAGTTGTTCTGCATCGTAAAGATATTCTTTGTTTCTCCTGGAAATGGCCGTTAGCCCCGTGCTTAGGCTGGTCACCGCCCCTGTTCGAGTCTCCACTGGCTTCTAACAATAATTCCTCATCACACGAAGTATGGCTTTAATAATATTTTATACTATTTTACACCTGCTCTTTTCCTCACACCAAGGGATAAAAATTACAAACCTTGTTAGCTGAGATATATATTTGCTTTATGAATTTATTCTTATCCTAACGCTCCACTGACTTAGCAAATTCTTACGAATATTTTGAGGAATTCTCCAGCAATTGGTCATTATTGGCAGCCGCGAGGGCAACGCTAAATCTATGGACTCTAATACACACTATTACTGTACAAGGCAATAGTCCTATTAGCTGTGATACTTTTTTATTATTATTATTATTTTATTACACGTGGGTAGAAAAATAGCCTTCTACCTCACGAGAGGAAGTAAATTTTGGCCAAGGCGGCCAATGGCATCCTGGGGGGCATCAGGAAGAGCATGGCCAGCAGGTGGAAGGAGGTCATCCTCCCCTTCTGCTCTGCCCTGGGGAGGCCCCATCTGGAGCACTGGGTCCAGTTCTGGGCTCCCCAGTTCAAGGACAGGGAACTGCTGGAGAGGGTACAGCAGAGGGCTACAAAGATGACAAAGGGCCTGGAGCATCTCCCTTATGAGGAGAGGCTGAGGGACTTGGGTCTTTTTAGTCTGGAGANGCTCCTGTGGGACCTGCTCTGTGTGGACCTGCTTTGGCAGGGGGTTGGACTGGATGATCTCCAGAGGTCCCTTCCAACCCCGTGTGATTCTGTAAATAGAATCTGTGATCATCTCACAGGGTAACACGTCCAGAGCAGGGTACCTGCAGGAACCGGTGACAAAAAAGTTGCTTGAACTTTAAATCACCGAGACTCCCGAAAAGCGACGGCAAGAACCCAGAGCTGAAACCATCAGCCGAATGAACCCACACAGAACCATAAACCGTGAACGTCCGTTTTCACCCCAAAGTGAGCTGGGCAGCAGAATTTTCAGCTCGCCCATATATTATTTACAAGGCGAAAATATAGATTCTTTATGTATCTGTCTACACAGAGGTCGCTGTTCCAATGAGCTTGTTTGAGATGGTGCTTAATTGGAATGACATTGATGTAGTTTCTGCATCACCACGGAAAAGCCGTAGAAAAATAAGACCATAAAAAAAAAAAAAAAGCCCCAAATTTCTTCCTTTAGACTATATGCTAACCCTTATGATTGATGAAAACTGGAAGCTTTTTCAGGGTCACGGTGCGTCGTTGGCAGCATCTCGCCCCGTTGGGAAAAAATAAAGTGCTAGGTGGGTCTTTTGTCTTCTCACCCAGGTTTCAAGTCACATTTTCAGGTGTGACTCTGCGTCAGGGAGTTTGGCCGCAAACTCAATCAGCGCCACGAGTGCTTTTACTGGGCTAAGCTGCTGAGAAATGTATTCATTTAAAAAAACCAAACAATAAACAACCCTGAGTTTTGGATCTGACCTATTTGACAGCTTCACTTTCCACTGAACAGCTGAGCAGGATTTTTTAATTTCTCTACTTGCAAACATCCATTTTTCTGGAGGCGGAAAAGCGCAGTTAGTGGTTCCCTGCTCAGTGCCTGTCATTAGTTTCAACTTCTATTAAAAATTAGACTAGAAAAGCCTAATTAATAAAGCATCACTGACTGGGGCTAGCTTTTGCTGTCCCGCTACCATGGCCATATTGAGAAGGGAGAAAGTATCAAATCACTCATCGAGATATTGCCTTAACATTTTTCGTGCTGCCTTAAAATTAAGTGGCACTTAAAATCAGCGAAAAATGTCAGTTTCTCAGCACTCCCAAATTTGATTTGTAGCTGGTGTTATTGGCCTTCTAATCAAGGTGCCTCACCTAATACTGCCTTTCTTCTTTATTTGTGAAGTCGGGGATACTTCAAACTTTCCCACAGACACCGGGAAGCAACACCTTCAAGTATTTCAGATGGAAGAAAGGTGATTTCATCTATTAACAGCAATAGGATATTCCCCCCCCCAACTTGCAGCATCACTATTTTTGCTCCAAAAAAAAGTAAGTGTTCCCCAGTGCTTCATCTGGTCCCCCCCAAATCACCAAGACACCTGGATGCGAAGCTGTGAAGCCCTCCCGATCCACAGCCTGCTGGTCACCTGCCTTGAACTTCTCATCACATCTTACAGCGAGGAACAGCAGTAAACCCACTGCCCGCCTCGCCCAGCCCCAGAAATGAGGCAAAACACTCGGAAATTAGGAACTGGACGAGCATCTGGGACGTGGTTTAGGGACGTGATTTAGGGATGGGTTTTTTTGGTGGCGTCAGGTTGATGGTTGGACTCGGTGATCTCCAAGGTCCCTTCCCAAGCGAGAGGATGCCATGAGGCTACGGTCTAGGCGATGCTCCACTTTGAGCCCAGCCCTGCATTGCAGTTTCCCCACCAGCNCATCTGGGCACTTCACACAGGCAGGAAAGCAATCCCTTCCCCACCCACGCCGGACATCCCAGGGACAAACCAAGATCGGTGAGAGTTCTACCAACGTCGGTGATCTCGCTCGAAATAAAAAAGCATGACCTCAAAATGCATGAAAACGGCTGCACCTCAACCCTTCTCGCTTTGGATGAAGCATTACATTCTTCTGAATATTCCGAATACCAAATCCGTTAGCACTGCAGATTATAACAGTTACACAACCCGAAGCGATCACAGATGGACACTTTTCCATCTTCAAGAGACACGTGAATAGTCATTAATGCTTCCCAATTCCCTGTTCTGGTTAACTAACCATTTAGAATGTGCAGCAAGTAATAAAACACCGCCCAGAGCAATCTGGGAAACCCTCTCCGCAACCTGCCAAAAATCCTTTAAAAGTTACTAAATACTCACGTACAAAAACCCGACTTCACCTCTCTTACCTAATACGAGGCCTCAAGGCTTTAAAATTACACTTGACCTTAAAACCTAGTATTTCATGTAATTTAGTGGAAATCCAGTAGGAAAGCTGGAAGTTTACCTCTAGGACTCGGGGAAACATTAACCTGCTCATCGGGAGAAAAAGAAAGCGATTTAGTTATAGCAAACGATCACCCAACACAGGACAGCACAACGCTGTACAGAAACCTGCCAGAAATGAAATTAAATGGGCGTATTCAAATCACAGCTGGTTTTTCTGTCCCCGATTCAGAACAATTCAGAAGCAGGCACCTGTCGACTGCCAAAGGGTTTTTGCAATCCGTAATCCATTGATCTTTCATCGATCATCCACAATCTTTTGCATAAGTCTGCTACGAAAAGCAGCACGGAGAAGATGCGCTGGGTGGGGGAAATAGCTTAATTAGAATAAATGTGTCCTTAGGACATGAGGGAAAGGCCTTTCAGGATAATTTAAGGGACGCAGAAAGGTAATTTTTAAAATTAAGTCTACATTATCAGATATTTACCATTTCAACAGAGACCAAATAGAAAATGATGGTTGTTAACTGAGTGAAAAAAACAGATAAAGCCCTTTTACAACAAAGGCTCTCGTTTCACTCCCAGGCCAGTTCCTCTGCTACCGTATCTTACACGCGCAGGTAACCAAGTGTTTTCATTTCCCCCATTCAATTCGGATACGATGCACATCCACAGGCAGGACACGATACCCTCCACATCTGTGAACAGCTACGTTCTGTAATTAAACCGATGAGCCCCATTATAGGTCAGAGCAGATGCCCAGAACCAGGCTACGTAAGATGATTTTGTCAGTGTTTCCAAAACCTGACCTGTAATGTTATAAATGCGCACACACAACCTTACGACGCCGCCAGAATTGGGCCATCACTAAATTGGATGAGCACCAGACAGTATACTTAAAAAAAGAGAGACACATCCCCCAACCAAAAGAGCTGGTATTTATCTAGGCATGCATTACTGTGCTTGGGAATTAAGGATCATGATTTCTAAAAATAAATAATCAGAAAGCAGCTCTGATGCAGCCAGCCATTTTTATACTGAAGTGCAAAGGCCAATGCTCTCACGCAACCACTTCTGAGCACGGCTGTGGAAACACCAGCATATGTAATATTTCTCAAAATGTTATTACAGTAAGAAGCATTTCTTAGCTCTTTTCCACTTGCTGTTTTCATCCATACAGAACTACAGACTCCATTTGAAGTTAAAGGTGCTACAGTCCCAGACAAGGAAACAGAATTTGCCAGTTCTTTACATTTAAAGGTGCTGATGGCAAAAACGTATACAGAGAATCAGGGATCTTCATCCTTGTTTCTCCCCCTACCTTTATTACACGAGACCCGTCTACTTCAAACTGAATAACATAAAGTAAAATTTCCAGAGTTTAGTACCCAATTTGTACACCTTCCCAGCCTTCTCCCAGCTGAAACGTCGATTGTTTGAATTTTCAGGGGTGCAGAACAAGCTGCCTGCTTTGAAGCACGCGATGCCTGCTCTGCAGACAGACCTTTGTTGGCAAGAAACGAGGAGACAGCACGTACTGCACCGCTGAGCCAGCAGGAATCTCTGCACCGTCCTCTAGCACCACATATGGGACTGCTTCTGACCACGTTTATCTACTACTGCTTCTGTTTTAAAATAAATTACAGAAAAAAATAAATCAAATTGGAGTTGACTTCAAGAGTTTTACTGAAAAGTTGGTTTGCACGTGGAGAAGGCAGGCTTAAGTCTCCTGCAGGCTTCAACTACCTGCACGTAATTGCAGATGCTACAACTACTATATGAGAAAACCAGTATCATTGCCAAAAATGAAGAGTTCAGAGTACATAAGACACCCCCTTCTTTTCAGCAACCCCATCCATGTTAAAAAGGCCATCACCTAAAGCTCAATATTCACTATAATATCATAGTCTCCGAAATTGTAGACAAAGAAGTCACAATCAATAAGTATTTAGTCTTAGATCTTTTATGAGCAAAGATGTTTTAATGTGTCACATTCCAAGAGCATCAGTCTTTCTTTACAAGAAAAGAAAAGTCACTTCATAGATTTGGAGCTACAGAGGTCCACAAGACTTTCTGCAAATTAAAAGTGCATGAAATACATGCAGCATCCTTCATACATTAAGTATTTTGCAACTGGGTTGAGAACACAGTAAGTGTTAAACAATACTTAAAAGTTAAAAGTACCTGAAGAGAATCTCTCCTTGGAGAGAGAGATTAACCAAACATCCTCCTGGACAGCTGTGCAAGTTCTCAACAAATGCTTTTCTGTACAAGTGGTTTAAAAATCACACAGTAAGTTCTGGAATATTCAAAACGATGATTTGATAGAACAAACATTCTACAGTTACCTCAATTCCATGTTATTTTGTTACAAACAGTTATCATGGCCTCAGCCCTGGTGCATTGGTGCTCAAGTTCACAGCCCCATCCGTGCAACACTATCTGTCTCCAGAGCTCAAACTCTAGCTCTTGTACTAAAGCCCAAATGGGTGACTGAATAAATTCAGCAGCTTTTCCAGCCCTGAACCCCTTCCCTCCCGCGTAACTTGACTCAAATTTCAGACAGATTTATCAAAGAGAGGTCATGTATAAACAGCACAGTCAAAAGCTGCATCAGATGTAGGAAGACTAGTGGTTTAAAAATGCGTTGAGCATCTTTGAAGACAGAAGTTTCCAAAACCACTGCTAGAGAGAAAGAAGAAAAAGCTTAAAATGAAATTTAAAAAACCTAAGTTTGTCATTTCAATAACTGTGCTTTGTCATTCAATATAATAAAGTAAAATAGCTTATTTACACAGTGATGAGGGGAACTTGAGAGAAACCGAGTCATCACCTGTCCCTTCAGAGATCAAGTCCAGAAATCAAGACTGGTATTTTAAAACTTCGCTTCTCCTAGCCTAAAAAAGTTTTAATGTGTAAGTGCTATTTGGTAGTATTGTCTAAAACCAGAATTATATTTGCATCTTAATATAGGTGTCCGTGTTGGAAATTCAATAGCAATAAAATTGAGTTGAAGAAAATCACACTGCATAAAAACTGCCTAAACCAAATTAAGACAGTTTTTAATTTACCTACTGAGCTGCGTGTGGAGCCTATTCTGCAACTATTCTGTGACTACTGGAAAGCAGCAGAACTATGACTAGCCTAATTATTAGCAGTTACCTGACTGGACATAACTGGTCTGAATGGGATACAAGAAGCTTAGTACATAATAAGTAATTTCATCCTTTTTCCTATGAACAGTTAGGAGGAAGTTACATTTCCCTCTCTTCCATTCAATGAGCAACCAGCCTGATTAAGAGGAAATTGAATTTACAGCCATCTTAACAAGGCAGATATTTAGAAGGACACCATTAACTCATTTGCTACCATCATCACGTGTTCACTTCAATAGTAAATGCAGTACTTTCTTCCACTTCATCCACGTGGAAATATTCCTCAGAAAGGAATTATAATGCACAAACAAATATTATCCATCCAGATGGACTTGACATTCTAACGCTGAAAGCCTACTGAGAAACATAATGAAATGGCAAAGATGCTCCATGATTACAAGTATGGCACAGCAGCCAGTGGAGTGACAAAACAGCCCTTCCAAATCTGAGCTAGTGAGGGGAAAAAAATTACCTTTCAAGTTTTTCTAACAGTGAGTATATCTTGCAGAAATATACTCTTGCATCTGGCTACTATATTTGTTATTAAGGTCCATGATTTTCACGTAAAGTTCCTTAAAGAAGTAGATACTATCACGAAGCAATGGTTTTGTTCCAGCAGTATCTGATGATTAGATGACTGAGTTTTATACATGTCATTGTGTATAATTAAGCTACAGTAATCAAATTCCTTCTGAAAACCCCTACCGCTAACATGACAACACCAAAGCACGCAGGCGTGGCAGGCTCAAACCTGTTTGACACACACATAACACCTGTTGACAATGACAGAACAGCACGTAAGCTTCCAGAAATACATTCTTATCAAACCCCATTCCATCACACTTGGGGTTTCATGGCTTTTGCCAGTAAAGTTACTTCCATGTCCATGCGCATAAACTTTAGTGAATATTGAATGTACTTTTGCAGAGAGAAAAGACTAAAATTTACAAGCACCCCAAGACTGACACTTGCTCCTTTCGTACGTATTCATATAAACCGGTTTTGGGTGAATTCGTTTAACAGGAAGATTTTAATTTGTTCCTGAAACTCCTGACCAAACTTAGTCTTCTTTGGTCCCTCACCCAAAAAACAACTTCCCATTCACCAAGCCAACAGATGTTAGAACTACAAATGTGCAAGAACATTGGCTTCCTTTGTGAAAAGACTACTTCAAAGAAAGCGTAATTAGTGCAATCTTCCTTTCTGGAAAGCTAACTACCGCCATGCCATGGCAGCCCGACAGCCAGGTCAGAACCAGAGGCAAACGTAGCCCCTTGCAGTGGAACCCGGTGCCAAACCCAGAACCTTGCTCAAATGCTGCATTTAGACCTTGACCAGTAAATCACGCTATTACCATCACATCAGAAAGGGGTCTAAATACAATCACAACTCAAACTCAACATTCTTATCAGTAAGAATAATGGAGTAAATCTATACTGACCAAGTGAGCTAATCTGATAAAAAAGTGACCGCCTTCAACTGACTACACTCCACAGGCTAAACTATCTGGCTACCCACAAAGTCTGCTTTCCGTTTCTCCTGTGCGTTGCTTTTCTTTTTTGTCCTACAAGTTATCTGAAAACTGAAAGCAACACAAGAGGTGCATACACGCAGCGTACGTTTTCAGAAATTCTTTAGTTTCTGCCCACTAGAATATAAAACTGGAATAACTGACATGTCTTGATATCTGCTTAGGGATACTTGTGACAGGTAAAATAACACTTATTATCTACAGGTATTCTACCCAGCAACTTTCTTTCTAGTCATCGCTACTTGTGAAGTGCACCGTTGCTAAACGAGCTATTTACAAATGTAAACTATGTAATTAAAGTTTTAAAATAAATAGACAACCTTTACATTAGGTAGCAACTTGACAACAAGGTAATAGATCATCCAATTACATCTTTCAAAGAATGATCTGTGTATGCTGCTCATTTTTTTTTCAATTTTTTTTTTTTTTTTGAAGAAAATCCTTGGCTCGCAAGCTATTCTGCAAGGACCTCCTTGGTTTTCATCCTTTAGGCTGGATAATTGTGTAAAAACTCCTTAAGTTTTGTTGGATAATCTGTCATCACTCCAGTTGCTCCCAGATCAAACGCCCTCTTGTATTCTTGTTCTTCATTCAGTACCCAAATATACACCTGTAAGAGGAGATAAAGACAAATTATTACAGAAAATACTCAAATGTAAAAAAAAAAAAAGGTGACTTTTGACCTAAATTGTTTCATGTGAGAGACATGATGGCACACATATTTAAAATGATAAGTGATTACACTGTGATGCCAAAGAGATGCACACAAACATATCCAACCACTCCCTCCTTGCCCTCCTAAAGGGGGCATTTTCTAGAGGCGACTCCACCTCCATTTCATTGCAGATACTTCCACCAGTCAAAATATTATTTTGTGAAAAGCCCAAAACAGGTAAGCAGTTTAGCAGATTTTGTAGGCTTAAGTCTGAAGTGGGGGAAAAAAATAATCCTAAGGGGATTTAAATTAGTCTTCTTCCAAGCACACAATTCCTCCTTTGCAACTACAGAACTGCAAATATAACAGCATAAACTGGCAACACAACTGAAGGTGTTGGGGAGAATATGAACCCATCTTAAGGCTGGTTCAAATTCTCACTAGGTTCAAAGCGCATCTCCTTTAGCTTTGCCACACCGTACCTGAATGCCCCGAGCAGTGAGGTGGTCAAAAAGCGCTTTCCGCATTAGCAATCTGCAGAAAGGAGAACAACATCATTTAAGAACTTGAAGTATATATAAATTTTTCAATGTTTGTTGATGTTCTATAGTAAGTTTTCCATACAGTATTTAGATTCATTTTTTTTTCCACAAGAAAGCGATTAGAAACCTCATTATAGAAAACTTTTAGTTCAAGCAACTCAAGGCTGGTTAACCCAGATCCCCAGAAATGGATATTTGCATCAATTCTTCTGAAGATCAAACCCAGCAGACGACTCCTTCAGTTGCCTCTGAAGCAGAGGCCACATGAGCCAAACAGTATTTCCTCTGACAACACTATGAAAGAGTCACAATCCCATGAAGCGTGAAAAGTCGCACTCTGAATCTACTTGCGGGCTAATTAACTAAACACACTTAACGACAGAAACTAAATAGACTAAATTGGAATAAGGCCCACTGTTACCGCACCTCAGTATGTTTCAGCGTATGAAAAATAAAAGCATCCAAGAACACCTACGTAAGATGTGAACATGATCTATGCTGTGCTGACAAAAAAGCTAGAAGAAACTGAAAGAAAATTGCAACATACCAAGTAGCTATAGCAATAGCTAGTCTCAGTTGCTTGAGCCAACTGTTAATACAGAGGCAAAATATAAGTAAAGATTTAATAAGAACAAAATCTTACGTGTCAGCTAGCCAGATAACAAATTTCTGGCTTCTTGTAATCTTCTGAGGTTCTTTCAGCCTGTTGAGGAAGAGGAAACAAAAAATTACTGGAGCACAGCTTAAAGTACTATTTGAGATGTTCCTGCAAAAGGAACACGAAGAATTAATCTTGCAGTTTCTCAAATTAGTGCAGTAATTTCACTGTGTAAGACTGTGACTTAGAATTGGGTTACACAAGAGAAATGTGCTATATTTAAGAGAAGCAGCAGCGATCTCCTTCAAAAAAGAGGGAGGAAAAGGCAAAAACTAGCTATTTGTAGAGCACTGCTACGTATTACTACCCAACGGCATCAGCACAAGCTCCATTGTAAAGGCAGCTGCATGAAGACAGTATTTACAGGAGATGCTGTAAACAGGAAACATCAATATACACAGGCACTAACAACTGAGGAACTCGGAGCTGGCAAGAAACAGGTTAAACACAGAGGAGCAGGTTTGCACAGCTTTCTCTTGGGAATATACAAAAGTGCCTAAACTAACAAAATAGTATCCCCAGCCTGAGGATAGCGACTAAACCAGTGCCCAAGCTGGGGTTATCATTCACTTGCTTTACTACCACTTCAACGCAGCACCCACCGGCGGACCCTCACTCACTTGAGGATGATGGAAGGCATGGGAATTTCCAAGAATTCTTCCTTGAAAGGAATGAATGGCAGCAGACCGGTGTAGAAGAGGCCAAGAAGCAGGAGGACACGTTGCAAACAGAAGATGATGGGAATGTCAGCGTTCTGCAGGAACCGGGAAAGAAAGACTCTAAATTATCTTGGTAGATTGTTGAGACTGTTGCAATTAAATTTACTCATCAATGCACGGTTAAAGTTTAGCACTCACACCTAAAGATTAGGCTGTCAACTCTTTATTGTAGACCTGACACTGAATTTAAGTTATTCTTTCTGGTAGCTTGTAATCCAAAGTTTTACACAATTTGAAGGGGCACTGGGACCTGGAAAGGTAAAGTTTCGCTGTCACAGTATTGCTTTTGTTACCTGCCTTCATCACCTTTCCAGACTGCATCCCACTATGCAGCATTTTCTCTTAGATCACTATTACCACAAAGAACAAGCTGTGCTTTAACACAGGATTTGTTACAGTTTGGTATCACATGAACTCATTTCACAACACATTTTTAAAGATGCTGTTTATGCACCAAAATATCTGGGCGTTGATGCTATGAAAATGAACAAATGTAACTGCTGTTCAGGTAGGAAATGGTGCATTGTCCTACAGAGATAAATCAGAACAGTATCAGTACTCTCAACTAGATCAATTTCACTCAGGTGCGTAACTCCTTCCGACTAAGCACAATTTTAGTTTAATTCTAAATTGTACAATTCCTCGGCACAAAAAGGAATAGAATCTGTAGCTGTAAAATAGCTTTATATTAATATAACTGTGTGTCTACTAGTGGCCCCATCCATTATTTTCATGAAAAGAAACAGACAATAAGCAATCCTCAGAAAGATTGCTTTTGTACCAGATGAATGATGTGCAAAACAGGCTCTAAGAGTTCCTGGCATACGGTCATAACACCCTATATTTTATAGAACAAGAATAAAACATGATGAAGTTTAATTCCTCAAGTGTTTTATTGCAGAGTATATGGGTCTTAACTGTGCTTGGTTTATTGTAATGGTGTAGTAAGCAGAATACAACCTAAGTGTAAAATCTCCCATCACATCAGAAAGCCTGGCATTGCTGGCTAGATCTGGATTTGCAGGGTGCTTTTCTGTATATTTTCTTGCCACACAGTAACAAGCAGGCAAGAATGAAGCTTAGCTTGGGCTCATTCTTACCTCCTTAAGACACTTTGATACAACCTCGTAATTTGCATTCCCCCATACCGTCAAGTGCTCTCGCTTATACTGACTCACCAGCTCGGAAACCTGCAATATAAAAAAGCAGAACTCTAACGTGTATTCACTGAAAATTACATGCAGCATTATATAACCGGAACTCTACTTGCTCTACGTAACTCCTACTCTACGACAGTCATTACAGAAAAGATAGCTCTTCTGTACGCTCTCCCAACTCAAGATGATTGTGCTGCTTCGACTGGGAGGAAACAGGCAGTCAGGTCAACAGATACAAGGGGAGAGCGCTAAACCTACAAAAAAACCCTACGTAGTTCAAGCAAACTAGATAGCAAAGTAGCATCTGAGAGAAAGCAGATTTTCTCTTTTTTTTTTATCTTTACACTGACACCATGTTTTTATGCTGCTTTGGTAGGCAACAGTCCGTAAGAAGACACCCAGTGTGAAGTACAAAACAAACATGTCTCTAGTAGCATAGTGTCAGGTTCATGTCAAGATAAAGGGTCAGTAAAGAGCTGTTTGCTGAATATCTTGCACAAAATCACTTCTCCGCCTTCTATTACCTCATGCCCCGTCCCCAGAGGGGTTCAAGGCCAGGCTGGATGGGGCTTTAGGCAACCTGGTCTGGTCGGAGGCGTCCCTTCCCAGGGCAGGGGGGTTGGAACTCGATGATCTTCCGACTCTAACCATTCTATGATCCACGGAGCAAGATCTAACACACGAAGGATGAAGCAGTCCAAGGGCACAGATTTTAGTGCCACTGACTTTTCTTTTGGAATTTCAACATCATTTACATGACATGCAGTCTCAGCTCAGTGTAGGTTTTCATGTACCTTTCTGATCAACACATTGTTGTTCACTTTGATGTCAATGTTGACGGGAGTTTGTGGAAATGCCTCAAACACCTCTTTCAGGAGCGGAATACGGTTGTCTTTTCCCTCACAGTGACATTCTGGGGAAACGAGAACATTGATGCTGTTGTGACCACTTTTCATACACTGCAGATAAAAGCTGAGATGTCAGAGCACTTAAAACTAAAAATAATATATAGTTCCCGTAATTGGCAATTTTTTTAACTAAAAAAAAATTTACTTCACTCAGAGAGTTGCAATTAATTATGATAAGCTCACTTCTGTAATGAAAATGCTCTAAGCATACTGTATGTTCAGCTCTGAACTTCATAAATTCAGACATTCTTTAGCAACAGTAGGAGTGCAGGCATCGTTAAAATCTCAAAATAGCAAACATGGGCTCAGTTACCACATACCAAAGGCAATGAGATTAATATGAAACGAGACCAAGTGAGAAAACCTTATCCTTCTAGGAAAATTTACCGGAGAAGCATAACGAGTAAAGGGAACAGAAGACACACACCCCAATTCTTATTATCTGAAATGGCTTGTGGCTCCAGGGAATTAACTGAAGATGATCATCCATCTCTTTGTAGTATTGTACATGAACAAAATTTGTATTATTGTGCATAAACAAAAGATATATATACGCGTGAAAATAACACGTCATGGATCTCCTCTTGATGCATTTTAAGAATTTTGCAATTTTGAAAAGAAAAGTTTAACACAACATTTCCTTCCCGGGCAACTCAAATATGGGTAGGCTACACAAGATAGCTACAAAGCCCCTCAAGCAAACACACCTGATATAATCTCCAGAAGCCTCTTCCAGGTGGAAGTGCTCTCAGTGTGCTTTATTCAAATCACAGTCCCACAAATCATATTTTTCATAAGAAAACAGGTTACGTTTTTTCTAGATTTTCCTCTCTTGCAGCAAGATTGCTACTGAACTTTAAGCCATACACAGAGTAACTATGACTCTTTGCATTCACCCTTCTGAAAATGTCTGTATTATCTGACACCTTGTAGTACTTCAAGCCCAGAGTGCACAAGCACAATGACATCTGAGTTGTAAAACAACTCTCGGCCTTCTCTTCATTTTTGGAACAACAAATTTTCAGTCAGCACCCTCTGAAGACCTCACATGGGAACTGAAAAGCAGCTGTATGAAGCAGACAAGCAAATAATTGAAATTTTACTTGGAGAAAGATATCTTACATCTTAAACTTAGTCACTGTCAAAGGTACGGAAAAAAACCATATTTTGGTTTCTAAAGCTAGGATTACATTTTCCTTTTAAAACTTCTCTTATCAAAAAATTGCCACACTATAATAATGGAAAATTAGGTACTGCAAATTGAAATGGCAAAAGACAAAAACTCACCTTTCTGAAACGTGACATCCAACTTGCAGAGATATGGTGGAAGTTCCTTAAAAATAACGGGAAATGGAACACTAATTCAAATGCAGGGATATAATCATGTCTTTTCTCGAAAAATACAAAAAAATATAACTCATAAGCCTTGCAAGTTATTTTTGAAGACAAAAATACTATTTTTTTTTTAAATCTTCTTGCCCAAAATGTGATTTAGAAGCAACGTGTTTATTCTTATTTGAACTATTTGGCCTTCTTAGACTTGAGTTACCTGTAGCTGAGTGAGGCAAAGTGTTTCCAGATGCCTGTCCAAAAATTCTGAGAATTCCACTTAAATATCAGATGGAAAGGCAGTTCTGTAAACCAGGCTTTTAAGACTGTCAATGCAGGTGGGGTTCATCTACCGGTTTTCCCATTAAAAAGCTGGTCACGCGAGAAGGAGCTTGTTGACGAAGCTTCCTTTGTCATCAGTATGGCAACACAGGCCCACCTCCAGAAAGCTATTCATCCAGCCCACTACTGGATTGCTTAATCACTCTCTGGAAATGTGCTGGTTTTTCTCCTTGGACTACACAGTTACCGTAGTTAACCTTTTTTCAGTCAGACAAGATGAATCCCCTCCTTAGAGCTGGGATACTAGACGTACACACACATGCACGCAACCGTTCCCAGCCACTCTACAAACACATTTTTAAACATCATCTAGCACTAATGTTCATTCTTCAACTTACAGAGTATTTGAGGTCGGATATGTTGACATCAACTCCTGTTGATCTCTTCAGGTTCTCATCATGGGACACAACCACTTGCTCATCTTTCGTCAGGTGACAATCCAGCTCCAACATGTCCGTTCCTAAATTAACCGCACTGGAAGCAAAGAAGTCTGCCTTGAACCACACACATAGCTCATTCAGGTCCAAACCTAACACATATATGTCATTCAACTAAACTAATCTCGGTGAGGGTACTTCAGATGCTTCATGATGCAACGGATCCTCACAATCTTGCTGCAAAGCCAGAAGCAAGTAAGTCTGCTGCAGTGGGAAAGCTGATGCAAGAACAAACAACATATCACAAATCAGAGATGGGATTTGAACTCAGGAGCTTTGGCTCCGTCTTCCACAGAAATCCAGCAGCACACCCGTGATTGCAGCCTTCCACCTCAGGATTGAGAAACCCACTTCTAAACTATTGTTGCAGAACTTTGAGTGTGATGTTTATTAGCATCAGTATGTTTACCATTGGAAGAAGCGAGCTCTTTCAAAAAAGTAATCAATTCCGTGGCAAGCATAACCATCAAACAACAGAGATGCAAAAGCCTTTTCTTTACTTGATTTCAGTTAATCAAGAATGGATAGATCAGGAAATCAGCAATGGGGCTTTCAGGCTTTTGGCTAGCAAAATTACATTAAAAAAAATATTTGTTATTATTTTAAGGAAAAGTTTTATTTAAAAAAAAAAATTAAACCACTAAACCACCCAGCCATATTTTTCAAAGAAAAATAGCTATTCCTGTTTCAATCCGCTGCTTTGAAAAGTTCTAATCCAATCCCAAATCCACTCTACAGAAGCTTAGCTCACAGAAGGAGGAGTAAAAGAAAGCAGAAAGTAGTAATACTACTAATGAAAAGTAAGTACATGAAGCCTCAAACCAGAACACAAAAACTAAGCTTTACTCCAACAAGAAGTGAATTGTTCATTTCACTAGGAAAGATACTCAGAAGGTACCATTCCAGCAGACAGCTAGAAGTCCCAGCCTGAAGTCTGAACACTTCCTGCAAAACACTGGGCTGTTCTTTTCATCCACCTACAAACAAACCTAGAAGACCTGTGAGTACAGTCTATACTGGACCCAAAGCTCTAAGACTTCGGTAACAGCCTTTTCCTTAAGAAAAAGGCTTTATCGACTGCTGAAATACAGACATGCCATAAGCATTCACAAATGCAACAACAAAAAAAAGAAACAAAAAAAAGAACATACTCCCATAAGTGTTTAACGTAATTTCTGGTCCAGCTGGGATAACGATCAAGAAGGGGGTTGTCAAATTAAAACCAATTTGTTAACTGTTTTCCAGTGCCACTAATTAAGAATTAGGAGAGGAACAAAATCCTGTTACACGTGGAAGATACAGCCTGTTCTGTGCAATTTTCCCTCCTGAGGAAAAGCATTTCCAAATACGCTACAGGAGATTTGCCAAATTTGTAGATGAGTGTTCCCATCTAGTACCATGTATTCTCTTTTAACCAGCATAATTTATTAGAAATATTACCACTTAAGAAGCTCTGGACTGATGCTGCATAGAAAAAGGAGAACAACAACTTGCCTTGTTAAAAAATTTGAGAATCTGCCAGGCTCTTACTAGCAGCTTGCTGCTAAATAAGCTTTCTTAAGTGCTGAGGGTTTTTTTTTGAGCTGGAAATCAGGCTTTTTTGCAGTTCTGTAGCAACACATCAAATGTACATCGCTCCGCAGAAGACTCCAGATGTTCTCCAGATTCAGAAGAATGTGCTGGGTTCAGATCCAACTGCTCCAAAACTTAATTTTTGAAGCAGGCTCACATTTGCAAATTAGGATGCTAGAGCTCTGTTTGCGTTTAACTGTTTTCGAGTAAAATGACATACCAGGAAATACATAAGAAAAGCCTTACCTTGGGAACTAAATTCTATTAGGCAGTGTCTAACGTAGCATTATGTAGAGTTTATAAGTACAAAGTTGATCAGTACTTTTATTACGGTAACTACAGCGTTTAAAACGTTCTCTCTAAACAAAGTATGTTCATAAAAGAAGAGGAAATACAATGAGAAATTATCTGAAGAGTTTATTTAGTAGCTTCCTGTCGAGACAACGCTGAAGTACGTGGCTGCATTAGGAACAATTAAACTGCTAATTAAATTCTTATGACATCTTTTTTGCCAGATCCCCAAATACTTTAAGGCACTATAGTTGTCTCCTTTAGCTTAGAATCAGTTATTTTAAAATCTGAAACCAGATTAGGGGTAGGCCTTACGCTGCAGACAAGCAATCTCTTTTGGATTCACCGACACCAATGGTCAGACGTGTCTGCTTGTCCAAACCTGCAGGAGCAGCTCTCGCAGGCATGCCCAATGTGGCTCCATCTGATGGGTTAGAAATTGATTAGTTCATAACAGCTGTCTGAGCCAATCCAGATCATTTTTCACCATGCAGATCACCAATTTCCTACCCAATTCCTTTTGCTAGCTTACCAGGAATGAGCGGATGGGAAGGACAAAGCCTTTATCCCTCCACAGAGGAAGGCAGAACACCATCTACTGCCTAACACAAGGGAATCGCTCTGGCTTTGCTTTCTCCAGAAGTAATACACCTTTGTTATTCAGCCAAGATAATCTCAAAACAAGTAATGAACTTTGCTATCGGCAGTTGAGATGAGTTTGAAAAGTGGACCTCAACACATTTGTTACATGATGGTCGTAAAATAATTAAAATGGTCAGAAGAGAGACAGACAAATGTCTGTATTATCACAAAACATGATTTGACTCCCAGCACAGTCCTTACTTTAACTACCACAGCTTACTTCTGGGAATAAAAATAGGTTATGGTAAAACTTTGTAAGAGCACTATACATATAAAAACAGTATAATACTAAACAAAAATTAAGAAATGGTTAAAAAAAAAAAAAAAAGCAGCACTTCCCAGAAACTGTGGTAACAGACTTGAAAAAAGGCAGGCCAGCAGGAAAAAAACACAAAACTATGCTAAGCTTCCATGGAGATAGAAAATACTGCAGTACTTTCAATAGCACTGTTTGGTTGGGAAAGCTGGCACTCCTCAGCCTGCAAGGAAATGTGCAAACTGATGAGGCTACTTAGCACAAAGCAAATTAAAAAACCTCAAACACCACAAAGAGAAGCCTGCATAATTCGGTCACTGCTCGTTGGCAGCTGGAGTTTTAGATATGCTGCTTTTTCAAATGCCTTTGAGGACCTTGTTAGAATTCACTACTTAAATGCTGGAGGCTTAAAAGGCTTTCCAGTACCAACTCAATTTTAAACCCCTAGATAAGAGGCTTTCACACACTGTGCAAATGAAGTATGTGTATGAAGGGGAAAAAACATAACACTAACATTTTTAATAGCTTTACAGACGGCGCATTAGGAGTCAGTTAACATTAGGATTTTGGTCACAATAATTCTATGAGACAAATTATTAACTTTCTATATAAAGGAGGGAACTGCACCCTACGAAACTGGAATATCTAAGAGAATTGCTTACAGCCATAATAGCAGTCAACAGATTCAGACTTGCTGAAACCCAGTCTTGTGTACTAATTAGCATATTGGTATAGGCTCTGATCTGAAATACCTTTTGAGAAACATCAATGTATCTAGAAAAAAAACAGTGTATGACATTAGCTATGAAAAATAGCTTTATAATGAGAAATAAACTAATGGAACTAACTTCCATTAAACATGGAAGCAGTATTGTTTCATGTTTTGTTAGCTAGAACAGGAAGAATCAGACCTCAGGAGTTTTATTTCCAATTGCTAATCCACCATGTCACTGTGTACAAACCATAGTTTGCAGTATCCCAATTCCTTCTTATTTAAATTGGAGTAATTTAGCAATCCACAGGAGTCATCCAAAGGAGAGATGACTTTCAGAAATAGGACACTGTACCCCAAACACCTGACAGAAGTCCAAACTTTCTTGATTGCTTCACTCCCTGAAGACAAATGAGAAAAATGCTGCTTTAGGCATTACTTGTTCATTGGTACTCACTGGTGAAAGGCTGCCATCGTGTTTTCCAGATTCTCTCCAGCACCTACAAAAATAACAAAAAAACTAGAGCATGTACAAAATCCTTTTTCTCCCCTCAATCCCAGCAGAAAGAAATAAACAAGGATAAAAAATTTTGTATATTTTGAGGAAATGTTTGTCAGAAATCCCTGTTGCCACCAACCTACTGGGGAGACCCAAGAGACAGAGCTTTCTCAAGGTAAAACAACTAAAAAGAAAAAAAAAAAAAAAGAGAAGACTTATCTTGGATTTGTATAACACTTTGAATATACAAAACGAAGTGTTTATTTTACCAGAGGTTGAGTGCCCTGTTTTTCCTTAAAGGCGTTGTATTTGGCTATGACACTATGCTCCACAGGCACAGGACAGTCTATGCAAAATTCTACTTCAGAGTCAGTGGAAGGAGTAATAAAAGGAGAGGTAACAAGAGGGCGAAAAGAAAAAGAGAAAAAAAAACCCACAACCAAGAAAAAAAAAGCACTGAAGACTCTCTAAAGCTGATATTCCCTAAACACATAACCCAGTTGATGCTCAAAGAGGTGACAACCTCTTTTTTCAGTGCAAGGATACTCCCTGAAACAGCACAAATCTGTCAATAAAGGTTTACGCTGCTGGCAAAGGAAGGTCTCATACACAAGGAATGAAACACGCACCAACTCCAGTTAAGAAATGAAAGGACGAGCAAATTTAATTTTCTCTCAGGCAGGAGCAAGCTCTGCAACTCTTAAGCCATCATTCTCTACATAGAAATCTTTGAAATCAGACTGGAAAAGGTTTTGCCTTCTCTCTCCTTCAGAAAATATGCAATGTTACATACTGAAAACCAAAACAACTTCAGGAAGATACATGTACTGATGAGGATATCTATGCAAATTTTAACTACTCTTTGACAGTGATGAATGGCAGGCTTTGTAAACAACAATTATAAAAGCTTCAAGTAAGGCCTTGCCTATTAACAAGACCTTACCAGTACATACTTACCTAAGTCTGTGTTTAGTTACTTAATTAAAGCCATGCAATTCTATGCACGCGCAACTAGCAATTGAAAATTTGTTGTTATCAGGGTAACTTGCATTGGTAGGTTTACAAAATGAAAGACTTAACTGACTTCGTCATCGTAATGACAAAATCTGCAGGGTTTAACATAGCCCAATACGGTAAGTCCACAGCAGCTTCTGTGATTAGACATTTACTGACATTTTATGGAATTTGATTGCAGAACTAGGAACAGGCTGAGTGGCAAAAGCGACTGAGGGATAGAGGGGAGCATAAGAACCTCATCATATACTTCTGATGGTCATCTAAAAGATGGGAAAAACCTGCATAGGATCTGGATGAGTAGTTATAAGTTAACTGCAATAAAAATTGAGGTTTTAGATAACTTATCAACTCTGACAATACATCTCCATACATCCTGAAAGGTAAGAAGGACGAAAAAAAATGAGTTGGTCTTCAGACCATGAACAAACCAACAGTATTCTCACATTTCTGGGCAGAAATTTCCAGAAATAAAACTTTAAGTGACTGATCTAACAAGACACATGTTAAGGAGGTAGGTATGGTGAGTCAAACCAGTTGGTAACAAAACGCCTGACTCGTAATGTTTTGGGGAAACGACGAAAAAACTTGAGATATCAGTTGAAACAGGAATTCTAAATCGGCAACGTGGCTTTTCACAAACCACACTCTGAAAAGGGAACTATGACAAGCAAGTGATTTGATGTACTAAGTCATCTTCCCTCCTTAAAAATGAAAAGGCTGGGCTGACTGAAGGGCTTCTGACATTTTGTTTACTTAAACGCACCCTCGAATTCACACATTGTCCATTTCTGTTGTGAGCTACATGCATTTCCCACCCAGAAATCACCTTCCCCAGCATACTTTAGCATCCTGTGGCGAAGGTGGCCACATCCAAAGATTATGATTGTGCACTCTAACTTTGAAAGGACCACCACAGGACAAGAGATGACCCTTAGAAGTACTGTTGTTTTGGGGTTTATCCCGTAATGTAGGCAAAGAAGCCCCTTAGGAAGAACGTTGTCAGCAGGTCAAGGGAGGTGACTGTTCCCATCTACTCTGTACTGGTGAAGCCACACCTGGAGTCCTGTGTCCAGTTCTGGACTCCAAAGTACAAGACAGACATGGATCTCCTGGAGCAAGTCCAGAGAAGGGTTGTGAAAATTAAGGAATGAGAGATTCTTGCATACAGTGAGAGGCTGAGGATGCTGGAATTGTTTAGCCTGGAGAAGAGAGGCCTGGGAGGATCTTACCAACATGTATAAATACCGGATGGGAGGGAATAAAGAAGACTGAGCCAGACTCTTCTCAGGGGTGCCCAGGGAAAGGACAAGAGGCAATGGGAACAAACTGAAATACAGGAAACTCAATTCATAAACATATGGGGAAATAAATAAATAAATAGATTTATTTTTTTTAGGATGATCAAACTATGGAACAGGCTGCCTGAAGAGGTTGTGGAGCCTCTATCCTTGGATGTATCCAAAACCTAACTGGACAAGTCCTGATCAACCTGCTCTAGTTGCCCCTGCTCTGGTCAGATGAGACGATTTCCAGAAGTCCCTTGCAATCTCAACTATTCTGTGATTCCATAAAAATCATCATGCTACCCTGTCTCAAAGACCCTGCAATTCAGTCCATACAGTGGACGTAGAATCATAGAATTGTCTAGGTTGGAAGGGACCTTTAAGATCATCTAGTCCAAGCATCAGGCATTGACAGATCTCTAACACGGAATATCAAGACTTAATTATTGATCTCAGAAATGACCAATTTTAAAATTATGCAGAAATGAAGAAATAATTCAGGGATGCTTCCACTGGTGAGCTATAAACTGAGATAAGGAAATTCTTGCATGAAGAAAGAAGTAAAATCAAACCCCATAAACTGAAAAAACTTCACATACAAGGCTTCCTCTCAGGAAGGAAAAAGCCAAACAAGTTAAGTGTTACCTTGATCTCTGAAGTTAATAGGAGTAATGCAATAGGAAACCTGACGCTGAGTCTAAAGCTACAGCATGACTAAAGCCTGATGCGAATTTAAGTCCCGCAGGAATTGAAGTTACAAAGTAAATACTACAGAGAGTAAAGAGTAAGTGATCTTCAGTCTCACGACACCTGATGAGCAAGAAGCTGCTGAGATGTTAAAGTTCATACTTCCACCATAGGTGTATCTCCCAGCATACATGCCGACACAGAACAATTTGAAGACCGTGGACTTTGTCTCGGAACGCCTAATGAATAATCCTCCCATTGAGCAAGGCTTTCCTGTTGTTCTAATGGAGCTTAGCGCAACTGGCCGAAACACTTACATTCTAGGCTTCAGGCTGTGTATCTTAACCAAGGTCATTGCAAAGAAGTGAGAAGAAAAGAAGATTAAGGAGATCATAGCAAGTTCCAACAAAGCCATCCGCAAGTTTTTAATAGCTTGGGAATTAACAAACAAACAGGTAACAATCAAAAGTAACAACCTTTCCTTGTTGAATGAAAATACATACCTACCAGGAAACGGCTAATATGCACATTCCAAACCAAAAGGTGCATTTTATGCTATACTTAAGGCCCTAGTTATAAAGAAACTTAATCTGTCATATAAACGGAATGAAAGAAATTCAAGTAATAAAATCTATAAGAGATCAGCTCTAGTTTTTATATTTTAATAATTCAAGGCAGTAGCAATAGTTAAGGACCACCGGCTAGAACTGTGATCAGACAGTGCATAAACTGGCACTAGATGTGACATTGAAAACGGCTTAAACTCAGCATCTGACATATCTCCCAGGGAATTTTGGGAAAAATATTAACTAGAAAACTGACTGACAACGTTTTCATTAATTGAATGGGGCAGCAGGGAAAAGAACAGGAAAATACGATTTGCTGTGGCTTTTTTTTTTCCTCCTCCCAGCGCTTCGGAAAAGATAAGGGGAAAAAAAAAAACAACCAACAAACCAACCTTAAAAACATCTTTTAGCTATTTTAGATGGAAGCAACCAGCCCACCCACAAGGCCCTGGCCAAAGGTGCGTGGAGGAGACGAGACTCTGGAAACGAGAGGGGTTTTACCAGGGCACCGAAGCATTAACTCTCTGCAACGGCACCGGGAGGGAGTCACAGCAAACGGGCATTTCTTCTAAAACCAGAAAGCAAAGCAAAAAAAGAAAAAAAGGCGGCGAGAGGCAAGGAGGTCGCTCCATCGTACCCGATCTAAGGAACAGCCAGCCGCCGCTCTCGTTAGGAAGAGAAATGCCACAACACAGAATTACTAGGGAGACAAAATATACAGGTTTGCGAGGGGAACCATCCGCGCAAAATAAAGCTAATTTCTCGGGCTGACGCGTTTTGAGTTGGGAGATTAATTCGGCTTTGAAATCAAGCACCGGTCAGCAGGTGGCACCTAAAATTAGGTTGCGGGAGGAAGGTTTAAAGGGAGCCGGCAGCCCCTCAGCACCCTCCCTCCCAGGCCTCGGGGGGAGAAGCGTCCCGAGGGAGCGGGGAGGCATCGCTGAGGGGATCCCCTCAGCGCCCGGAGCCGGGCAGGGAGAGGGGGAAGGAGGGCGGGCTGCAGCCCCCCGGGGGCGGCCGGCGCCTTCACCCGCCTGAGGCAAAGGGAGGGCGGGAAAGCCGAGCCCCCTTTCACCCCCCAGCGCCCCTTCACTCACCGCCGCGGTGGGAGATGTGCCGGCAGCGGAAACGCTGCCGCTTGGGTCGGTGGAGCAGCCCCGGACATTTGAGGAGAAGCGCCGAGGTGAGGACGTATCCGCCCAGCGTGGAGAGCACGTACAGCGCGGCCGACATCCTGCGCCTCTCGCCGGCTAAACCCCCTCC
>VXAK01022768.1:0-13066 GCA_013399435.1 Arenaria interpres
CTAATATGAAGAAGTAAGAATCTGGATGGCAATAACTGTGCAAGAGGTTGAGACTAAACATATATTTAGTAGTTAAAATGTGAGAGGGCCAAAATGCCTCCAGGCAGTTAGAAATAAACTTAGGATTCAAACAAGGACAATTTAGTGCAAACCACACTTTTAAGGTTTATCAAATGTGTGTACACATGCACACACAGAAACATTTGTCATTTTTTTCATCTAAAGCTACTGCCCGAGAAATCTGCAAAATCGCATTCAAAAAAACCTAACTGTTGGGTACGGGGCATCATTTAACTTTAATCTCCTGTCAAGTGCCAACCCATCTATCACGGAGAGGTGGAATGCAAATTTAATTAAAAAGACTGCAGCTCTGGGGATTATTATCATTTCTTCTATCTCATAATGGCGCTTCAGATCAGAATAAAAACTCACTGTAGACAGAATATGCACGTAAAAATTGATTGTTTTAAAAAATCACATAAAAAGACCTGTCCTACCTGGCATGTATTTTTATTTTTATTCTGCGACTTATTTTCAAGTTATTTTTTTCTTCAGACAAAGAGCTCTGTAAACACACAGCCTGAGTCAATAATTTTAGGTCAAGCTAAATTTTAGCTTGACTAAATAAGTTTTAAGCTCAAAGGCATATTTTGATATAATTTTATCTCCAGAAACTTTCACTATAATTATTATTTTAGTAAGTAGGACAACGTTTTCAGTGAAGTGTTCCTAAGGGGGATTTTTTTTCATTTAGTCAGTGTGTAGGTTCTATGCATTAATCACTTTTAAAGACAGACAAATCAGTTTAAAGTAAATGGCTGAAAATGTAAATGGGATATTAAAATCTTCAAAATGTCTTTAAGACTTGACTAGTGCTTTGAATAACGCAGTCATATCAAATATTTTTAATAAATAAAAACATTTTCCTTCATTCAGAGTTTCTTCATTTTGTTTTAAACCTGACCTCCAAACTAAATTAGGCTGACGACACGGTACTCTCTTCTAATCTGGCTGTCATCTTCCCTTAAACCTGGGTACCCATTAATTAATTTCAACACATTGGGGTTTTTGGCAAAGCTCTAGAACTCTCAGAGACACTATATGCTAAAATAATCTTGCATAACCCATGGTTAAGGGTAGGTTTCTGTTTGCCATTATGTATTATAATCCATGTTCTAACTTCTATTTTAAAAAGACGTGAACATGGCTACTTGTCACTATCCTTGAATTTGGAAAAATAGTTTTTACTGTTTTCTGGTTGCGCAAACACAATATTGTATGAAGATTAAATTCATTTTACTTCTGCTAAAGATATTCTTGCTTTATTTTGACAGGAAGTTTAATTAATCTTCTCTTAATTTCAGCAATCCCAGTCTTTCAAAAGATGGGAAAAAGATTTCTTTGATCTTTGTTTAAAAAGCAGGTGATTTTGATAAATATTGTAGTTTTCAGCAGTTTAGCTAACACAAATTTGAATTACTGACATAATAGACAGAAGTAATTTGATAAGATGATTCAACTCACTTGTTTATGCTGCTAAATGTTTACAGTATATGAACTAGAAAGTACCATATAAACTTATTTCTTGACTGGAAGGAGGACATGTGTACCCGTGTACTAATGCTGGATATGACTCTAACCAAGGAGAGCTACCCTAAGTATTGTCCAAAATTAGGCAGCTTTGGATATTAAAAAAACCTTAAAAGCAGAACTATCTTAATCGAAACCACATGTTTTTGGAAAAGTTTTCTTTCTGTCTCATACTCAGTTAGTTGTTCTGAAGGACATTTGGAGTCGCACAAGTGTAAGTAATGTCGATGGATTTTTTTGAAGTTATAAATACAAATCAATTAGCAGGCTAAATCTTTTCATCCGTCCTTTTTTTTTTTTAAACCTTCATCTAGGTTCGACTTCAGAGAGAAAAAAAATACTACCGAGCAATCTTCTGTCACTTTTGCTGTGATTTTGTTTTTTAAGTAGGTACATAAAGTGAAAGCCTGTTGGATGAGGAGGGCAGGAATTACGATCAGATGCGCTCAAATTTATTCCATCTGACAAGTATCTGGATTTGGGTATTAAGTTCCTTAAGAGAACTCATCTTCAGATGATTTTTTAGGTTAAAGAGTTGTGGGGTGGTTTTTTTGAGGGAGAGAGGGAAAATAAAATGCATGGGTCTTAAGGAAATTCTTTGTTCTCTTATGAAAATGGTAAGAAGAGGCCCTTGATAACACAAATCCAGACTGTTTTTTGGAAGAGCTTGTACTAAATGTGAGAATAATGTCTGAAAAGGAAGAAGAAGAGGTCATTTTAAAATCCTTGAGAATGACTGACACACACTACCTGAAAGACAGGACTTGAGGCTATTCTGAAGTTAGTCAAATGCCAGTTACCTAGGGAATGATGAGAAAGAATACCAAAGGTGGCAATTCAGAAAAGAAATAAAAATTAATTGAAGTAAAAGCAAAAATGACATTAAAGTTTAAAAACTGATAGAAGTCTTTCTTTTAATTACCCTCTCTTATTCTTCTATTCCCTTATTGTAGTTCAATACTTTCTCTGCTCGAGTATCTTTTTCTTCAAAATAAAAGCAGCTATATAAAAAATCAAGAATACAGTGATTCATAGAAAGAGCAATGTCCTTCAGCATCAAATAATGGGAGCTTTTTCTTTTGTTTTGCTGGTTTTAAGTCAGTGTTGCTTGAAAGTGCTGCTTAACGCATCTGCTTTGCATTGGTGTGAGCTGGACGTACCCAGTGGGATCAGGGCACTCAAAATAGTATAAGCCAAGAGCAGCATGAGGAAAACCAATTCTGGCGACCCAAAGATGAAAGGCAACGGCACGTTCCAGTTACTGCAATAATTAAAATTTTGCTTGACGCAGGACTGACTTTGATTATTAAACTGAAATGTCAGTTTTATTCCGCTGTTTAAGAAGTGGACAAACTCTGCCCTGGACACATGATCTAAAAGGTCCCTGAGAATGTTCCCTCCGAAATTTCTGGCAGTGGCTGACGATCCTTCCAAACAGACTGGTGGTCCCAGTTCTTGTCAGATGGATCATTCGGAACACCGAAAGCCTAAAAGAAAAGAAAACCTCAAACCATTCCAAGTTGGATCTAATAGGAATGTGTTTTTTTAGCAGGAACACACAGGCTCAAATGATCTCTGCCTTCAAAGACTTGTTCTTCTGGATGTCAAGAGCGAGGCAGTGGAGACACCACCTCTTTTACAGAAAGAATCTGAAGCTTTAGAGGTCAGGGCTCTTTACAAACTCTAAAAGCAGAGGATTTAAAGAAACATTGTTGTCATTCACAGCCACGGATGTGGCTTTTTTTCAGATGTTAGGATCCTGATTTTTAGCACGACCCTTACTGGTCAGAAGCTTCACTTAAGTGTGTCAAATGGCAAATGTGTTGCTTTTCTGAACAAGTTTTTCAGAGAAAACGTGCAAGACCTATTTCATATCTTCGTTCATCATGCTTTCTTGAAAAGAAATAAAAATAAAATAAAAAATTAGAAGTGTGGCCTTCAAGTAATCGCATTTGGTAGGAATGATACCAAGTCTAAATATGCTAATTATGGAGACAAAGTGCAAAGTTTACTTTGAACTTTTAGCTGTTAAACAGAATCAGAAATCTATGCTGATATTTATGGTTATTTATTTTGATCCATCTTAATTTAAATTTAGAAAAGGCCTTTCATTTGAAGGCTCTTCATTTAAATTTTAAAATCTAAATTTTGCCCAAATATTTGTAAAAATATTCAAACAAGTATCACCATGCAAACATCAAGCACCAAGTAGTTTCATACCTAGATAAGGTGTTCATTTAAATTAGCTCAAAAAGCACATGAAATCACTGTCAATTGTAATAGGCCCCAGTTTGGCAAGATACTAAATTTAAGCGCTATTAGACTCCATTAAATGATCCGAGACTGAGGAATTTCATGATTATTCAGCGGGAGCAATTCGGTAGTTGTTAATTGCTATCAGGGGACGTAAAGACCGTGCCTCTCAAATGGGCGAGCTCTCCTGGGGAGAAATACTGCTAGCATAAGGCCTTTTCTGCACACTCACTGATTAAATGAACCAATTAATTAAGTGCTCACATGTGAATTACCATGTGCCCATAGTTAGGGGGAGCATTCAGCTGAAGGAGCAAACCGAGGAGGCAATTGCGAGTCGGAAAAAGAGCCATGGCAGGTGTCAGAGCCTTCCACCACCGGGACGGCTAATTTCCTCCGTCGCATCCTTTTGCTCTGCTGACCAAAGGCAAAGCTAATGAGCTGCTGCTCCCTGTATTACATACAAATAAGTAGCAAATAAGTACTCCTCTTGGAGTGGGTTCGTGGCAATAATCATCATGTCATTGATAATTCCTCAGTTACCGAGTCAGAAATAAACTCCCGAAGCTGTCTTTGAACATCTACGCATTTCTGAAAATTTATTCTTCCACCTTGACCAACATAATTAGCTCTGAAACAGCTTTTTTCCCATCTTGCCTTCACTCGTAAGAGCTTCTCAAAAAATTAATCCTTAATTTGTACAAAGCCTATTTACATTTCAAAACTTCTCCTTCCTTCTGTAATGTTTTTGCATCCATCATAGACATATTAATGGTTCTTTATGAATATCAAAAAATTGATTATCCATATTCTCGGTCAGGGAAGATCATACAGAGGTTGAGGACAAATCCTTGGTTAATGGAATATTCCACACATAAATTAGGAATAAAAAAAAATGCCATAGACCTACTTAAAAAGGTTTTTTCCATTACAGCACTTGATAATACAGATAGCCAGATCCCCAAACATCTAAAATTGATAAAGCTTCACTTCAACTAGGTTGATTGCAATTCTCCTTTTGCTAATTTTAGAAGGCTGAAGCAGAGTATCACAACTCTGATAGTTATCGCCCTTTATGTTGCCACCCAATCTGATCCACAGACAGCTAAGATTCATTTATTCATATCCCAGCAAAGCACATTGACTTAATGTTTAGTCCTGATACTTACCTCCCTATAAGTGCTTATATGGAACAAATTATACCTCCTCTCAGACTTAAGCGTTAAAAGCCAAGATACTTTAGTAGTACATTTCTGCACCTATTAATGATTAAATCCATCTATTTTGAAAACAAACAACCAAAACAAGAGTTAATATTACAAGTAAGGTCTCTATACCGGTTTGTGGATTTCCTTTTCTCTTCTAGAAATATATTAGCGACCACACTCTCGGGTTGTATTGTATCGGAAACTTACAGCCACGCTGTGATTGACTACCGCACCTCAGCTGATCAGCCCCCAGCTTATTGCAGAAATGCATGTTATTAGTCCCCTGGTGTATGACCTTCCATTTTGCGCTATTGGATTTCATCCCATTGCTATTACTTGAGTCTTCAGGGTCATCCAATAGACCCCTTGGCTATTTCCCTCAACTAATGATCCTGGCCAAACACCTCCTTCATATTTTTCTTATTCCCGTGTCTGTGGCTTCCTTGCTGCCCAGCAGTTCCCAACTCAAAGACTTACCCTTCATTAAGGCCCAACACTTCAAATTCAGGTCAATTTTTATGCTAGAAAATTCCCAGAAGATACACTGGTACCTCACACATATTTCTGTCTCAATAGTCTCACCTATTCTTACTTGGGGCGGGGGGGGAAATAATGAAAAAAATATTTATGTTTCTAGTAAGTTACATGGAAATCAGGGTTTTTTCTTCTTCTTAAAGAAACAGAATTGGAGAAACACAAGTCAAGCTGTAAGAAAGCAGCAATCCATGTGTCAGTATTAGTTTAAATATACTCACTGGTTATAGTTAATATCAGCTTCGAATGCAACATCTCTCGAGAGGAAAAACATTTTATAGTTTTACACTGGGAAATCAAGGCCAGAAATACAAGGCACGCACAGATCAATAGTCTTACTTAAACGTTCTTTATCTGGCAGGAAACTGTGGCAGTAAAAAGTTACGATTATTACATTTCTTTGCCCAACTTGAACTCAGGTAGGTAAGTTTTTATGCATAGACTGTTCCTAATTCTAAAAACATCGCATTTTTTTAGTTTGACCTTGTTTAAACATTCCCGATTAGAGAATACCTATGCAATTAAACACTTCATAATAATCTACGTTGTACTACTCTAAAAAGCTCTGCACTGTGATAAGCACTAGCTCCTCCTCCCAACTAAGGACATTTCCTCATTTTTTTCTCCTTCTGAAGGCACAATCTTGTGAAATTTTAATACCACTACAAACCAATTGATCTTCATTGCGAGACATAGTTAATGTTCAAAAACCTGTGACTAGCCCATGAGAAAGCAGTGAATTTATATCAGCCTTCTACATTATTCAATTTCTTGCCTCCTATTAGCGATGATCCTGCATGTATCCAAAATATTCCAGCTAGCGCAGGGCAATGAGGAATGTCGAGCACAGAAATATTAATTTCCTGAAGTGCTTAGCACAACATTACAATATTTAATGGGCAATCAGCTTAAGTGAAGTTAATGATATAGAGTGCAACAAAACTGTAATGATTAAAGCCCAGCTGAAGACAAATAAGACACAGAGGCATCAATTCAGCTCTGTGTCAAAGCAGTCCCTATTTAACATGAATTCCTTCACTGTATTAAATAAATTAGAATAGCAATAGTGCCCAGAGGTCCTGATCTCATGTCAAAACTTATTGTTCTATGAATAAATATAACGAGAAAACAGTTGCTTTTCTAGAAGGCTTGAAGTTGCGACTGTTTTGTCTTGGGGCTAGAGATGGCTTCATGTTTTTGAAGTCATCTCCATTCATAATTCATCCTAAATTTAGTGTTTTTCACACTCAGAAAGAAGGAAATAGAAAGTCTCCCTTTACTAAAAGTATGTAAAGGCATAATAGTCCCAGATATACTTTAAGTTTTTTGCTTGTTTGAGTTCAGATTAAGTTTCTTTCCCAAAGCCAAACAACTTTGCCTCACCTAGGCCTAACTTTACGCTGTATTTTAAAACCATAATCATATTTTAACTCAGTAAACATACCCTAAATTTAAAGCATGGTGCCAGTTAGTTTATGTGAGCTCCTCATAAATCTAGCAGAGACTTCGTTCTGTAGCACTTGTTTCTATATCTCTTACAGATTGTCTCAAAGTCGGCTATTAACCTACCAAAATTCCATCTTCCAAACAAATGTGGGCACACAAATCTGGTTAAGTGTGATGTAGCTCACAAATTCATGTATTTTTTCCTCTTCCTTTATCTTATCTCTTTTTCTTTCTCTTGCAATGATAAAAAATCCATATGACCTTATTTTTCTCATTCAAGAAATTACCGTTTCTCAGAAGGGTTACATATTTGGCATCTAGTGTGAATGCCACATTGTATCTCTCCAAAACCTAACCAAGGAAAACATTTTCTCCTGTATATTTGGGGAAAAGACCCACACAAGTTGTCTAGCAAGCCCAAGATCACAAGCGTCAAATATCAAAAAGAGGTATAGTTTAATCTAATTATAAGAGTTAGCAATTCTTTATCTCACTAAGCTAAACTGTACTTACACTGTTTGCAGCATATAGTTTAGTACATATATACGTATGAATGAAAACATGCTTTCAGCCACAATGCTAAAAAGCTGATATCTAACATGAGTTTATACACAAAATGAATTTGGGGAATACATTATCTAAAAAGACGCCTGGTTTGGACTGTTTCTGGAAGAATTCTAAGTTCCACAGATCCTGAAAATGCACTTTTCACCCAAACAGGTGAAAAAATACTGATGCAATTAATTCAGTCTATAACTAGCCATTATGCTCAATTCTTATCTCAAATTCAACAAGATCTGTCTTTTTAAATAGTCCTTTTTGACATAAGAGGAGCAGTGAAGAAGTGTTTAATGAAGAAGCCAAGGCCACCACTATTGCTACAGTGTAAGTTTTACTATGGGACACGGTTGTCTACTACACATTCTGCAATATCCCATCATGATTCAGACTTTCGCTGTGATAAGACAGAAAGCTAACTTTTTTTTTAAGATCAGTAACTAACAAGGTATAATTGGTAAAAAAATGCATTACATTAGAATTTCCATTCTGTTTTTCATAAGATCTTCTCACAGCTCTCCTACGTAAGTTGTATTTAAATAAAAGTAGCAACTCTTCTTCTCCTGCATGCTTTTCACCCTAGTTAAGTTGTGTGAGCTTGCTTTTTTTCTAATTTAAAGCAGTTAAAACATTAACGTAGTGCAAAGTAGTAAAAAAGATTATAACCTTAATTATAATTAGTAAAACATAAAAAGACTAGACACAGCTGGGTGACACCGCGGTCCCAGAGAACAGCTTAGTAAGTGAACTGAAAAGAAATGCTTCCCACAGGTGCTTTGGAAGATGTCACCATCTCTTCAACAGGATGAAGCCAACAGGCTTATGGAGATCAGGGCAAAAAGCCAGTTACAGGGTTAAAAGGTACAGCTGACACAGTTTGAACCGTATATCTTGAAGAAGTTACAATTTTCTCTCCTCGTGGCTGCCACAGGGTCACTTGAACACAGGCTTTATATTATTCACATTAAACTAGTGAAGAAAACCTTAAGGTCACTCGGTAACAAGTGGCACCATTGCTCAAGCTGAGCAATCCAGCCTTCCCTGCCTTCTGATGCTTGTCCACCTTACAGTAAGTTCCAGAGATGAAATTATTCCAGGAGAAAGATTTCTGCGACAGAGAGAAGGGTGACCCTTCCTCGTTCTTCTGGTTCACCACCAAGTGTCAAACATCACAATGCTACCACTCCTCATCTCAGACACATGCAAAGCATTTATCTGAGGTGCCAGAGTAAAACTCCACCTGCTCCTAATGGTATAGATGATACCACAGGTGAAATTCAGTCTCGTTTAACAAATGCTTTCTGTACCTTCCTGGTCATTTTTATCTCCAGGCAGGGAAAGTCTATTCTGAACGGATTGCACCTTCTAACCCAGAGGGTGCTGTTTCAGAGTCTGTAAAGAGCCCAACAATTGGTTTTAACTCTTGCCAGTTCCCTGTTAGAAGTTCTTACTGGAACAGAGAGCATCGCTTTACTCATAAAGCCTCCCCTCCCTGCCCTATTTCAAAGTAACTTTTAAAAAAGCTATGAAATCTGCAGAAATCTTTCGTTACAACTAACTAATAACATGATGCTCTGCTATGCTCTTGCAGCCAGCGGTGGCTGCTACTTCTTGGAAAACTCTTTATAGAAAACAGTTCTTGACACCATTCTTCCAATTAACATTTCTGTAATTCATTTTCATAGTCTGCTCTTTTAGACTGCTCGGCACCTAATTCATTCTGTGGTGTTAATGGGGCTTGCAATTATGCCCCAAGTCATAATTGCCCCAGCAGCCAACTAGCAGTAGACCCTTGTTGTTTAACATGTTAGCGCTCAGCCCTCCAGCAGCTGTGCCCACTGCCCAGCCAAGATCTTCCCAGACAGGGTAAGAAACTACATAGTGTAGGGCTACAAAGACGACGAGGGGACTAGAACATCTCTCTGATGAGGAAAGGCTGAGGGACTTGGGTCTTTTTAGTCTGGAGGGGAGAAGACTGAGGGGGGATCTGATCAACACCTATAAATACTTCAAGGGTGGGTGTCAGGAGGATGGGGCCAGGCTTTTCTCAGTGGTGCCCAGGGACAGGACAAGAGGGAACGGGCACAAACTTGAACATAAGAAGTTCCATCTGAACATGAGGAGGAACTTCTTTCCTGTGAGGGTGGCGGAGCCCTGGCAGAGGCTGCCCAGAGAGGTGGTGGAGTCTCCTTCTCTGGAGACATTCCAAACCCGCCTGGACACGTTCCTGTGGGACCTGCTGTGGGTGACCCTGCTGTGGCAGGGGATTGGAGGAGATGATCTCCAGAGGCCCCTTCCAACCCCAACCATTCTTCCTCCTCCCATCTGAATTTTAAGAAAAAGACACCTGTATCAGTTTACTTCCATGTTCACATGGATGCAATTGATAAGCTATGTCTTGCAGAAACAATAGCATTTAAGGTCAGCCTTTCTCTGCAAAAACACCTCACGTCAAAGCGACACCACCTCTGTGAAGGCAGGTCTTCCTGCACCTTTTCTTTTTGCTTTAAATATTGCTTCAAATATCAAAAAGCTACCAGGCACCACGGATATCATTCTGCAATAGAATTATATTAATCATGATAACATTCTGATGAAGCAGCAGATTTTTCAGGTCAACTCTTTTGGCAGTTCCTTACAGCATTACATAGAACAAGCCAGTATTGAAAAAGAACAAATCACGTTTGATACATATGTGATCCTTTTCATACTATTAACTTACAATACAAAGTTAAAGGGCCGCTCATGATTACCTTTAGACAAGGTCTTCCTAATGGTTTGCATTGTTAAAGTTTCAGTGAAAGGTTTGTATTCGTGCAATATATAGCGACGTAAAGGAGTTTATGTAGAACACAGCAGAAGCCTGGCTTTGTCATGTCTTGGAAAAAGATTAATATACCTGGTATAAATCAAGAGTCTCACACTGGTGATAAATCAAGTGTTAGAAAGATAAAGTTAGTTCCAGGGAAATGGAAGATTAGCAGTGAGTGAATTTAGCTGCTGGTAAGGTAGAAAGAAGTGGAAGAAAAAACACACACATGAAGTCAGACAACTCTGTGGTCATTTATCTTCATACCTGCACGCTAAAAGAGGCATAAAAGTTGATATTGTGAAGTTGACACTACTTTACCAGAGACTTGTGCTTAAGTAAGCATGAGAAATTTGCTAAGAAATAAGCTCTGCTATTTCCACAGAAGACAGGAGACCATGTCTGGCAACTACCCAGAACAGCACATCGCCTTGACCGTGACTTTGCTTCTCAAAGTAGAGCATGCAAAAGGCCCACCACCACTACAACCACCGGCGAGAGTCAGCTTTTTGTCCTTCAGAAACGTTACACCCATTCTGCACGAGGACATGGCCACACAGATCCGTATCATTTCCCGACTGTGTTATCACAACACATGATTCTTGGAGCTGAAACAGAAGAAGAGTACCCCAGTTCTTTCATTTATCAGTGGGATACTGCTCTGCTCTCCTCTGTCATCATGGAGCAAACTTCCTAGCTTCAGGATCCATGATAGGTATCATCCTTCCTTCCTAAATCTTCAGGGTAGATGACATTTCCTCAGAAATTTCATGACAAAGAAACTTTGACAAGGCTTGAGATACACACCTCTCCCCATGTACTGGGCACTGGTCAGGCCCCACCTTGAGTGTTCAGTCCAGTTTTGGGCCCCTCACTAGAAGAAGGACATTGAGGCTGTGGAACAGGTCCAGAGAAGTGCAATGGAGCTGGTGAGGGGTCTGGAGAGTAAGTCTTATGAGGAGCTGCTGAGGAAGGTGGGGGTATTCAGCCTGGAGAAAAGGAGGCCAAGGGGAGACCTTCTCGCTCTAGAACAATAATATGAAAACTGTAGACATGAAAGTAATCAGCTCTCACACCAACCTCCCCAAACTCTTCTTCGTCTTTCCAGTACAATACTCTGCTTCTGAACTCTCCTCCTTATCAAATTTCCTACTTTGTTCTTTTGCTTCCTCCTTCTGATTTGTACCAGACCTGTTTTACCTTCTGCTGAAAAGATATTCCAAGACTATATGCAGCAAAATAAACAAATTATTTCATTCTAAGATCATTCCTCTACTCCTTTTTTGTGATTTTTCCTCTAGGAGTTATCTATTCTTGGCTTTCCTTTAATTATTAGATATCTGGGAAAAAATTAAATGAAAGTATTTTAAATTACTTATTTTCCCCTTTCCTTGGATTTTCCAACGCATGCTTGTCTTCCCTTGCTGGATGCCCATTAGGAACCATATTTCCAGTATTTACAGTGTGATTCCAGCATTTTTAGTAGTCGTTGAGACACTGGAGATAGATAAGTGAGAGTACAGATAGATATTATATGCATATATATTGTATATATATACGCAAGTTGGTGTTATATGTATTATAATACAAGGTTATTTGTTAAAATGACAACACAATTTCCCTACTTGATACAATAGCTATTTCTTTCAGGCACAAATTGATGTACGCGAAAAAATTACAGCATGGGCATGATAACCTGGAGAGAAAGAGCAAATGTTGCATTACCTGCCACAACCTTCCTGAATTTTAATGAGCAATAATGGTATAATGCTGTAGAAATGGATCCTGTGTATTTACTAAAATTAGTAGAATCGCTCCACACTATGGAGAAAATAGTAACTTTGAAGATTTCATTCTATAAACCCAGATATTTACTTTCTACCTGCCTTTTTTTTAATTTTGCCTTTTTTTTCAGTCACACACACAGATATATATATATTCACTCAAGTCTCTACTGATCCAAACCTTCCCAAGGGAAATATAACTAACACACATCCTTTGTGAGCTTTCTTCGACTGGTTGCTAAAACCAGCATAATTTACAGAAGTGACCTTCCAATTGATATTAGCAATCCTCATGGGGCTGCCAATATATGTGCGTTTGCCTTGATGTAAGCTTAATATGCCATAAATTCTAGTACTCCTCATGGAAAATAACTGAATTATTTTATGTAGTGTTTGAATCATTTTATATATGCATAGGGATTTATTCACAAAAATCTGAAGTCCACATAACCCTCTAAAATGCTCAGCTTTCAAACTGGTTAGTTATAAAAAAATGAAAATAAACAAGAACACTTTAAAAAAAGTAGGTTACTTGTCTCAGCAAACCTCAGTTTTTTAATTTTTTTTTTCAAATTATGTGAGGTCTGATCATTGCGGATCATTTCTGAAGACAGCATTCAATACAGGGTACCGTTCAGGAATATTTAACACAAAAACCCAAAGTATTTTGAAGTATAAGCACATCTATTTATGAAACTTCAATATAAATGTATGATTTCATCAAGAATCATAGAATGGTTAGAGTTGGAAGAGACCTTGGAGATTGTCCAGTGCCACCCCCTGCCCTGGGCAGGGACACCTCCCACCAGACCAGGTTGCTTCAGCCCCCTTCAACCTGGCCTTGAACCCCTCCAGGGATGGGGCAGCCACAGCTTCTCTGGGCA
>VXAK01022768.1:13342-56270 GCA_013399435.1 Arenaria interpres
CACCCCCAAGTCCTTCTCCTCAGGGCTGTTCTCAATCCATTCTCTGCCCAAACTGTATACAATCGCCTTTTTAAAAAGATATATTGTTTTTCTTCCTTCTCAGCACAAGTTTGCCACCATTTATAGGTGTTCCTGATGCCTGTTATCTCTTACTTTTGGCTAACTTCTGCTCAAAGCTCCTTCTGGTCCCCAACTCTACGCACACATATCTCAAATTCCTGGTTGAAACACGGTGCTGACCCCAGTGCTCAGAAGTCATTTACTTTTGAAATCTACTGATATCAAGAAAAAAAAATAAATATTTGAAATATTAATTATAACTCTTGAATGACAAATCACCAACTATAAGAAAGTAAATCAACTCATAGGCAGCAGTCCTACGGGATAAACATAATTTAAACAGAAATAAAAAAATGTGTTAAATGTTGTGCTGGTTTAAATACATCCCCACTGAATTCAATAACCATGAGCACTTAGATTAGGACTAGAGGAGGGAAAAGAAAAACATTAAATGTGATTTATTTGACTTTTATATTTCCCCAATACCATTTGTATATGACTTTCTAGGTAGCTCAATTATGTGAAAGAAGTTTCATGCCATTTTAAAGCAGGGGGCACAGAAAAATTACATTAGTCAACTCATTTGAGGGTAATTTTTAATGGCGTGAGATAAAACAGAGTTTGCCCAATTTTCTTGAAACTTTGAAGAACCACTTCTGTGTTTTCATGGAATATCTGTCAATTTGGAAGCCAACATAAAATAGTCTTCCCACTCAAAAGCTAGAAGGAAGCTAAAAATATTGTTTAGAATGGAATTTAATTTCTTCTACCCAACTTAATGATTACACATTTCCCAAATAAAACAGGAATATCAAGTCATATATCTAGTGTTTTATTATTTCTTATGTTTTGTGTGCATATATATACACACAGACATAAAAAAGCAGTTGGAAAGTGTTTTGATTTTTAAGAACTATTTAAAATTATGTGGTTTCATTATTTAAATCAAAATAGAACACAGGCACTATTCTAACAGGACCTAGCCAGAAACCTTGGTATTTATGCCCTACACCTTCCTAGGTGTCCTCAGAGGCACCGTGTGTGAAGTGGGGAAATTGCTTCTCTGCCAGGGAATAAAGGCTGCTGATGCCTCTTTTTTTTGAAAATGGTGCTACACAAATTAAGAGGTTCTTGTAATAAGAGGGAATATAAAATTGTCCATGAGAATAACTACATCTCTAAAGTGCTTCCAGGACGCTGAGGCAATTTTTTGTGAAAGCCAGGATGGTGAAAGTATGTTGTTCTTTGGTCATAATATCAGTGCCTCCCAGTGAGAAGAACTGGATAGGCTTCAGCTCCCATCCACTTATTATTCTTTAATTCAAAACGAAGTTTTTTTCAGATATAGCTTCTTAAGGCATTATTTTCTGTTCTGCTGGCTATGGTCCAGGTACTTGTAAGCATTGTCTGAGGGGTGAAAATTACATCCTTCATAGATGAAAATGCAAGTCACCCTAAATAGTTCAGCGAAATGGAAATATGATTCTATTGACCTCAGGTTTTGTTAATTTTATTTCATTTTAGTTGCCATTGTCTTTAAGTACTTAAGTATGTCCTCAGGGCCTTTCTAAAGCTATCATGATGATTTAGTGTGTCAAATTATGCCAGGACCATTCCCGAAATGATCTCTCAGTGTTATAATTGGCTGTAAAAGACTGCAATGATTTCACTTTTTCTATACCCAGTTTTTCTCTATATCAAATATTTCTTTATTATTCCATGTGATAGGCTATCATAACAACACAGGATTTTCAGGAAAGGCTATTCTCTATGGTTTGTGTGGGGAAAAAAAATGAAAATGAAAAATAATTCCTACAAAAAAACCCATTTTTGATGTATTTCTATACATTCAGGAGCTGAGACAAGGTAGTTGTGCCTAAAGTAACCCTTAATGCTTTAATGGCTACTGAACCTGGGCTTATATATGGTTAATTACCAATAACTTTGCACAAACAGTTCTTTTCTTTTTTTTAATTTACCCCAAACAAATTAATTCACATTTTATTCTGTTAAAAAAAAAACAAAAAAAAAAACCCATTGATTTTGTGTAGAATCTTGGGTTAACTTCACCCAAGAAAAAATTTAAAACGCCTTAAAAAGCTAAGAATAAAGGTACAGAAAGTTGCTTCTCCTCCACGGATCCTGAAACAAACCCCATGGCAATAAGTAGGGCTTGTGAAAGCAGCAGATTGCTGCCATTAGCTTTCCTGACAACCAGATTTTGCTGATTTTTAACTCCCTCCCTCACTTTGTGATTAGCACAAGGCAAGAGAAAATTGGCAAAAAGGAACCTCCCGGAGTGAAGGGAGGGGAAGGAGGAAGGGGAAGACTAGTTACATCAGGATAGGTGGAATTTCTCCGTTTCAGAAAGAATTCACTAAATAACTGCTTAATGGAAGACCAATAAATAAATAGTGCTTTAAAAAAAAAACCCAAAACATCACCCCACTTCTTTATCTCATGATTCTGAACTATGCAATAGCACAACTTGAGTAAAAGAGCGTGTTGGGGCTTCATAGCCTGTGCCACTGTCCTAGAAGGCACCAAAAATCCCAGCCTAACGCTTCTACTTTCTGTGCAATTCTCCATCCAGCAGAACATTTTATATAAAAAGTGCATTTAAGAAAAAGGAGCGTTGTTCACAGTTATCTGCAGAAGTGGATTCTTTAAATCAAGTGAAAAGAAGTTTCTGCCCGGAGTCCTAAGTCAGATGAGACTAGAGTGAGCAGTTCAGAACTAACCTCAGACTACAGAGTATAATGAGAGTAAAATGTTAGTACATACTGACGGGTACGTTATCAGGCTGTTGTTGAAGTACACAAAGCTGTGATTCCTGATGCTGCAAGAACAGAAGTAGTTCTGATTATTTGCAGTGACAATGTTTTTCTCCATCTTTTACCACATTTCATTCTCACGTATGAAGAAGAGGTATTACCAGTTTTTCACCCGCGTGACTGAGCATTGCACTTCAATAAACCATTACATACTTTGCCTAATCACGATTTTAACAAAAAGCCAAGCTTTACCTCTTTCTGTTCTGGGGAACTTTTTTAATAACTCAGTTCTGAAGATCTTACGTCTGTGAAGGATTGATTTTTATACCCCATAAATGTCTTAACGATTACGCTTACAACTCAACCTAAATTCCTTCTCTAATTAATACATTCCATCTGCAAATTATTCTTCCAATTTGTGATTACATTGCTTGCCTCTGATCTTGAACACAAGGGGTTTACATTTGCCCTGAGGAAAAGATCTATCAGACAAGTGCTCTGAGAAGAAAAGTTGACAAATACTACATGAATGAGTCACATCTGATTCCTTGCATTTTGGGAGCAGAGAGACTTACTGTGGCAAACAAAGGATGGCAGTGAACTGGAAACAGACTGATCTATCGCAAACTCCATGCATTTTCCCAAATGGAGCTGAATTTAAGAGCAGACAATGAGAACAGCTGCCTGGAAAGGAGTCAAAAGGCAAAGAGAAAGACTGGAAGGATGGAAAAGAACGATAGACGCTAAGTGATCGCCAAAATCTGGAGACTGATGTTTTCAGGAGAAGCCTGAGGCAGCATGTGTCAGAAAAAATATATCTCAGAAATAACTCACTGACGTTATTAGGATGTTACACAGCAGTGGCTGCACAGATGGAAGACACAAAATGTTGACAAAAGACCTACAAGAGGGTCAACCTTAATGAATTAACTTCTAGAGAACAAGCTGGCTTTCAATTTTTTTTTTCACTTACTCTGTTGCGTTTTAATCTTAACCCATATAGTCTGGGAATATCAACAATCAGATATTTAGTTATGTATTCTTATCTCTTTCTTATCCATAGCAAAAAGAGAGAAAAATAGTCTGAAAAGAAGGGGAAAAAAAAAAAAAGGCAGATCAGTTGTAGTGAAGTAATTCATCCCATGTTGTTTTTTGTGTTCTTGTAAATTAATCAATAGAAACCACTTGTCAATTAACTGCCTCCCTACAGAACTTCAAAAAGACTTGATTACACACAGAGCACATTTTTTTTTTCATAGGTTTATTCTACCTGGACTTCCAGAGAGTTTAGCGTTTAATAGACTTTCATAAATGAACTTTTAAAAATGAGAAAGGTTAAGAAAATTCAAAGTCTTTACTGAGGAAGAGTTATCCGTATACAAGAATTTTTACTTAACAAGTAGCTTCTAATAAAATGAATTTCAATTAATTTCTTCCTTATTTCCCCTCCCTTACTTTTTCCTTCTCTTTTTTGTTGACCATGTTTTTAGGCACCACATTCTATAAATGAACTGAAAAACTTTCTCTCTTTCCCACTACAAATACCTAATTACGTCATTCATCCCTTTTACATATTCCACATTCCTTTCTCTATTATAATTCTAACTAACACTACTGTAGAGATATATATATATAAAAATGGCCCAGTTCTCAGTCCCAGTAGATCAGTCCAGCTACATTGATAGTCAGATGACAGCTGTATGTGAGCCAGCAGTGTGCCCAGGTGGCCAAGAAGGCCACCAGCATCCTGGCCTGTGTCAGGAACAGTGTGGCCAGCAGGACTGGGGAAGCGATCGTCCCCCTGTACTGGGCACTGGTGAGGCCCCACCTCAAGGGTTGTGTCCAGTTTTGGGCCCCTCATCACAGGAGGGTCACTGAGGTGCTGGAGCGGGTCCAGAGAAGGGCAACGGAGCTGGTGAGGGGTCTGGAGCACAAGTCTTGTGAGGAGCAGCTGAGGGAGCTGGGGGTGTTCAGCCTGGAGAAAAGGAGGCTGAGGGGAGACCTTCTCGCTCTCTCCAACTCCCTGAAAGGAGGGTGTAGCCAGGGGGTTCGGCCTCTTCTCCCAAAGATAGGACATGAGGAAACGGCCTCAAGTTGCCCCAGGGGAGGTTCAGATTGGAGATTAGGAAAAATTTATGCTGAAAGGGTTATCAAGCCTTGGAATGGGCTGCCCAGGGAAGAGGTGGAGTCCCCATCCCTGGAGGGATTTAAAAGCCGGGCAGACGTGGTGCTGAGCAATATGGGTTAGCGATGGTTTTTGTCCATGTTAGGCTGACGGATGGACACGGAGATCTGAAAGGTCCCTTCCAGTCCCAGCAATCCTATAATTCTGTGATTCTACGATCCTAGCAAAGGACGGGTGTCTTAACAGCCTGCAGAACAAGCCCCGCACACTCTGTTGAATCTGTACATCCGCTAAATGGTATGTGCTGCAGAGAGTAAACAGGTCTTTGCCCCGAATACAGGCTTGTTCAGTCATCTCCTGCCATTCCACTCCTCCATGGATTTTTAAGCTATTCAGCATTCCCTTACCGACCATAGAATCACAGAATTATCAAGGTTGGAAGGGACTTTTAAGATCATTGAGTCCAACCATTAACCCAACACTGACAAAAACACCACGCTGCTTGTCTTCTAAGTATCTCCAGGGATGGTGTTTCAACCACTTCCCTGGGCAGCCTGTTACAATGTTTGATAGACATTCCTGTGAAGAAATTTTTCCTAATATCCATCCTGAACCTCCCCCGGCACAACTTGAGGCCATTTCCTCATCATTGCATATGGAGTCCCTTGATGACACATTTGGGTGGCCTCGTGCTTCTGACTTCTCCGGTCTTCTGGGCAGGAGTTTAAAAAGATTTGAAAAGGGCAGAGTTGTGTTTGGCGTGAGCTTTTATAGGTACAGCTGAGCCACCACAGCCCTGGGAAAAAGGGCGTGATATGGAAAGTGATAATCAAGGAGAAGCCCTTGAAAATAAATTTTCTTCTCCTCCTCGCCATAACTCCTTTTCAGCTCATTATTAGCAGATGTAAAAAGTCATAAGGAAAGTTAAATACCCATCTAGTGTCTTAATAATAAATCCACCCTGCCTCTTTTTTTTTTGGACAGATGTTAGAATCTGGAATTTGCTGCAGAACGCTTCAGGCGGATGCTCAGTCGGACTGCACGCTGTCAGCCCAGAACTCCTTTTTCTGTGATATGTCTGGCTAATACTCAGCATATGTCAAAATAAAGTTATAATCTCCACTTCAAATTAATACCCTTATACCATATCAGTCTTCATGAGTGTTCTTTTTATTAACTGAAGTAATCCTAATTGCTTCAGACTGTGTCCAAACTCAATTTGACATATGATATGTTGCTCTATTTTTTTTTTTTTCATTTCCGCACAGCTCTTTAAATGTAAATCACAAGTAGCCTCTGGATATCAGGAACAGTTTGGAAATCTCACTGTCTTGTTATATACAGTGTATGTTTTTTTCAGTAATGGCAACGCCACCTGGCAATTCAAAATACCGTGATGAAACTTGTATCTCCATTAAAAATAGTCCAATATTCAAGGCATTTTAGGAAATGGCTGTGGCTACAGACACCAATACTAGCATGAAAAATAAGTCTAACTTATTTCCTAATTCGAAATTGCTTATTTAGAATCAAAGCTTTTAAAAAGTACCCATAAACAAATCTACAATGCTTAACATCTTCTCCTCTGTGTAGATAAATATACAGTTTTGGATGTCACTTATTCAGGAACCGCAAATATCAAACAAGCCTCATGCAAGAGACTGGCATTAACTTTATCCCACTGTAGTCAGTTTTGTTATTAACGTATAATGGAGCCAGAATCTCCCATTCCAAAATGCTTCAGCTGTTGCAAACATACATCCTGAGATATCACACAAATATCACGAACACAAAATCATCAGATATTCAAGCTAAGATGGAAATGCCTTACAACAGACACAAATTTTGCATGTATAATTTGTGAAGAAGCAGTAAAACGTAGCCCTTGGTAAGAAATCTAGGTGGCTGTTTACTCGATTCCTCTCCCAGCTGTGAACGCTGGGTTGGCTCAGCAGGGAAAATTTAGGAAGAGCTGTTGAGATCTGAATGACTCACTTTTCCAATTTGGTTACACTTCTCCATGAAAAGAAACTGGAGAAAAAAGGGAAGAAATGGGCTTTTATGGGATACAGCCTATTTCATCCGAGAAGCCAAGAGCAGTCGATCCCATATAAACACAGGGATGCAACAGGATTCAGTAAGATGGACATAAGGTGGAGGGTAAAATAAGTCCGTGGGGTTGATATAACCTAAACAAAAGAAACACCCATTAATTAAGACAGGAGGGGCTCTACCAGTTAACTAAGTCTCACTGCAGAAGGCAAAGCGGATTTGCCATCTGAATTACGACCCTGTATCTTTAAGATGCGGCCACATGAAGCCTTTATAACTGCTTGGAGCTAAATGGAAGTATATAAAACATACAATAAGTAGTTGTAAGAAACCAGCGATATTTAATTAAGACCCCTTTATCTCCTTTTTTTCTTTTTCTTTGGTGGGAGAGGTGAAGGAGCAAATTAAAGAGAAAAAAAAAATTAAGTGTTTCCTGAGTTTAGAGGCAAGGAAATGAATAATATTTTTGCACAATCTAAAAAACCATCCAGGAAAACACTTCACAGAACAGATCTGAAAGGAATCGTTCCTGCCAAAAGGAATCGTATAACTAAATTCCAAAAGGAATTGTATAACTAAATTTGTAAAAGAAATTCAAGGGAAATTCAGCGCTTGAATAGAGAGTTCAACTTTTCTAGTTCCTTAATAAGGAGATAAAAATAAACTCTGACTAGACACCTCCGCAGCAATGTTGTTAAGAGGAATTACTGTAGTAGTTTAGCTCAAGAAGATAAAGACACGGTGGAGGAAATTTAATGAGGACGGTCTTCCCTATCATAAGGTATAGGGCTTGTGTAACTGTAACCTGTATTTGAACACCTGTCCAAAACTCTTACGTGAAATTTTAAGTCCCTTTTCTGTTTGCTTATCATTAACACAAACCTCATCTACTGTGTGCGCTACCAACTTACAGATCATTAGTTGCAAATGCTGTCACGGGACTGACGGTGGCAATGAAAGATATTCTTTGCATTTAAAGCAGGAGCTTCAAGCGGATCACTATGTAAAAGAAATACTGTCTTCCGAGGATCCATTTCCCAGATCTCCAGGGTATTATCACAACTTACTTACTTCCCTCATTAAATACCAGACTAAACCATGAAGCAAGGAGCATCGAACAGTTCTGACTCAGAGACTTTATTCAGATACATTTCTCTTTGCAAGGAGAAATCTCCATTTACATTCTAGCTCTGGTTACTGAAAGACCTGCAGACATTTAGTCGAATAACTAAGTATTCTGTGTACACAAGCAAAGGGATTTAAACATGTTTATGTATAGCACCTGCACATCAAACACCAGTGGTGGGGAGTAAGGGTTGGGACGTGAAGGAAGAAGTAAGTATTCATTAAGGACAGAATATAACTTTAATTCAGGTATTTAACAGCCATGTCATAAACCTCGTAATCGTTACCAATATTATTTCCTCCAAGGAAAGAAATTTTACAACTTGCTATTAGAAATCTATTTAAATTTGTAACTTTTAAAAACCTTAAATGAACCTTCTTGCCTTTCAAGTTACAATGGTGCGGAGCAATATGTTAGACAGGGATGGAAATTGAAAATGATTCTGTGAAACCTACTGTGCCCATATGGCCTCAGAAATTTCTACATGAACAACGTCAGACTAAAAGCTCTTGGGACAGATAAGAGCCTTCAGTGGTTTTTTTTCAGTTTCCAGATAAAAAAGACGTTGTGTTTCATTTTTCAAACTCAAAACAGAAAGCTTTATTATTCAACTAGTTTTAAAGGTCTAAAAAAAAAAAAACCAAAAAAAACCAAAAAAAAAATCTAAAAGATTTTTTATTTACGTAGGGCAAGAAAAAAATTATTTTCCAATATTCTTCAGAAAAATTCTCACTACAGAAAAAGAAGAGTTACAGAATTATAGACCCTGCTCCCATCAATCCCTTAATAGTTTTCCTAATTGTAATTCTGTTCCATATAAGCGTTACCCTGTTATTTGCACCAGAAGGAACACTGAACACAAAATAAAAGCAGAGAAAATTGACTCACTACTTCAAGCGCCTTAATGGTACAGAGTTTTGTAATCAATCAGTCAGAACTAAACATTTAAGCGCTATATCACTAAGGGATGAAGATGACTGTATGTATTTGTACTGGATATATTCTAGTAGCTTCATGAAGAGTAATAAGGAGAAAGTTATAATTATGCTTATCAGGGAAAGGCAACTGGAATTTTATTTATCAAGAGGAGGCCAATAGCTAAACTGCGATTACTTTTCAAAAGGTGCTATTTCCATAGCTGTCAATTTTGTGTAATTAGATGAGTAAAGAAACACAAAAAGCTTCAGTTTTTGAAACAGCATCCCAAGTCTCTAACCTACGTTGTAGCAATATCCCTGGAAAATAATCCAAAGATTTTTGATGAAATGCAAATCCGTTTACCAATTTGCGCAAGTCACTCACTTATTCTTATGCAATATTAATTAAAAAAAAGTACAAACTCAATCCATGGTTTAACAAGAACAGATCTCCTCCGCTCTTACATTTATTTTTGCAAAGGAAGATGCTGTCTTTCTTTTCTCTTGACTCAAATAAGCTACTCGTTCATTCCAGCCCTGCTCCTAGGCATTTAACTCCAGGCACTAGGAGCAGCTCTATGGTTTTCAATGGTGTGCTCTTACCAGAGTCAAACGATGAAGCCAAAGAACCAAGTCAAAATATAAAATAAGGAAAAATAATGGATCTTTGTAAATAACTGCAGTTTCATACCTCCTTATTTTCACTTTGATCTCTTTCTCTAAAACACACCCGGAAGACTGAAGGGAAGAGGGGAGATCTGTTGTCATTTAAAAGTCTCCTTAAAAGTAATTTTCAGCACTTCTGAAGCAACTAAAACTATTATTCTACAAGAGAAAAAACAGAGGGGAAATGGAAACTGGAAACAAACCTTCACAATATTTAAATACGCACTTTAAAGAAGCCTTTTAAGCTGTTTTTAAAGTTGCAGTTTGGGACCCCTGTTGATTTCTTCTGTGAAAGCACTCACATAATAGAGAAAGAAACAAACTCCCCCCTCTTTTTTTTTTTTTTTAAAACAAAACCCATCTCTTTCTTTCTGCTTTTGTTCAGTCAAACACCTGGCCTATAAAATTCAGTGACAGAACCTTCCCTGGGGTGCCGTTTTTGTAGAAAGCTAACAAAACTTTTTAAAGTATATATTTTTTTGCCTCATTGGAGCTTACGCAGCTTTATTTTAAACTTTTTCCATCTGTTTGTCTGGCTCAGCCGTGGGTACCGGGGTGTTTAAAGCTGTATCACTGGCAACCCAGCCAAAACGTTCCAGCGGGAAGAAGGCGGGAGGGGAGGAAGGGACGGGAAAGGGAAGAAGAGGAAGTTTCACATTTCTTCTACAAAAGACAGCACTTGTAAATACGGATTAAAGATTCTTCAGGGATTAATGGGAGTCACTCGTTTCTTGGAAGGGGCTGGAGGGGGCCTGAATTAATTATCATGAAAGTAATGCTCATGAATACTTATAATGGCTTTTTAGTTGGGATGACAGCTGGCCTAAGATCTTGCTCTGCCTTCCATCTACACCAAGTTCCGCTTCTCTTTTCCCCCGTCACCCTCACATCTTGATTGTAAAAGGCCTTCATAAAGCAAAAGAGGAAGGAAACACACCAAAAAAAGCCATCAAAGTCCTCAACATCTTTAAGTAGTGATAAACAAATTCTTTTTAAAAAGATTTGCATCATCAGTACTTAAATTTAGCCATACTATTTAATATTCCATTTCCTGAAAATGAAAACAAATTCAAATATCACAGAAACTGGATTTGGAGATATTTATGTTTTAAATTCAATAACTTGCATGTAGCAAGCGCTGCAGGGAGAAACATAAAGAGTGCACATGAATATTATCTTTGGACTTTCTCCCAGCCATTACATGGCATATAAGCAGGTAAAAAAAAGAAAGATACAGTATTTTGTGTCAGCTAAAGAAGAAAATGGCAGCTATTAGATGCTAACTCTTATCTACAGGCATAATACAACCGTCGCAACGTGAATTTCCACACAACTGCCTGATAGCACGGTGATAGGTTTCATTTCGTTTGGGGTTTTGATGCCACCCTTTCCAGTGTCTGCCTGCACTGCATTAAACAAAACCAAACCCTAACAGCTGTCATATGCAATTCATTCTCCCTCTCAGCCTGTCCCTGAGGGGAGAACTGTGTGCACTGGAGTGTTTGCTTTTTGATAGGCTTCTGCTTCTTTTTTTAAATGTACATGTTTTCCTCCATTTATATTAGAGAAAAGAAAGCCAAGGGAATGCGCCTCACACGTGAAAAGAAGTAATGAATGTGGAAAGATGTGTCCAGCTTTGGAGTCCCCAACATCAGAAGGACGTGGACCTGTTGGAATGGGTCCAGAAGAGGACCACGAAGATGCTCAGAGGACTGCAGCACCTCTCTTATAGAGACAGGCTGAGAGAGTTGGGGATCTTCAGCCTGGAGAAGAGAAGGCTCTGAGGAGCCCTTTTAGCATCCTTCCAGTACCTTAAGGGGGCCTACAGGAGAGATGGGGAGGGACCCTTCATCAGGGAGTGGAGCCATAGGGCAAGGGGGAATGGCTTTAAACTGAAAGAGGGGAGACTGAGATATCAGGAAGGAATTCTTTGCTGTGAGGGTGGTGAGACACTGGAACAGGCTGCCCAGGGAAGCTGTGGCTGCTCCATCCCTGGAGGGGTTCAAGGCCAGGTTGGAGGGGGCTTTGAGCAACCTGGTCTGGTGGGAGGTGTCCCTGCCCAGGGCAGGTCGAACTGGATGATGTCTAAGGTCCCTTCCAACCCAAACTATTCTATGATTCTATGATTTAGGAAAGCCAGACAGAGCTGGCCATGCTGTGTCTTGCTACTAACCAGCATTAACCAACCAGTTTTAGCAAAACCACTCCATATGTCAGCCCAGAAATACTCATAGCAGCACATACGGGATTCTGAACACCCTAAAATCATGGCAGTGTTTTTAGAAAGTAGTTGATGAAAACAGTTACCTGATCTTTTCAGTTGAGTTGAAATACCAGTGTGGGAAGAAAGCAATGTTTTCTCTAGGTCGCTTAGCAGTACCTGCTTTATTCAACACCTGTTGCAGTTTCAGAGGCATGTAAAGAATATGCTTTCACATTTGCCATAAGACTAAAGAACACGCTTTTAGTGGTTTTTTACCATTAGTGTATATTCAGTGAAGTGAAGACAGTACAGTGTTTTACCCTTCGCCTGCTCCCCGGAGAAGGCATGATTCTACAGTGAACTCAAGGTATTATCATTACACTGATTTGTCAGAAGGATGTGACAAGCAGATGAGGAAGTTCAAGGCCAGATGGATTTTCAAAATTCTGAAACATTTTAAGCTGGGATGTTGACATACCTGAACACACATTTTTAGAAATAAGAATTCACAGTTCCCACCTGGTCAGAGGGAGCTGAAGATCCTTTCTACCTTAAATTTCTTAATTAAAAAACTATTAGTTCAAAGGCTTTGAGAATTGACTTCAGCAATTCGCTCTGTTCCTCAGTTCCCTGTCTGCAAAACAGAAGTGCTTTCATTTTTCCCCTGTATCTGCACACCTCAAGAACAGCTATTTTATCTATATATAATCTGTGGCAAGGGTTTTAAACAAATTCCACAGCTGTGTGATCTTCCTTTCTGAATCAGTATCCAAGAGGCACATCAGATTTATTGATACGTGGTATCAATTTCCCTTCTGGATGTGCTAATCTTTTCTTCTTTTTGCCTTTTGAACCTGGTGCTTTGTTTGTCCGATCGATGTTCAAAGCGCTGATGTTTTATCACAGTACTTGCCCGACTGCAGAAACTTCTTAACAGAAACGTATTCAGCACTAAATAGCGAGAACTATAAAAATGGAGTGAAATAGTTGAAGTAACAAAGCAGTATTCAGGAAACATTAAGTAATAAAACATATATTCAGACACTGCTAGGTGGTATAAACTATAAATAGGAGTGTGTGCTAATATTATGCTACCACTGCTGCTGTTATTTGCTTACTCCAGTTCTGGTTTTCTCTGCTGTTATATTCACGCTTCTTGGAAGAGAGGGGCATGTAATCAATTGCTATTAGATTGTAGATAATTCTGTGTTAGGAAATCAACTAGAATAAAAGATATTCTACATAAATTACAGGGTTTCCACTATTTTCCTCAGAAACAGACCTAAGAAAACTGCTGAAAACTTTTTCCTTTACAAAATTTTAAGTGCAAAAACATTTCGACTAAAATTACTTGAAGTTTCTCATTGAAATTCTTGTCAAAACAGAAAGGAAGAAATGAAGAAACAACGGGGAAAAAAAAAATAAATCCGCAATCAGTGACGAGATTATCCATACGGAACACAAGGTATCCTGTCTCAATTCCTTGCTTTGAAAATTTTCTAACTCCATGCCACTTCTTATTTTATTCCACTGATTTGGATTCATAAGCCAGTATTTCTGCTAGACCACGGGCAGAATTCCCAGTCTCATTCTAGTGAAAAATAGGGTGACGTTCCTTTTGAATCCATCAGAGCCACCTGGCTGCTTCTCAGCTGGTCCGACAAACAGGTACAGGTCAGTGCCTTGGAATCTGCTTCGCCGATAAAGAACAGCTGCTTAAAGAGCGCTGCTACTCCCCTATGTCACAGAGTATGTACATCAGTTCTTTCAAACATGACTTAAATAGCAAGGTATTATTGAGTTCCGGGGCTAGGCATGAACTTCTTCCATCTCCACTTCTTTAGATGCCATTCCACATCCTGCTTTTCAAAAAAACAGGAATAAGGCTCCTGACAGTTCAGAGCACATTTTTACCTTTGCTTGTATCTCACCATCTGCACCGTGGATTTACAGCTTTTACAAAAGCACAGCATCTCCCACACACAGTACTTCTATCTCCTGCAAGGGTAATATTTACCACATCTGTCCCGGAGTCTCAGCATATGATTTATTTGAATCACTCAAAGAGCAGAAGGTCAAATTCATACAGGAGCGTTAATATTATTTCCTAAGCCCAAGCCACAGATCTCAACAAGATGATATGTGGAAGTGACAGACAGAAGAGAGCATCCCTGAAATGTAAAGGACTGACTTTTATGGGTTTTTCTTTTTTTTTTTTGCATTTACTGTCCTTTACAAAGGATCATCAATCCAGAAGAAAACGCAACTCTTCCTAATCACAGCGAAGTAAAGCTTTCTGTGAGCTCCCTAAAGCCCCTCAGCAGCATTAGTGTAAGGAGTATGATGTTACACTTAAAAAGCTGGTTTTCATCTCTCCTGGCCTGAGCTCTACCAAGCTGAGTTCGTATACTGCAATTCTATCCTTGAAATCTCCCATTTTCCTCTGTAAAACGTGGATGATATTTTTATATTTTACGGCATTCTCAAAAATTCACATTATTAAATTTTTTAAGTTAGTAAAATTCACATTATTTAACTTTTATGTACTACATTTTTAGTCCTTTGAACTGTAAAACACTTTACAGAGAAAGTCATACTCCTTAATTTTCAATATAGGGAAAAAAAAAAAGAAAACACCCTTTATTTTTATAATCCAAACCAGAGACAGGAAAAGCCAGGTCCTCCAGAGACTGATTACACACAAATTGTCAGAACCTCTTGTCTGCACTTTGCTCTTTTCTAACAGCAGTGCTGCCTGCATCAACATATTTATTGCAATAATACAATTATTTCTGGGTTTAAGTATGGATACGGACCATTTACTTCCATTTCCCACAAAGCCAGCCAGTATTACTGGGGGAATCACGCTCAGTTTGCTGAGTGTAATAGTGTATCACAGCCAAATATATTGTCCTAACATTTGTGTCCACACGTGTTAGTAGTTTAAATAGAAGTGATGTTAAAATTTTATTACACATCTCAGTTGTTAGAATTCATCATGCTATTGAAAGGGAAAAAAGGGAAAAAAAAAGTTGTGTCTTTCATGAGTCTCAACTCATTACCTTACTGTGTCTCTTCACAGACAATTAATATTTCATGCGTGGGCATCAACGCAGAATTTCAGTTTCTCTATTGAAGGCATATAGGAATTATCAATACACTTCATCAAAGAAAATACCACACAGCAGCCAAGTGAAACATCTTTGTTAGATTTATGGTGAAGGCACAACTCGAGAGAATTACAGTAGCTGCTGTATGTAGTTTATAACACACCCAAAGATCTTAACGTACCACATTCAGAAACACGCAATTTAATCTCACATTAATTTAATTTTACTTTTTTTATTTAACTACACATTACTAATTTCACTATAAAATTTCACTACACAGGTCCTGTTAGAACAAGGGATTATAGAAGAACATTTTTCCTCCTAGACTGACTTAGAATCAACTAGTCCTGCATCACAGTAGAAATATGCTTTAATGAATAGCAATACAAAAGAAAAATCAGACACCACCAAACTAAACAAAACACACAAATAAAACCCAGAAAGTGTAGCCCTAAGCTGCCCATCTAACCAGAAAAACAGGCTGAGCCAGAGCACTGTGTAACTGCTAAACCAACAGGCACCATCTTCGAATTTTTTTTACAGACGCAGGACTATTTTAGGTAAAATAGTAATTTTAATAATAAAATTAATAAATAAAATAAAATAAAACAAAACAGTAATAAAATGGATGGGATTTCAGGTAAAGAATAATTTGGGAAAATCCAAATACACCCAAGGAATGTAACATGTAACTTAACTCTGCTCTTAACTCTGCTCCTTCGCAGTCTAATGGGCTACTACCAAATGAATGAATGAATGAAGTTTAACCATGAGGAAAAAGCCTGACGAAATAAAAAATGACAAGTATCCATCCAACCCAGCTCTTTCACTGGCAAACTTTGAAGTGGTGAGGACCCCACAAAACCACTCCTGCATTACTTGCATCTATAGAGAGAGGGCTCTCCAGCTGGCTAACGGTTCAAAGGAAGATGCAATTAATTAATGGTAATTAAGTAGTTTACTAGAATAAACTTCCTGCAAAGGCAGGTGAGAAGTAAGTAACTGCGTTAACTGTTATACTTTAAGGATATCTGCCTGGCACAATTCATGCTCTATTTATTAAGCTATGTTAGTTTAATATATTTCATCAAATGCTGTTCTATCTAAACCTCGTTAGCATGAATTTAGGATGATCCCATTGTAAAGTACATCCCATTACAAAGTACATGCCCCACCCCTGGAGGTGCTTAAGACCAGGCTGGATGGGGTTTTGAGAACCTGGTCTAGTGGGAGGTGTCCCTGCTCATGGCAGGGGGGCACGGAACTGGACTTCCTTTAAGGTCCCTTCCAACCCAAACCATTCTATGACCCTATGATTCTACACGAGAATTAATACTGGAGGGTTGTAGTCCCTATGGTCCCTAGGATATCACAGAATCACAGAACTGTATGGGTTGGAAGGGACCTCCAACCCCCTGCCAAAGCAGGTCCACCCAGAGCACGTTGCACAGGAACATGTCCAGGCAGGTTTGGAATGTCTCCAGAGAAAGAGACTCCACCACCTCTCTGGGCAGCCTCTGCCAGGGCTCTGCCACCCTCACAGGAAGGAAGTTCCTCCTCATATTTAGCTGGAACTTCCTCTGTTCAGGTTTGTGCCCATTGCCTCTTGTCCTGTCACTGGGGACCACTGAAAAAAGCCTGGCCCCATCCCCTTGACACCCACTCTTTCAGTATTTATAAGCATTGATGAGATCCCCCTGCAACTAACACTGCAAGGGCCAGAGCTGGATGTTCAATGACTGAATCACTGGTGAGAAGGTTAATTTAATGAAAGGAACACACGAAACTACAGAATGTTTGAGGTTGGGGGTCTTCTGGTCCACCTCCCCAGCTCAAGCAGGGTTACCTAGAGCCAGTTGCCGAGGACCGTGTCCCGGCAGGTTCTGAATATGTCCAAGGATGGAGACTACACCCTCCCTTCAGGGAGTTGTAACCAGTGATAAGGTCTCCCCAGCCTCCTCAGCCCAGCCTTCCTGAGAACAAATGAATCAAATCACATATGCCTCCACGAGACCTGTGACGTCCATCTGTTTCCAATTATTGTTAATATATGGCTTCTTACACAACAGATTCATTTAATATCCAGCAATGTTATGAAGCCTCCATATTCTGAAGCCTACATACTGAAGTATTTTGCTAGTAGGAGTATATCCTCAATACTTGTTATATTTAAGATAGAAAAAGTGCTTTAATTAATATTTTCATACCATTTATATGCTGATTTCAATGAAAAATTAGAATTAAGTAATTTTAATTTGGGGTGGGTTTTTTTCCTTCCTTATGAAGTACAAAGGAAAACTCCCCATTTTTTCATTTACTTACATAACAAATGTTGACCTATCTAGAATAATCACAGTATTTTTCTACCTAATTTCTATGACAGTTTTTAGAATAGATGCTCTCTAATAATCTAAGACCAAAAATAAGCAATTCCCATTCAGTCCATGTTTCTGTCCCAGCAGAATGCATACAGCTTTCATTTGAGTTCATGGAGTTTTGGCACACAAAATACCTGTCCAATAGTATCTTCCCAACAAAAAAATGTACCCAGCACCGCTGTTTACGATGAGATTCCACACTCCCCATCATAACATACAAATTCATTTAAAAAAAAAACAACAAAACAACCAAATAAAAGTGATTTAAAAAAAAAACCAAAAAGAAACCAAACACACCTCAGGAATCAGTAGGGAGCTTAAAATGACCCCAAAAAGAATTAGCCATATGCTCTTCCCTTGCTGTATGATACCGGGGAAATCTTTCCAGCAATCTTTTTTGCCCTGGCACCGTATTTTTACCTTTGTTTTATTCTCTGCGTGGGAGTATGCTGGCCAAATTGAAGAAACAAAGAGGAATGTTTGTTTTGCAAAAGTTTCTGTCTTTCCTCCACTTCCCTGCCCTCCAGATTGCAAGTTAAGAACTAAGGATTACAGCTCGAGGAATGAGAGATTCTAACCCTGTCATGGAGATTCATCAAACACTGGACAGTTTCTGACTTGGATTGTGATCAGATTTCTAATAAACACAGATATAATCTACACGGCAGAATTTGCCTGAGTGTAAACCTCAATGTAAAAACCTTTCCTTTCTATTTATAATTTTGAAATTTTCTATACATTTCAAATTGTACCCAAAAAAAAGGTAATTTTTTCAGGAGCTATTGATCTTGAAAGGCGTAACCATCCCTGAGTTACAACAGTATAATATTCTACCTCATGTAATGTTCCATTTGCCGTTTGGACAAAGGAACTCTCCTTGTACAGTTTCTCACATTTTTAATTGCCTTTTATGATCCATTTCTGTAGAAACCCTTTTTTATGCTCCATAGAGGATTCTATATACAAAAGAAAACTGATGTGAATATTTATCATTTACTCATTACCACCAAAAGCATCTGTGAAAAGAATTAAGATCAATTCAGAAGAAACATTCTAAAACATACTTGCTTTATGAAATTTGATTAAAAGTAGAACTGCTTAATTTGGTGGAAGATTAATAGGCCCAAATATAGATCATAATATAAAACTTAAAAAAAAAAATCCATGAATCAGCTGAAGTTGTCTAACACAGCGCTTGATATTATAAGGAATGAAGAAAAAAAAACCCAAACCTACAGAATATAAACCCTAACCTACATTATGCAAAATCATGTAAATCAAAGAAGTAAAGAAAAATCATTCTGCAAATATAGCTCACAAGTTATTACAAAGCAATTAAATTGCTATATAACCCTCAGTAAAAATGGGACGTTAGATAATTAGAGATGCTAATGTTAAGAAAGTTTAGACTTCGCTCATATTTTTAACTGCTAATTGCTGCAATTAAAAATGAGAAACTCACTTTAATTTTCTTAACAGTTCAGATTTGAAATGTATTTTGAAGCTGTGACTTCTGAAAATGAATGTTGAATCATAAATTTGGATTTGCAAAATACTGTCCTAGATTCACTAATATTAGTTTGCTTTTTAAGGAGAAATCACCTTCTCCATACAGAGAAAAAGCCCTACACATCCTATATTTGAAGAAATCAAACTTAAATGACCAAGTAATTAATTCGAATTCACTATTACAATACTGTACAACTCATATAGTGTTATTGTGCAAACAAGAACAAATGCAAAATGAAAATTAATCGCTATTGACTGCGCAATGAGATAGAGAAAGTCTCCTAAGAGACATTGGGGGGTCCGATTTATAGGAATAAAGGGAAGGTAGAACTCTTTGGTAGATCTAGAAGAGCCTCCAGGTAGAACACATTCCATAGAACATATGGGTAAATAGCAATAATAAGAAGTCATAGATTATTAAAAGTCCGAGGTAAAAAGACATGTTGAAGTTGTTTCTTCCAAAGCAATTTCCATATTAAACTAGTTTAGTATCACCCTATCAATGAATTATCAAAAGGAGACTAACAAACTAATCCAGTTTTCTACATCTGCTGTTATACAGTTATAAATTTGTTTGTTAAAGCATATTTTTTCTAAATACTTTTAAAGTATACTATTCCTAAAATAAAGTATCTATTACAATTTTTTCCTTCCTTCCTTTTAATGGGGCTAGACACAAGGCATTATGTCACTTCACAATGATTATCTGGGACTATTTCGAGAAAAAAAATATGGATCCTTATTGAAATGCAAGTAAAAAGAGGTGTCATTTTGTGGGCCAGCTGATTTTAAAAATGATTTTGAGATGCTACTTTGGCAGGGGTTTTTGACATAATGAAGGAGAACAAAATAGGAAAAACAATCAGGTTGAATCAATCTGAATTATTTTTCAAAATACCCATGTTTGTTTTAATTTTACAGAACTATCTAGAAAAAAGAGTCAAAAACAGTAATTTAACATAAAAATGTTCAAAATAAACATACATGTTTTCTAAGCCAACAATGACTTTTACGATAAGCATCATAATAATAGCAAAAAAAAAAGTGTTTCTGAAAAGAATTGAAAATTATTGAAAAATCACTCTGAATTCTTTCCTGTAGGTTTCTATTTCTGCATATGCATAAACTTCGTTAATGAAAGATCACAGGACCCAGTTTTAATTTTTGAACCTGGACTGGCTCTTACTGGCTACATACTTTCAAAGAGTGAAATTGCGCCATCTGCAAATTTATTTTGTGACAGATATGGACACTTCCAAAAAAAAAAATAATTCTAACAATACACGTATTACTTACAGTATTGCAGGGAAGATTAATTAAAGTTAAAAGTGCCATTTTAATCAAATAAATCACTGGGCTTCCAAATATCTAGGAAGAAAATTGTGTTACGCTAATATCAGAGGAATCACATAAAAGGGTTTAAAATATTGATTTTATTTAAGTAGAATATCATCAGAAGAGCCAGCAGCGTGCCACAGCCTACACTTATTTTTGGACCTGAATTTACCTTCTCCCTCCTGCCCCTTAGAAAAGTCGAGCTTATCTATCCAAGAGAAAAGATTGACATCAAAGGACTGTTTTTCCACTCACCAGATCTAAGCTGCTTTTTATTGTTCGAAGGAATTATTTAAGAGACCCAACTCAGAACTTCAATCAGCTATATAGTTTCTGGTTCATTGATTGGCTGATTCTGGTGAATAAAGGCAACAAAAGTCCTTTTTAAATCTGTTCTCCTCAGAGAGAGGCTGCAGTTGTGCTTTCATTAAGCCACTCTTCATAATAGCGTGGTGTCAATGAGTTTCTACCCACCCAGAAATTCAGCTATTCTGTCCCGCAAAATATGGTCTCTCAGTTGTTCTTGCAAACCCCGAAATGTATAATATTCCTGGAAATAAAATTTAGCAGAAATGGAGTTTTGCAAATTTGTTGGTATCCCTAACTACAAGTGATAGACTGGCTCAAAATCTGATTAATTCTTTCAAATATTTGTTTATACAACCTGAATTTGCAAGTGCTAGTTCTTTTAGCATGGGTAATTTTTGTTCCTGCACTATACAGTCTCACTTCTGATCTTTTCTGGTTCTTGTTCAGATATTTTTGCTGAGGGATAAAGATTCAAACAATCTATGGTCGTCTTTTAGCTTGTAACCTCAGGATTCCTTAAAGAAACACTAATTAAAAGGATTTATAATAATTTATGGAGCTGACTCATACATGCAGCTAAGTGGGAGGCCACCTTGGATGTCTGCTAATAATTTAAATTTGCCATATATATATATATATAGATTGTTTCACTAAATGAACATGTTTCAGCTTCTTAATTATTTACAACCCCGAGTGCTTTGAATTTAATGTAAACCTGAACTAACTGTGTAAAATGCCAAATGCCACCTAATTCTGCAGTGTTAATACTGTTACACTGAATCCCAGGGTTTATCCCATTTCCTTTCCCCAGCACTGGACTTGACGAAACTTACTTCCCAGGCCTGGCAGAACAGAGTCTACAAATTATCTCATAGAATGATAGAACGGTTTGGGTTGGAAGGGACCTTAAAGATCATCCAGTCCCACCCCCTGCCCTGGGCAGGGACACCTCCCACCAGCCCAGGTTGCTCCAAGCCCCCTCCAACCTGGCCTTCAACCCCTCCAGGGATGGGGCAGCCACAGCTTCTCTGGGCAACCTGGGCCAGGCTCTCACCACCCTCACACCAAAGAAGTTCTTCCTGAGATCTCATCTAAACGTCCCCTCTTTCAGTTTAAAATCATTAAACCCATTACCATTTGGTATTAATAATTTGGAATTGGACAGGATTCACCTAAGGATACCACGGAAGACAGACATTGTAGTTGCCAGGCTGCTCTCTAGCCCCCTCAAAAGACCTTGACATTCACATATCAATGGTGCCTGGGAAGAGGTAAATGTTCTGTCTATTTTCAAACAAGGTACTCATAACAGCTTTAAACATCTCCAGCACATTCAAATGGTGGCTTGCAATGCTTTCCACACCCTTCCTGTTTATCTTACAGCTTAAAAATCATACTCAAAAAAAGACTTTTCCCTCGACGCCTCAAAATCAGAATTGACCCTGATGTAGTAATGCGTGCTGCAGTTCTCACTCTCATTCCTTTTCGGGAGCTCTGCAGCCTAGCCAGGACAAATCACGCTGCCTCAACTTGTCGGGCGATAATTTGACGGGAAACTACTTACAGGAGTCATTTCTTCTTTCTTGATGAGTTATCAGAAGTCAGAAAGAGCACCAAAGTTCTGGCCCCAGCATAATGCTAGATCCCTCCACATACTATAGAGGGTATCGCTAGACAACTGCCAGGCACTTTAAATATGTTCCTGTTTTTTATTGTTATTATTTCTTCCTCTTTCTGCAGTTTCCAGAGTAAAACCACAAGAATACTTCCTAAGATGTTCTGGGAATACTGTCATAGTATATGTAAAGACTCAATACATTTATGATTCCAGAAATGGAAAACAGAAGACTATTGATACTGAGCACCACGTTACAGCTGGGAGCTGGAAAACACCACGCTTTTTAGCAAAGAGTAAGAAATTTGCTCGAGTTCAAGCATATCGATCTGAATAAAAAATAAAACCTGCATTTCAGACAATAAAGTGCTCAAAATAATGTCTCAAACTTGACAAAGCAGTAAGTGGCCAGGTTAGAAAATATTCAAATTGTGCTAGAATCGTTTTTAAGCTAGCTTAATGAATACTGAAATAATTAACTCAAATGTGGAGCACAAGTTTGATGCAATGGCAAAGGTGAGGGTCTTTAGTCTGAAGTGCAAACTGGATCATTTGGCAGACACCTTTAGGACCCCTACTGTGGGAAGCTGTAATACAGCAGCCTCTGGAGAACTTCCTTGTGGACTCCATCGCTCAGTTCGTGGTGGGGCTGGAGAACTGGAAATCCGATTGCACTGAATTAAGCCTCACCCGAGATATTTTCAGGAGGTGGGAAGGAGTTACACCTCACTGTCCAGGTGAGATCTCAATCCAGAGGTGTTAAACGGTTCTGGTTTGGCACTTTTTACTGAGTTTAGCTCTCTGCTGCACCGTTAAGCTATTTGTAGCATTTGGGCCATACACCACATTTAATCCTTCCCTTCACAATTATTAAAAACGTCCTTGTTTCGTTAGAATAAGTGCTCATTACTTATCAAAAAGATGGAGCACATCTAATTTGCAAACTGGGACAGTGATACACAATCAGTATTTCTTCTGTGAATCTTTATTTTATCCGGTTTTAAAAAAGAAATGCAATTTGCGATTAGGGCTATTGGTTTAAAAACTAAGCCAGGCTGTATAAAGAAGTTTCTATTTTAAAATATGTATCCAGCATAAAACAACGGCTAGTGAATGGCTATTAATACAGAGGAAATCTTTAACAGACAAGGTTTAACAGATAATGCGAATATTCTTCTCTCCAGTTTCACTAGTTTGTTAGAAAGGGAAATCCAAAAGTAGTATGCCATATCAGAGGTTTAAATACAAATTATAAATTCTCAGGCAGAATGTGAGAAGTTCTCCTACTTTCTTGTTCCGTTGCATTTTGCTGCTTCTTCAAGGTTGTGCAAATAATGGCGCGGCCTAAAAGTCTGGTGTCTCACGCTGTAGTCTCTAAAGTCCATTCAAGAGAACAATGTTCTCACGTATAAAGGTTTGGGAGATTAGGGACTGAAACTCTAATTTTCAAATGAATGATTTATGCTTTATAAGACTTTTTATCTGGCTACATAAATTTCCAAAGAACATTACAACCGTGTGCTTAAGGTACAAAGGAAGCTGAACTGTTTATGGCCCCCAATGTCAAGAAATAAATTGAGTCTATAACGGATGCAGCTGTTAATATATGTATCATCTGAACTGGGGTATACTTGGATGAGTGCTCACAGCACCCTGCTGTCCCAAGGAGCAAAAGGATCTTCAGTCTTCATTTTCCTTTCGTTTCAGTTCCTTTAATGGCACCTTTAAAGTTGGACATTTCTTGCTTGACAAAACCCATGTCAGACATCTGAGTAGAAGGAACGACCGAAAATCTGCACTAACTAGAAATCGGGTCATTAACGCTGGTTGTGGGTTTTGTTCTTTGAAATAAAGGCACAGAATCCTCATCTGATTTTTTTTTTTTTTGAAGATTCCAGTCTTTTATACATGCAAAGTTGTCTTTTACTTTGGTATTAACATTCTGATGTAAATTAAGTACTCCGATACAGTAATTTTCTTCTGACTGATAACTGTCTATGAAAACTAAGACAAATCCCAGACGTGCCTGTAGGAAATAGTACTTTGCAGAATTTACCAGTCTGTGCTTCTCAGTGATGGAATAATATGACTTCATTCATTTTCTTTCCCATAAGCCAAGTCTGGGTCAAAGTATTTAGTTTTTTTAAATTTTTCTGTTTGGTTGTTTCAGTTATTAAGTAGAACTAGACATTTTCAACTGCAAACTTCGCCGTTCTGCTGGGATACCAGTAATTTAAAAACAGCAATGAATGTGTCAGCCCAATAGGTCAGAGTTCCCAAGGATACTAGATAAGTGGAAACCTGAATGACAGGAAGGTGAAGAATCAGGTACTTCGTTTGCTTAAAATGGTGACTATTTAATTTCCAGTTAACTGCAGGGTTGTCATAGCTGCAGTGTCTGATCCAGATATTGAGATGGAAACCTTGCAGGCAGATTTTGCAAGTACATGTAGAAGCATAAGCTTGTTTTAATGATTGGTTTGTTACTACAACATTCAGCCAAGAAATAATAAATCCAAATAATTACTGTAAGTATAAATTGTAGAATTAACACGAGTATTTTAGCTTTAAAATTTGCATTCACTAGTGATACCCTTTGTAAATATAAAAGATCAAAGAAAAAACTTGCTATAAATTATGTAGGACAATAGCTTCCATTGAGAATTCAAGACAACATAATCTTTTTATTTAACTTTTCAACTCATTGAGATCTTTTACCTTTAAGTCAAAGTTGTTTTCTAAGAGTTTAAAACAAAATGTAAACCTGAGTCTCCCGACAACATGTTTTTATCACAGGGATATTTTACTAGGATAGGAACTATGACTGCAGACATTGACTTGTTTCCTTCTTTGTACCATATGTAACTTCCATTTTCTGGAGTTTTGGCCAATATTTGGAGTACTGCATCCAGCTGTGGAGACCTCAACAAAGTAAGGACAAGGACATGTTGGAACAGGTCCAGTGGAGGGCCACTAAAATGATGAGAGGGCTGGAGCACCTCTCCTATGAAGACAGGCTGAGAGAGTTGGGGGTGTTCATCCTAGAGAAGAGAAGGCTCCAGGGAGACCTTATAGGTCCTTCCAGTATGTGAAGGGAGCCTACAGGAGAAATGGAGAGGTACTCTGTCAGGGAGTGTAGCGATAGGACAAGGGGTAATCGTTTTGAATTGAAAGAGGGGAGATTCAGTTTAGATACTAGAAAGAAAGTTATTAAATTTTAGGAAGAAATTCTTTGGTGTGAGGGTGGTGAGAGCCTGGCCCAGGTTGCCCAGAGAAGCGGGGGCTGCCCCATCCCTGGAGGGGTTCAAGGCCAGGTTGGAGGGGGCTTGGAGCAACCTGGGCTGGTGGGAGGTGTCCCTGACCAGGGCAGGGGAATTGGAACTCAATGATCTTTAAGGTCCCTTCCAAATCTAACCATTCTATGATTCTATGAAATAAGAGAAAATCTTCAGATTAGCACAATTTGCATTTTAGGTACGCTATTTATCTTATTCCGTCGCAGACTGGTTTGATTGAGAACCGCAAGCAGATAATTAATCCCACTGAACAGAATAACAAGAACAGCAAAGGTTCTCCAAAGAAACATTGTTTTTAGAGTTTGGATACAGAGACATAAGAGAAGTGAAAAAACATTTATATTTTCATCAGTCATCAAAAAGTAAATATATAATAGTTGTGAAATTGTTGCTGATTTGCAGAGGCACAGAATCTGAAGAGCCACTTGCCTGTCACACAGACAGTTTAACAAGGGCTTCTGAAACAAAAAATATGTTTTATTACCAAGTACAAAGGATAGGTGTGGAAATAACGAATGGAATGTTTGGAGATCGTATCTAAAAATGTCAGCAGAAAGGAGGTTTGTTTGCTGTTTTATTTTTAGTAGGAGACATATCCTTTCAAATGCCTGTTTACACACTTCACAAAAGGGCAATCAAGGCCAGGAGGTGGATCAGATTCTGTGTCCCTCTTCAGACTGTACAAAACCATTTTGCTGCCCAGTGGTGGCTGGTGTTCTCAGACATCTACTGACAAAAAATAGCTACACCTAAAAGGAATTAGAAGTCACTTCTAAATCATTCATTATGCCAATTTCATTTTATTGTTTCTCTATATCATTTATGGTTTTTGAAGTCTACTCACAATAGCGCCCCTTTAGTTTAAACAAACTAATCACCTAAAGTCTTGGGAAAGTTCAAGTAGACTCAATTAACTTCACTGACACTGGAGGTAGCACTACTTTTCTGTCAAGAAAATTGTCCTACTTTCCCTTTCAAGTCTCATGTGCTTTCATACTTTCAAATAATCTAAGTCTACGATCGTATGTCAGTTTTTCGCTGCTAAAGGAATACACAAAAACAGACTTCAAAGCCATCTTTGTTCTGCACATGCATATCAAAGAAAACATCTATTTTATTTTGCTGCATCAAAGGCTATTAAGTACTATTTTAACATTTGGGAAATAACACAATTTGACATTCAATGAACTTGATGTTCATCAGTGTGCCTTCATTAATTCCTTTGCTAGATTTTAACTTTTTGAAGTCACATCAAAAGTTCAGAAATCATATACACAAAGATACATATATACACATAGGTGTGTATATATAAATAAACATTTGCCTAATGGATCATTTTATTCAGAAAGGATTAAAATTATATAATTATGATTGTCATTTTGTAAAAAGTCTGTAATAGGTAATTCTATTAATTATAGGTTTACAGGTCTTTTAATTTACACAGTCATCCTATAGCTACTATGGTTTTCTAATTCGTTTCTCCCCTGGTTCATTTATGGAAATCTGAAACCTTCGTATAAAGTTCCAACGCTGATGTATTTTAAGCTCTTGTTGAGGTTAATCAAAGTCACTTAAAAGCAATCCCTAAAAGCTCCTTCACTACAGAGCAAATGAATCTTTCTTCACAAGCACATTTTAGAGTAATGACATGGATTTAGAATCTCAAGTAAAGTGTGACCTTGATGCTCATTAGTGGAGAGATAATTTATACTTGTGAAGCTGCCTGTGGCGTTCAGGACAGAAAGCCTTATGTTTCAAAAATAAACTTTTCTGCTCAACTGGTCTCTCCCAGACTAGTATCATGTAGCATTAAGATTCTCATTTCTTTAGTGCTGCTTTTTCTGTGCCATGGAACGACTAAAGTTCTTTTGGTTTTTTGCACAGCTCTTTGTGTACATGGTCCATGACGATCTAAGACACAGCTCAATGTTTCCACTTGGACACCCGAAGTTCTACTACAACTGATTACTGTTTGAAGTAATCTCACTGGCTGAAGGAAGATGAATTTGCTTAGAACTTATGACCCATTATTGAGTCATTCTAGTTTTTTCTAAGTAAAGCATGGTGTTGAGCACAGATAATCAATGGCATTATAAGCATTCCTGATTTTTTCTGCACATGTTCACAAACTTTTATGTATAGAATCATAGAACCGTTACAATTGGAAGGGACCTTAAAGATCATCCAGTTCCAACCCCCCTGCCACCGGCAAGGACACGTCCAACCAGACCAGGTTGCTCCAAGCCCCATCCAACCTGGCCTTGAACCCCTCCAGGGATGGGGCAGCCACAGCTTCTCTGGGCAACCTGGGCCAGGGGCTCACCAGCCTCAAAGCAAAGAAGTTCTTCCCCAGATCTCATCTCAATCTCCCCTCTTTCAGTTTAAAACTGTTCCCCCTTGTCCTATGGCTCCACTCTCTGATAAAGAGTCCTTCCTCATCTCTCCTGTAAGCCCTCTTTAGGGACTGAAAGGGGCTCTAAGGTCTACCTGGAGCCTTCTCTTCTCCAGGCTGAACACCCCCAACTCTCTCAGCCTGAAGGGCTCCAGCCCTCAGATTTTTTATTTTTATTTAACAGAAATAAAGCTACGCTAAATGAAAATTTGTCCAATTTATCTCAGATAGGACAAAAATATTTATTTCAAAATTATTTTCTGCAATAAAAAATTTCAAAAATGTGTTTGTTGAAAGAAAAAAGAATAAATTTCATCATGCTACGTCTTCAGCTATTGTTTATTTAATTGCATTATTTATATTACAGTTCCTAAGTCAAGTCTTCCCTCTCCCACCCAGTACACAGGTTTCCTATAATCATGGAATGATTTACATTGGAAGGTTGGAAGGTGATCCAGAAGTTGACTGTGCCAATCTCCTGGTCAAAGCAAGTCTACAGCGGATTAGGTTGCTCACAGCCATGGCTGATCAAGTTTTAAACCTCACACAACCTTTTACCGCATTTGATCATCACTATTACAGAAATTTTAAAAATCCAGAAAAATGACAGAGAGCAGCCTCACAATGACATCATCACGAACCTTCAGCACCACTGGATGTCTCCCATCTGGTCATGCAGATTTACTTCCAAGGGGGTTAAATGACCCCCAACTCTTTCTTCCCATACTGTGGGGACTGCTTCTCTCCCACAGACTCTGCTTGGAGGCAAGGGAACCCAGGGTGCCAGAGAACAAGCATTAAAAATGAAAAGTGAGGGGAAAAAAATAGTCTTTGTATCCCTTCCAGGCAGCCTGTCCCCCTTCCTCCATCTATATATTTATTTTTCATGCCTGAGCTCGCTCAGGAGTCTCATGTTCATCCATGCTTGCCTCCTGCCATGCCTGCTTGACAAGAAGGGACAACTCTTGTGCCCTGAAGAGATGTGCTTAAAGATTAGCCAGCTCTCCTGGGCTCCATTGCCCTCCAGGGAACTTTCCCTGGGGATCATCCCAAGCAGCTCCCAGAGCAGGCTGAAATACGCTTTTCTGAAGTCCACAGTTGTAATTCTGGTATTGTCTTGCTCACTCCTCTCAGGACCTTAAATCCCACAGCCTCAGCCACACAAACTGCATATTGATTATTCTTTTTTCAGACTGTCCACTGTGCTAAGGAGCAGTGAAACAGCTAATGGCAATTGCATGTAGGTCTCATGAGACTATGAGGCCACCAGAACATCCCTCAACAAAAGTTATTCAGTTTGTGACCATCATCCCCATCACTAGCTCCTGCCACCAGCTCTGCCTTTGCAGCTCATGGAAGTTGGACACCGGCGTCTGCACAAGCACACAGCAAAGCATCGTTTGCAACCTGCCACAAGTAAAAATGTTCAATCCTTTTAATTAAACCAGGATTGAAGCAATTTATTGTAGATTTAGTAACAAGCAATCAGTTAATGACACATTCAGGAATGGGGGGGAAACGAGGAAGGGGAAGTGTGCAGGCACCCTTAACTACTAAATTACAGAACACCACTCCAAGATGCAAAATGTAATAATCCTTTAAAAATATTGTTTTCAAAAATTTTCTTCCTGCAAATCCTCGTAATTCCTTTTCTTTTCAAACCTTCCCACAGTGTAAAATTTAAGTGCTAAATAAGAGGGCAGAGTAAACTGCCAGTGGGTTAACTCGGTAGGTAAAAAACCATCAAGGCCATGAGCAACCGGCTCTACCTGCTTTGTAGTCCAACTGCTTTGGACTATGATGTGACCTGTGAACGTCCTTTGCAACCTACATGACTGTAATTCTAAAGAAATATTTAGATAGGATAGAAATATATGGTTTATGGCAACAATCACATCGCAATTTTACCATTTCTCATTATTGGCAGGTTTAATAAAACAAAGTTTAAAAGGATTAGCAGCCCCTTCTACTGTCAATGACATATTGTTATTAAATCTATTTTCATGGCATTTATACTCTCTGTATACCTAGTTTATAGATATTATATGTGATTACATTATCAATGCCTGTCACTTGCAAATGCAGCTGAATGAAAATCCGCAGGATTAAGGTCAAAGGATCTATTTGTATTGACTAACTTGCAAAATAAAGGTGTGATGCAAAATCACTGAGGTAAGAAAGTTACCTACTTTGTAATGTAACACTGCCAGGCCTCAGCCGAACAGCACTTCGTAATATTTGGGGGAAAAAAAAAACCTCCTTATGTTACCTTTACTTAGATGTGGATTCGCAGGAAAAGAGAAGGTATGAGTAGAAGATTTAAAAGTGAGATATTTCTTGGAATCTGTTTGTCCTCTCCCAGCGCCTCTGCACTGCTTCACACCTCTGAATAGACTCTCAGATCTGGTCAGCAACATGCAGGGGATTAAATTAACCCCTGCCTGCAAAGTACGATAAATTCAAGTACTATTGCACCAGTAAGAGGGCCTCATAAGCTGCCACTAAACTGCTTTGAATGCAAAGCACTGGAATTCCATGTGTTTCTGAAACTGTATCATGCTTTAAACCAGCAGTTTCAGCTCAGCCTGACCCACTTGACATCACTCCAGTGAAGCCTCTCAAGGAGGTGGCAGCTGCTCTGAAATATCAGAAATACAGATGGATCAGAGGGTGGCAAAAAGCCTGCGTTTATTTCCCTTGAAGCAGAATTTACCATTGAATTTGAATTTGCGAATTTGAACATAGGTCCCCCAAATTCAATCAGTTCGTATCTTAGATGAAGATGCCCTACTTGAGGTTAGGCCTCGGTATTCAAACCTCCTTGAGGTGTACACATCTACTAATTTCAGAGAGACTGCTGCTGAAAAGTGATTGAAAACAATAAGGGAATAAAAATGATAAAAGATACCAATCTTAAGTTAATATTAAATAAATATGAACTTTTACTTCTGCAACCAGGGTTCAAACAATCTTCCACAATCAGGGATTAAGAAAAGACCTCTTGATTCTGTTTTGGTCCACACTCAGATGATTATGCCAGCTTTGGATGAAATGATTTCTTGTTTTATATCTTCAGCTGAAATACCATTTATTCTTACAGCTCTGCGAATGCAAACAATTTCCCATACTTTGAAATACATAAAAAATTCGTAGCTCTCACTTGCCCAAACTCTTACACATTTCAGTAATGCAATCTTAATATTCTATTTTTGTTAAATCACATTGTTTCTAGGATTAATCCAGACTACTTTGCTAGCTTCAGAAGTTGTTAACACAAATAACACTCAACTTTATATATTTTCAATCATGAATTCAGGATACAGTTTGATAATTAATTAGTTACAATAATAAATACCATCAAGTGGTCTTACCCTAAATTCACCAAATTCTGTATAGATTAGAACTTATTCTAAAATGAAATCAAACTACCTGGCAAACAATAGCAATCTAATAAAAACCCAATACCTTTAGGCAAACGTATCAGTCACCTGAGGAATATACGAATGATGCAAATCTCAAACCAGTTTTAACTCTTGTGCAAACAATTACTACAATTCAAGCAAAGGGTAATATTCTATGCAAATTGTACATGACTAAATGCCTTCATAAGCTTATTTTATATACATCATAATAGTTTATTATTCCCTATAAATCATGGTAATTTGAAGAAGAGACTATAAATAAGAAAGCTGAAATAAAGTACCTGAAAGCTGAGAAAAACAACTGTGATGAGACTGTCTTTGCATATTACAGCTATGTATCTATTTACAAATATTTCACCAGTAAATTTAAAAAAAAACCAATTTCAAAACACCAAGCAGTAAGAATAGGTAAGAAGAAGAAAGCAGTAGTTTAGAGAGCAGTTAAAAACGTTATGTATTTCTAAGTTTGTTTAGGCTGATGCGGACCTAAGATCCCTGGAATGGTATAACGTGGGAGCTTTTAGAGTTGTCTTGGAGAAATTCTAAAGGGCATTTGAAATTTCAGAAAATAAAAGTGGCCTCATATTTCCATCTTTAAAAGGTAAGAACCGAGTGTTTATATTTATAGACCTCTTGCCTGAAAACAACTCCTAAAAAAAAATAATACATAGTAATACTAGGACAACCTGCCTTAAGTACAGGCAGAAACAGAAAGAGATGAGAAGAAATCAGCATGGATTTATCCTGAACACCTACTGTCAACCAATCTCATCTCCCTCTCTGGCGTGACAGGGGACCCTAAGAAGAGAGGAAAAGCAGCAGATGTCACACCTCGACTTTCCCAAGTCTTTTGATGTGACATCATGATAAAGAAGCTCGAAAAGCATGGTGGAGATGAAAGAAGTGTAAACCAGCTGAAAACTGTAGTCGGAAAGCAGTTATTAGTAGTTCCCTGTCAAAAGGGAGGGCTGTATCAAGAGTGGTTCTGCGAAGCAAGGATCTATTTTTACTATTACTTTTGTGAATGGTAGAATAAAGGTAATAAGAAAGTGGAATGTGAAATGAAGCCCTGGAAAGCACTAGAAAAGAGGACTAGAATGGAGAGTCCAAGACAGACCAGGCAGAACCCAGCGTGTACAACACTCCATGCCTGAGAAAAAGAAATAAACTGTCTACGTACAGTGGGGAGGACCCAAACAGGCAGCGCTGGTCCTAAGGCAATCTGGGAATTTAGTAGATATAAACTGAACAGAAGCTGAAATGTCATCTTGCACAGAAGGGAGACCTAATGCTACATTTGTAACATGAAAAGTAATCTTTTTCTCTCACATTAGTAGGCCTCATTGGGGGTTCTGCATTTCGGTGGAGGTAGTCAGGAGAGAGAAATGTCATTGATCAGAGGCTTATCAGACATCATCACTGAAGAACGATTGAAGGAATGATGCTTGATAAAACTAGGGAGAAGAATGAGGAAAAAACATGACAAACTTTCAAGAGTAAGTGGATAAACCACTTTCAAGCCTATGGAGAGTCAAACAGGTTTAACTCCGATAAGAACAAGAATAGGAAACACATTTCATAGAGAAACTACGATTTTCCAGAGCTATATAAATCACCCTTAAAACGTCTAAATACATTCTAACCTGGACTGAGGAAGATATAGCTGATCCTGCCTTAGGGATAGCAAATGGCTTGAATGAGCTCTATTTTCCTTTCATTTTTTATGACTGGACACCAGAACGACAGCTAAAACCTTAATACCTGCATAATGGAGGAAGTAAAAAAACAATTGAGCAAGTACTACTTGCAAGGAATCTATGAATTTGTTCCCTGCCAGTGACTTGAAACATTCAGTTTATACTGATTAATTGTTTTCATTATGTGGAAAAAACTTGTGGAACTAATGATAATGCTAATTTTTGCATTTCAATGCTTTGAAATGACAATAGCATGATAATGATGAGCCTCATTACTTTGTGCATTTTATACAAGCCATAGAACGTGTACAAAACAGATTTCTGATACAAGTCAGCCAGAAAATATAGTTATTCCCTATGCAAAATAGTAATTTTGGTCCATTTATGTCCATTTTACTCTGCTTTCAAAGTAGTTGTGTCAAATGCAGAGAGAGGTAACTTGATATAGTTAAAAATGTAAGTCCATGTTTAACTCAACACAAATTAATTAAGAACAACCAGACACATTTCATATACAATTTCTATCGATTCATTTTTCTCTAATGATTACAGAAGTATCTGAATGTGAATTCATAAATGTCCTCATTGTGGTTGGAATAATATTTTCTTGGCTAGTGCCAGGAGTAGTTTCCAAATACTGTCATTTAAGAGTAATAAATGTGTACCCAGACAGAAAAAAACCACAAAGTATCTAAAGTGAGTTTAAAAAAAAATGTTTGTCTGTGATATCTGAATGCTTCTTCACTGCAGTAGATTTGTGACTACACACTTTTATAAATACTTTCACGTAACCATGAAAAGTATGAGCAACGATTAAAGATATCTGGCCAAAATGATGTTTATGTAGACACTTTATGATTTTAATGTGTGAAATAAACTTGTATTTCAAGATCTATTAAATAGCAAGATAACTGAGCAGGTGCCTCCTCTGTCTACTTCCCAAAACTTGACATTTTCATATCTATATTACTAAAATATGCAGTCCCTACTAACTGTTGAAGACGTAACACTGCTCGTGTGTGAGAATAGTTTATGATCTTTGTAAGAGAGGACACCATCATATTCCTTTTGAAATCCTCTGGATTAAAAATCTAAACTGTTCCACAATCTAGAGCAAATCTATCAAGCGAACTCGGTATTCGTTTATCACTCAGCTCTATGCTGGTCTGCTTCTTTAACCATGCTGAGTTCCACATGCAGGGCGGCTGGGAGTGCGTGCACCCTTGTGGTGGGTTAGACCTGTCTAACAGCCAAACACCCACCCAGCCGCTCGCTCAGCCCACACCAGGTGGGTGAACAGGATGAGAAAGGTCGTGGAACAAGACAAAGACAGGGAGATCCCTTACCAATTACTACTGCAAGCAAACCAGACACAGCCTGGGGAGAGCTGATCTAATTTACAGAATCACAGAATGATATAGGGTTGGTAGGGACCTCGGGAGATCATCTCCTCCAACCCCCTGCCGGAGCACCTCCACCCAGAAAAGGTTGCACAGGAACATGTCCAGGTGGGTTTGGAATGTCTCCAGAGAAGGAGAGACTCCACGCCCTCTCTGGGCAGCCTCTGCCAGGGCTCTGCCACCCTCACAGGAAGGAAATTCCTCCTCATGTTGAAATGGAACTTCCCCTGTTCCAGTTTGTGCCCGCTCCCCCTTGTCCTGTCACTGGGCACCACTGAAAAAAGACTGGCCCCATCCTCTTGACACCTGCTCTTTAAGTATTTATAAGCATTGATAAGATCCCCCCTCATTTTAATGCCAATTAAAATAGATTTGGGTAGTGAGAAACAAGATGACAATCATGAAAACACCTTTCCTCCCTCCTTTCCTCAGCTGAACTTCCCTCCTTCGCTTCCAACTCCTCCACCCCGGCCCCAAGCGGCACAGAGGGGATAGGGGGGGAGGGTAACAGCGGGTTTCCCTCTGCTACTCACTTTTCCTTTCTCACCTTTTTTCCATGCTTCAGTGTGGGCTGTCCACAGGCCAGCATTCCTCTGTGAATGTCCACTGGCATTGGTGTGCGTTCCTCCAACACGCTCCTCTGAGCAATACCTGCTGCAGGCCCGGAGCACCCCCTCCCCCTCCTCCTCTCCGGCCTTGGCGTTCCCAGGCCTCTTCCTCACAGTTTTTTCCTCACCATTCTTTGGTGTTTTTGCCCTTTCCTAAATACTTTTTCCCAGCGGCAGCACCAGCTTCGCTGACAGGCTCCAGTCAGTCCTGAGGTGAGCCCGCTGTGGAGTCAGTTGGAACCGGCTGGAACCGGCCGTGACCGGCAGAGGGCGGCCCCGGCCTCTCCTCACGGAGGCCTCCGCAGCCCCCTCAGTGTCCGAGGCCTGAGCGCCCGCGCCTCGAACGGTGCTGGGAGGGAATAAGCACAACCGAAAGCCGCGGGGGTAGCAGTTTTAAACTGGACGAGGGGAGATTTAGGTGAGATACCAAAAAGAACTTCTTTGGTGTGAGGGTGGTGAGAGCCTGGCCCAGGTTGCCCAGAGAAGCTGTGGCTGCCCCATCCCTGGAGGGGTTCAAGGCCAGGTTGGAGGGGGCTTGGAGCAACCTGGGCTGGTGGGAGGTGTCCCTGCCCAGGGCAGGGGCTTGGAACTCGATGATCTTTAAGGCTTTAAGGTCCCTTCCAAATCTAACCATTCTATGATTCTATGTTTCTATGTCTTTCCTTTCCTTTCCTTTGCAAAGCACTGAGAAATCGTTCTCTTTTACAGCCTCCTTTAGCGTATTTTGTATTTTTTTTATATCCTTTAGTGTATTTTGAATGCCTTGGTTTCGATATGCAACTGCAGTTATCTGCAAAGAGCCATTTAACTTTCTTGTTTTAATGTTTGACTTTTTTCTTCTCATTACCCGAATCTATTTTAATTGGCAGTAAATTAAATGAAAGTTTCCCCAAGCCTGGTGTGCCCACTATGGAGTTTGGGGTCTTAAACAGCTGCAGCCATGGCACAGAAGACACTAGTAGATGACTATAAGATTCAGAATTTATTCAAATTACTCAACACCAGAAAGCCCAATCTGGCCAGAGCACGTCACAGACGCAGTCGTTAAACACCACAGTGTTCTGAGGCTGACCAACTCCCTGGCATCTTTCAAGAATGTGCTTTCCAAAGTAATGACAGTATCAGCGTCTCACAGACGTTAAAATCTGGATTTAATTAGCAGTAGTAGATAGAGTATCTTTTTTTTTTTTTTTCTTTTTTTCCCCATGCACACTGTTTGTACAGGTATTTCATACAATCTGCCAGAAGTGCCCCACTGCATTCCAGGCTTTGTGGAACTCGAAACATTGAGCTCAAGGCAGAGGAGGAAGGCTAGGTGTGAAATAGAGATGCAAAAATAACCTGGAATTTATAGGATAATTCTTGTCGGGAGCTCACAGTTCAGTTGAAATCTTGCTTAAAAAAAAATATCGGAAGAACCTACAAGAGATTTTCTGCTCTACCAGAGACCAAATGTCTTCATGTTGCTGAACCGATGTGTTTCCTAAATAACTCCCTTGCTACCAATACGCACAACTTAACACAATGCACAGAAAAAGAAAATTGTAATACTACGGATCAGTACAGTAAGTTGTACAGAGATTGGACTTTAAAATTAGTGAGAAATACAGAATCCCAGCACAGGGCCTTTGAATCCAGAAACCTAGCTGCTAGCAGAATAGAATTCCATATGATGAGCTCCTAAAACAAAAAACAAACAAGCAAATATGTTCAATACAAAATAGAAAGACCTGGTAAATAAAACTCAGTTTAACCTACTGTTATCCTTAAAAAGCAGACCCTTGCTCTTAGACATGTTATCCGAGTAGCAAAATCTTCTTTGGTCAAACTCTTGGATCAAGCTTTTCATTTCTGATGGTGATACAGGATCTCATTTTTTATCCTTGCAGTTTATTCTCCCTTTACCACAGAAAATTCTCCCAATTGAGCGTGTGTGATTATTTCCAACATTGGAACCATCTCCCCGCACCGGGGAAACACCACTGTAGGGCTGTCCATCTTTCTCACACTACACTGCTGTGTGGAAGACACTCATTACAGCATCAAAAAGGCAGTAAGAAGAAAACACAGAGAAGGTGACTAGAAAGTAAAAAACCCTAAGTTCTGTAAATAGCAAAGTTCCTTCCCAAGACAATGTAGGCAAGGCTTTGACCCACAGTTTTTAGGGATATTCTGAGCCATAGAATACATAAAACCAACAGCAACTGTAAACAGGGACTAACAAGCCTGATCAGCAAAACATCTTCCTGGAAAGTGAAGGCATCAGTGTCTACAAGTCTTTCAAATTTAACAGAAAGAAAGGAAGAGTTTGGAAAAAATCCAACAAGAAAATACAGAAGAGGAAATAAAAAACAGTGGGAAAGCCAAAGAAGTCTTCAGCAAAGACCTTGTTAGGAAAGCTCAAAAGCTCAAGACTGAGGTTACTGAAAATGAACCTGAAAAAGGTTTCAAAGCCACAAAATGCTACAGGTGCACAAATTACTAAAACTTGATTAAGATGAAAAAATGATGAAGCACAAGATAAGAAAGACTCAGAACATAGTAATTCTCAAGAAATGCAACTACTGAAATAGGAAATGTAGTCCATTTATTCAAATAGATGTAGGCTAAATACAAGAACAGATGTAGTGAGCTGATCATATCTATTTATTGCTCATTTACTCCTTACAGGAGGTACATGCTGATCTTCGGTTTGACCGTCTAATTAAAATTCATTTTGCCTTTGGCTCTTTTCAAAGCTCTTTTCTTTTTTTCTTTTTTTTACCAACTCATGGCTCTGCTTTCTGACAACTTCTTAAGGACAGTGGTCAGGGAAGAAAAACAGCTCTCTGGTCATTAGTGTATTTGCTCCATCGTTATCTGACTCTATTACCTACAGCTGATTCTTTCATTGATTCATCTTCCGTTTTTACACAACAGATACCAATATTCAACAATCTTTAAAAGAAAATCTTTAAACTTCTTAAAGTACCTCCTTGTACATATACACTAAAGATCTGTTACTTTATTGCACAACTAATTTTTAGCATTATTCTGCTTATACTGTAAACTCACTTGGTAGCACTTCAATCTTCTCTGAACGACTAAGAACCTACAGAACTACTTGGATTCTTTCATCATATACTTTTTAACTCCTTAACCAAAAGTTTTCTTGTAGGAATTTTAGTGTATGATTGAACAACTGATTTATGCACAATAAAATATTTAATTTAGTAACCAAGATTTATCATTAATGTTATATAATAAGGTAATTAAAACAGAAGCTAGATATTAAAAAAGAAAAAAAACAAAAAGGAACTAAAAAATGAGAGGTGCCGAACTTGATAATAATGGCAAAGCTATCACCTTAAGATACATGGATATATTGTGAACATAAATGCTTACATTCGTTGTGATTACAAAACACCTGGTTATCAAATGTCTTTGCTGGCAATACTTTGGTTCATTTATTGATTATAGAGAATTTTCACTGAAGCATTCAAATTAATTAAAGCACAATTTCACGTTTGAAAGTATTGTTTCATTGTGAGATTATGGTTGCAGTCTCAAATTCAGGATCGTTTTTATCAATTGCCTTCCACAGACTCAATTGCTTTTGTTTAGCTGCTATTTATTTGGTTTGATGAAGTTGACTATGCAAAAGTTCATGGTCTAATCTATACAGGAAATAGGAACATATAAGCAGAATGGCCCTTTTTATTATTTAAAAAAATTGCAAATCTATAAACTCAGTGCAACTCCAACAAGAATTAGCAGAGCTCAGCTTTATGGATGAGATGTATATGAGCCTCCTTTCTGCCAGTGAAAATGCTTACAATTTGAGTATTTTTAAAAACATCTTGATAAAAGAGAATGAATGAACTATAATTAGTAAAAAACCCAATTTCTTATATTTTCCCTGTTTTCTGGCTAGCTCTTATTGTAATCTACAGCTGTCCTTATTGATAAGAAGAGAGCTACTTACCAGACTGTCCTGGTCCTCATTTGCCAGTGTCATTCCTAGACTGAGTAGAAATACTAGACCTGTTCAGAAAAGAAGGGTGTTGCCAGCAAGTCGTCTGTGATAGATCTTTAGCTCTGTCTTTCCTTCCCCACCGACGGATTGTTAAACAGCCAGAAAAAAAATCTTAAACATTCCGTAGCTCTTGCTAAATGGCCAAGTGTAAATTTTACTGCTATGAGATATTGACTGTGTTCATTCATTTATTGTATTATCTGAACTTTTATTCCACACAGTAATATGTATTTAGAGCTCCCGATCGGTTTTAGTTACATTTGCATTGAGATTTTAGACAACTTTGGCAGGAGCAGGCAATTATTAAAAAAGGTGTGCGGGAAGTATGGTGGATTTTTTTTCTCTTGAGGCATTTGGGAAATTCCCTGGTCTATGATGGATATGGGCTGGTATTAATGTTCTTGCCAGCCCAGAAAGATTCTGAACCTTATCCACAACTTCACACAATTTACAAGAACAAATTAAAATCCCTTAAGATGTTCCTTTCCTTACTGCTAACTGGAGATCTAGCCCATGGCCCAATTACATAATTATAATAATATTTCAGTAATAGAATAAAACTGAATACCTTATTGGTATGTGTCTGGATGAATTACTTCGGATAAGTGTTTATCGCAAAATTAATCTGGAAGAGAAACACAAAGGAGTGCATTAAGAATTTGATGTCTTGCTCACTTATTACGCACACAAATGTGTTAATTTTACAGCAATTTTTTTTATGAAAAAGATATTTTTTTAAAATGCAGACGCAGATCACACCTTTTAAGGGATGAACTGTTATACAAAGTGTCACTCAAATTCTGGAGAAAGGCTGATAGCTAGAGGAGTTTTAAATTCAAGCAGGAAACTGAAAATGTAGACTTTGGGGGTAGGTGTCCTGAACATTTCTGGGTAATGCAGATGCCAGTAAGATACGGGACACTCCAGTGTGTGCACCATGAAAAAGCTCTCTTTTATTACATTATATGTACTGGATCTCCGTTGCTATATATGTGTATACTTTCCACATATAAGACAAAAACATTCATTTTAGATACTTGTACTTCAAGGGATAAGGCAGCAAATGAGGGAGTGGAGCGATAGGACCAGGGGGGACGGTTTTGTACTGAAAGAGAAGAGATTTAGATGAGATCTCGGGAAGAAATTCTTTGCTTTGAGGGTGGTGAGAGCCTGGCCCAGGTTGCCCAGAGAAGCTGTGGCTGCCCCATCCCTGGAGGGGTTCAAGGCCAGGTTGGAGGGGGCTTGGAGCAACCTGGGCTGGTGGGAGGTGTCCTTGGCCAGGGCAGGGGCTTTAAGGTCCCTTCCAACCCAAACCATTCTATGATTCTTGATGAGACCAACCATTTCTAAGTTGAGTTGATAGATATCTAATACCACAAATTAGTGCTCGAGAAAAATGAGAGAGGTGGAAGAGAGGTTTTTTAGAATTGCTGAAGTCATTTCAGACAGTGATACTTTTGATTTCTATGCTAGAATTGTGAAAACATGAATAACTTCCTTCAAAACTGGCATCAGATTATTAGATCTGGCCTACTGTGTTGTTAACATTTAAAAGGAAAAAAAAAACCCAAAGCAACACTGTTTCTTGACAACAAAAGAAATAGTCCCATCTATTGGCACAATTCTTACAGCACTTGGGTTCCCCTGGAGGTCATACATAATTCCTAGCTTTGCCAAGTCCTGCTTCACCCAGCAGATGTGGTAACAACTTGAGGTGGTGTATCAGAAGATTTACTAACTTTTAATTGAGTCTCTGGTTTCTTGGGATCCAAAGAACATGTTAAGCATAACACAAAGAATTAAACTGAGCTCTGCATTTTCCTTCTTACTCCAGCCTGAAACATTGATCCTCTTCTCATTTCACATAATGAAGCTGTGACAAATCAGTAGGTAACTTATAGTAAAAGATTTAATTTTTAATAAAAAAGCCTAAGTTACTTTAGGATGAAAAAATCTGTTCTGCTATAAAAAAAATCTGTTTTATAATCTTAGGGCAGTTACTGCATCTGGCACCTAAAATGCCTTAAAATATCATTTGTACTTTCTTTATTTCAAGGACACCACAGAAATATGGGAAGACATGAAACTTATGATGACGTCAACGGGACTACATTTGTATATTTATATATTGAAAACATGATTCCTATTGAAACCGTAGGCTTGTACAGTCAAGAGCATTTGTGAATGGGTTGAGCACAACACCTGGCATCTCTGCGTCTACAGTTGCTGTACGTGTTATACTCATATTGACACTGTAAGAATTATGCTTTTACAAGCTGTTAATAACAAATAATAAGAATCCATGTCTTTTTAGCAGACTACTAATGACCTCATTTTTCAAATTGTGTATCTGCCAACTGGCATAATGCTGTGTCAATTAGTAGCATTCTGCTAGATGTCTTCATGCAGACTATAAAAATGTATCTAAGGCACAGGCAAGAACTGTTACCCTTATATGGTCTGTTTCTTCCCAACTCTAATCTAATTTCTTCCAAATCTGCGTATACAGACCAAGAAAAATTTTCAAGGGTTTTTACTTTTGGTTTTTTCTGCAGTGTCCTACAGTAGTTGATGAAGCTTCACAAGTTTTAAGGCAGAGTAGGAAAGGTGGATATAATTCAGATTTGTTGCATGGGTCTTAGGATTCTCTGCAAGGTATGCTCTTAAAAGCCATTGGAGATTAGCCCTTCATGCCCTTGCTATATTGTACACTGTATTTTTTTGAAAGGATAAGTATCCCAAGATAAGACATGATAGCTGATGCTGTGAGGGTGATCAAAAGCAACCTTTCATCTGATATGCTGCAGAAAACTAGAGAACAGTTCCTATTTTTAAGGCCTTTTAAATAAGAGTTGTGCATGTTTATAACCTAACTTCAGACTTCGACAGTATTTCACATCTGTTGGCTTTTCTTTTTTTTCACAAACGTAAACTGTTGTCTTTTAAAGACTAACACATTCTCCAATATGTTTGTTAACCAGACATGGTTGATATTTAGTGTGCAACAAAAAGCATGGAAATGGCAGAAAATAAGGAAATGTGGAGCCATGAAAACAGCTGGAATGAATCTCTGTGGCTCTTTGATTCAAACTGCTGCAACCACACTCTGGAATAATTGAAAATCAAGATTAAAAATGTATTAGTATTTGGAGGTTTTTTCTGTTTCTTTCTTACCATGCCCTGGTAAGACAGAAAGACTTGATGGATGTGCATGATGGAAAACCTCTTTTTTTAATTTATGACTTCCTTTACCCTCTCTCTGTAAGTTTCCCGCTCACATTCACTTGCATAAATGGAAAGTAATTGAACAGAAGGATGGAGAAGAATTTTTGAGACTGTTGCTACTGATAAATGGTTTGTACTCTGTTGCCTTCCTTAATGACCACTAAGATCTGCACAGGCACAAGGGAAGAAGGTGGGCTCTTCAAGCTTGATAGAGTAACTCCATCGTGACGTGCACTTGAAAAGTAGATCTTGCTCTTCTCTAAATGCTGTCATCATAAGCAGCTATTTATGCAAGAGCTCTAAGTTTGATCTGCCTGCAGAAAAGTTTATTAAGGTTACTATCACCATATTGTCTAGACTTTACTAATCAAAATTACAAAACCAATAAATTAGAAAAGTATGTCTTCAGCAAAATTAGTTCATTGACACTGACATGCATTATATTGACATGCACAAGTCTTGTGAGGAGCAGCTGAGGGACCTGGGGGTGTTCATCCTGGAGAAAAGGAGGCTGAGGGGAGACCTTCTCGCTCTCTCCAACTCCCTGAAAGGAGGTCGTAGCCAGGGGGGGTTGGTCTCTTCTCCCAAGGAACAGGCCATGGGACAAGAGGAAATGGCCTCAAGTTGCACCCAGGGAGGTTCAGATTGGAGAGTAGGAACAATTTCTACACTGAAAGGGTTATGAAGCACTGGA
>VXAK01022768.1:56454-119686 GCA_013399435.1 Arenaria interpres
GGAAGATTGGCGAGGAGGACTGTAAATATGCTCAAGTGACTTGCATGTGAGGTGCTGGAAATCACATCTATCACACTAATTTTTTCTTAGTTTTGTGTGCTCAACAAGTAGAACATCTGCACTCAGATGGTTTTTTTGGTTTTTTTGTTTGGTTTTTGTGGGGTTTTTTTGTTTTTGTTTTTTTTTAATGTAGTTGGACTCGATGATCTCAAAGGTCCCTTCCAACCACTAAGATCCTGTGATAACACAGGCCTGGGATGGACTCAAGGGCACCTTATCAAACACACCTGGGATTCTTGCCCTGCTGTTGGAGATCAAAGCAGAGCAGAAAACGTCACTTTTTTCAGTCTCAAGCTACTTAATGTGAAAAATTTTGGAAAAAGAAAGATAAATGAGAATTTTTGAGTTGACTTCATTACAGCAAAGATGCTATCTCTGGTTTATACAACATGCCAGCAAGCTTGGGTTATTTTTGGGTTTTTTTTCCTTAGGAAAAAAAAAACTCCAATATTTTATTATTTTTAAATGTCTAACATATGCTCTCCCAACATCCAAAAGCGACTGCATTTTAGCTCACATAAGTTCTTGGACATCTGGAATGCTACTATCTTCTGTGTTTGCCAACTTGTTGAAAAACATCCATGCACACAGAGTTTATTTTCACCACATATAAAGACCATATTTGTGAAAATCAGAAAGGCAGCCTACATATCAATATTCTTCTTTGCCAAGACAAACAAGGAATGATTGTATAGATAAAAATATATGACCATATATAGAAATATATTATAATAAGCTTAGTTTCCTTCTGTTGCTGCAGATGCTAATTTCCTAATATGTCGCAAAATCCATCTGAGAAATTAGGCAGCAATCACTTCTTTTGAGTAGTCACCCTGATTTATCTCTAAATTTACTAGTTTTTATTTTTATTATAAGTCTCTCTCTTCAAGTGATAGTTAATTGTAAATAACTGCATTGTCTTGATATAGTACTTTCAGCAAATTTCATGTTGTCCTGATATTTGGGATTGCATCTTCTGCTTGTAATTTAATTCAAGGTGATTTAATAACTTATATGCAAATGTAAAAGTATTTTTGGAGTGTCAAGGTACCTTCCCCTTAATCACTTTGGCATAAAGCGTCAAGAAACAAAGATCCTTGAGCAATCAAATATTCCTTTAACATGAACCTTGTGTTCTAAAATGTATATTCAATCATAGCAGTGGTGAATGTGGGAATCTTTGTAATTAATAGCACTGGCATATTAAGGAGTCTGTACGTATAGATGTGTAAGTACAATGCATGTATATTACATACATATAATGATGACCGCCAATAATTACTACAATCTGAATATGAATAATTTTGATTTAAATGCATAGGAGGATTATTTTTTTAAATGACGCTTAAAGGAAAACTTAAGGCTAGGAATTAACCTATCACCTATCTGATGGTGACACTGTTAGAAGACTTGGGTTATCATATTTCCTGCCTATTAATTAACTAAAACTTTTAGGTCAATAAGAACTGTCTTTTGATTTGGTTAGGAGGATGTGCACCTGTGGATAATGAAGCAACATAAAAATGAAGTCATAAATCATAAAAACGAAGCTATAAATGGACAGAACTTCATGACATAAATGATAGATTAGAACAGTTTCTTTCTGATTCAGCATGGGAAAAGCACATGCAGAAATTGAGTGCCAGCAGAAAAAAATTAAGGTACAGTATAATACATTTTCTCTTACACTTCACAAAAACAAAACTTCTTGAACTCTTACACTATGCCAAAAAATTGTGTTATTGAATATCTGATATTCCAATACAAATCCTCTTCAATGGGAATAATGCAATAGGCAGTAGTATAAATGCATACATTTGATAAGATGTTATTATTACTACTGCATTTAATAATACTACTAATATTCTACACTTCATCATTTATACCGCTTCTTAAAATGCAATAAATTTCAATACTGTAAAGTTCTATATTCTTACGGATTAATGTAATGAATAAAACTTGCTTTGGCGAGATAGCTGCTTAAAATAAGAATAAAAAACAGTTTAAAATTTTAAGTCCAAGTGCCTCTTAAATGTTCTTATTTAACTTTGTCCAGGAACTGGTAAACCAGGGTTACCGGTGGCAATTGGAAAACGTATGCAGCAATTTTCAGGGAGGTGATTAACCTTAGAACAGCAGTCAAACTGAAAAGTACAGCTAATAGCTACCTCTTTATTAAATATATCTTCTTGAAACCAAGCTTTGCTTCTTCTCGCTATTCTTAAATCCTGTGTTGTCTGTAATTAATTTCTGAGGCAGGCAGGTGTGATTTAAGGGCACCTGTGCTTTGTTCCAGTACCATAGTGAGAGTTGAGCAGTCAACGCTTGCAAAAACCATCGAGAGATTTGGCCAAAGGATGGTGTTGCTATAGAAATTTGTACTGTTCTTATTCTCATATAATACAGAGAGAAGAATAAAGAAATCCAACAATGAAACAAAAAAGTACTGGATAATGTCGTTACTGTAAAATTTTGTAGTGTTTTGGTGGCTCAATTCCTTCTTGCTTAGTTATTTTTCCACAGGAATTGGAATATGAGTGTACAGTGAACTAATTCTCCTGAGTTTACTTACCAGGATTTGGGTTCACAGCCACATACTGTAGTTTTCATTAGAAGGATAATGACAAAAGTCATATGTTATCTTGAGTTTTGAATTTTACACATAATAGAGTGGCACGAATCCCATTACTCAAGAACATCTGCCCTTGGTCCTTTAATCAAAATCTCCCGTATCATTCTTTTCCTGTAAATCTTCAAAGCACAACAGCTTGTGGCTGTTCTGGGGGAATATGGTATTTCCCTCAGGCAACCAGATAATTTGAGGCCCCTTCATAATCAATTAATTGCCAAATATCTTCTGGTTTGCTGTACGTATCTCTCCTGATTCAAGAAGCTACATTGGGCTTCTCTAGCAGCAAGAGGTCACCAAAGAGGAAAGACAGTAAAGACAGAAAATCCAAAATGAAACAAAAAAGCACAGGTGATAGAAGTGGCGTTTACTTGCCAAGTGATGAATCAAAGAGTTGCCAAGGGGAATTAGCTAGTGCTGAATAACGAATCTTCAAGCTGTTAGATAGCCATAGACAAGTTCCCGCAGAAAGAAGAGCTTATAGTACTCCATTAGGTGGCAGATCCATACTGATGGTGGCCAACAACACAAAAAAAGATAACCAGAAGTTAAAGGAAATGAACGAAAAATGAAAGAAAACCCCATCCTGTATCTAGAGAGCCTACAAGACAATCAAGCAGTCTTTTACAAGGGAGAGATGATGCTCCATTAGTGAATCGAAAGTACTATTACAATTTTTTTGATATTTCGATTTCAGTGTTGAGCTCTGTTTTAGACTTTTAAAAGTCAGTGGGGAAACATTTTTAATTAAACAATGTATTTAGCATTCGGAAAAAAACCACCAATTTCATCTGGAATAAGATCGCAATTTAAACATTTAGTTATGAGGATATCTCACTTGCCTTATCAGGCAGGAGTACAAATACATGTAATTTTAATACATGTATTTCCTCAAGTACTTGTGCAATCTAATTGAACCGGCGTGGGTAGTAATAAAACTGAATTTGTGGCTTTCAAATGTGCTACCCATCAGAGTGAAAACATTCCAGAATCTCTGATACACACATAGCTAAAATACAGTAATGACCATAACACTGTATCCACACTGCTTGAACTTAAAATAATTGCATATTTACTATGTTGAGAAGACTCCCTCTAAGCTCTGCTAGCACTGAGGAACTCACAGAATCACAGAATGATATGGGGTTGGAAAGAGATCATCTAGTCCAACTGGAGATCATCTAGTCCAACCCCTGGCCAAAACATGTCCACCTAGAGCAGGTTGAACAGGAACATATCCAGGAGGATTTGGAATGTCTCCAGAGATGGAGATTCCACCACCTCTATGGGCAGCCTCTTCCAGTGTTCTACCACCCTCAAAGGAAAGAAGTTCCTCCTCATGTTTAGGTGGAACTTCTTATGTTCAAGTTTGTGCCTGTTCCCTCGTCCTGTCCCTGGGCACCACCGAGAAAAGCCTGGCCCCATCCTCCTGACACCCACCCTTGAAGTATTTATAGGCGTTAGTTGGATCCCCCCTCACTCTTCTCTACTCCAGACTAAAAAGACCCAAGTCCCTCAGCCTTTCCTCATGAGAGATGCTTCAGGCCCCTCATCGTCTTTGTAACTCTAATGTTATAGCTAAATTTTGGTGTTGTTTCTAGTGCTGCATAGTAAAAAAAAGCTGATTATATTTGAATGTAATACTGTGCTGCAATCCAGCCATAATAAATTGGATGAAAGCACGCATGTATGTATATGTAAGTATAAACTGTGTTATGGGTGATTTATTTTTTTTTCCATGATGGAGAAGAAAAGCCATTTCACAATGAGGCTGGTGAAGCACTGGAACAGGGTACACAAAGTTGTAGAACCTCCATTGTTGGAACTATTCAAAACTTGACTGAATACGATCCCTGAGAAACCCATCTCACTCGACTCAGCCAGTAAAAGCAACGAGTGTATTGAACAATATTGTTCTCTGCCATCCCTCTTAGAAAAATAAAGTCGGTCGACATCTGAGCTCTTATTCATTCAGAGACACAAACCACCTCCTAATATTCCTGTCTGACTTCCACAGACAGAGGTGTTTGGTCTTTCTGTTCTCACGCTCTGCAGTGAACCTGTAATTACAGCAGGACACTGAGTAATGACGCAAATTAAAAAAAAAAGTAAATATTACCCTTCATTAATTTCTTCTAATTTTGGAAAGTCCTAATTGAATACAACCGTAGATTTCAGACAAATGTTTATTTTGAATTACAGTCTTCTGTTTGGCATATGGAAGGCAGATGTGGCTCATGGACCTGAACTTTGAGGAACGTTTTGGAAATTTGTGGAGTTGGCACATTTAAATTACATCCTTATCCCACTGAAGTGATCACCACTCTCGTGAGCTGTTCTTCCTATAACATTTATATTGTAGTTTCCTTAATTTGTGTGTGTGTGACGTAAAACTTAAATACTAAACTTGTGAAACCTAAATTGTCTTCGGCCTCTGTTTTTTTTTCAACATGACATTTTGGAGCCGGAAGATTCGAGCCCTGTCCATAAGAGCAGAATCTGAAATCTGTCTCACACAAGGTCTTCTAAATTAATACCGTGTTCTTACTCCTTAGCCGTTCCTCCGCTCTGCTTTGCAGGGGTGTCATCCTGCTCTCCATTTCCATATATTTTAATTTCATATAGTTTTGGAATTATGCCAGAAACCATTGATTCTGGATGCCACTTTTTGAAGTCACTATACTCTTTATGATGGAACATTGGATTAAATCCAGTTGGATCCTGAAGTTCCTGTCACTGACTTTCTGTTTTGACTCTGCCCCTTATTAGTTCCTCAAAGGGAACTCATTTCTTATTTCTGAATATGTGGATAAACATGCAAATGTGTCTGCAGCTATTCCATTTTAAAAGGTTTTGTCTCCATCACTCATCTTTAATTGGTTGGGTTTCTACTCTGAATCTGAAGTGCTCTACCTACACTGTTTCTTATAAAACTATCCCACAATTAAGCTCTGTGTTCTCATATTCATCTCTGTCTTGTTTCTAGATGCACTCTGTCATCACAGCACAATGTGATCCAAAAGCTCAAAAACTAATCTGTTCCTCTATTCTTCATTACAAAACACAGTGGAACAATTTGAGCTCGAATTTCCAAAGCAATTTATAATCCCTGGTGTTCAATCTGAACTATAGTCTTTTAGTTGCATAACGCATGAATATCATTTCAACTTTTTTATAAAATGTTGAAAAAATTTTGAAATAAGAAAGACTGACAAGAATGGTTATGTTGAACATACACTGCAAAATAGATTGGACCCATATTTAATACAATTTAGGTCGATAAAATGCTATAAAATATTATAGTATAGCTGTGATATTCTGGAAATCCCTTTTTTATACCACAACAAATTCTAAAAACGTTTTTTCAACTCATCTTTGAATAATACAAAATCAAAGAATCAACCATTCAAATTTTCATGGTACTTATGATATTTGCTGTATCAACATTATTGCTATTTATTTACACATAACTCTGTGGCTAATTTAAAATTTATTTGAGTTTAGCTGTGATTGTACTATTCTATGCCACTGGTTTCAGAATTCCACAGTGCGAGTTTCTTCATCTTAAAAGAAACAGAGATACTAAGCAGAAATTAAAGAATTAGAAGCCAGAGACAGTTTGTTCTATAGTGGGTTTTTACAGATGGCACAGGTACACACAGACATGCATGTAGACCCTAAAAGTAAAATTCTGTTGTTGCTTAATGTATTAAGACTTCAAGACTGAGGATATAATCAAAATAATTCTGTTTCACTGCAAATCTGAAATCTCCTGACCACTATTTACTTTAGTTCATTGAGAACGGAATCATCAATGATTTGTTAAAATAGCAAGTCTTCCAGTACCTACCAGGTACAGGAGAGATAGGGAGGGACTCTTGATCAGGGAGTAGAGCAACAGGACCAGAGGGAATGGTTTTATACTGAAAGAGAAGAGATTTAGATGAGATCTCAGGAAGAAGCTCTTTAGTGTGAGGGTGGTGAGAGCCTGGCCCAGGTTGCCCAGAGAAGCTGTGGCTGCCCCATCCCTGGAGGGGTTCAAGGCCAGGTTGGAGGGGGCTTGGAGCAACCTGGTCTGGTGGGAGGTGTCCTTGCCCAGGGCAGGGGGTTGGAACTGGATGGTCTTTAAGGTCCCTTCCAACACAAACCATTCTATGATTCTATGGTTCTATGATCCTCAACAGTGGAAGACTCTGTTTTCCTGAATTACATGTTTCTCCAGCAGCAAGATGCCTAGAACCCAACTGCACCTCAGGCTTCCTTTCTTCATGGTTTTGCCCTTTTTTAGGGGACAGACATGCCCAAAGGACTGAGGTGGTTTCTTTGACAGATCTAGAGTTCTGGGTGGCATCTGTACACAAACTTACACTTTAGCTTCTTTCCTTCTAAAAGCCACACAGAAAAACCTCATGGGATTCTAGTTTATATGAGAATTTGTATTTATTTTCCATAAATAATATTTAAGAACCCTTGGAAATAAACTTTTTTTCAGTTAATGTTCACTGGCTATGAATAATGGGAATCATAAGTGTGACTCAAGTGAATACATGACTTTAAAGTAGAAGAATATTCATAAATATTGTTTTCAGCTCTACTTTAACTACTTATGTCTATAGGCAACTTCAGTGTGCTGCTACTACAGATGGAGTACCTCAGCTTCAGAAGTATTGGGCAATAAAACTCTAGTATGATATATAGATTAAAAAGAACAATTCAGTCTTTAATGTGTGAACTAAGTAATGTAACAATGAATCCATGGTGACCATTCAAAATGAATTTCAAGCGAAAGAGCAGTTTATTTGCTTCATAAAAACCTGTGAAGCATTCAGATTGAGTAACGTAAGCAGAATGCTGCAATATAAATCTTCTTAATTTACATCCAGGGCTTCATTATGCATATTTTATAGCACTCCACAGAACTTTAATTTACAGATTTTTGGAACTTTACCAACCCCAAAGAAGTGCTAAACATGCCTGTTCGAACATTTAACCACAGTAAGTCACTGGGGATTTCCTTAATGAGTGCAGAATTATCATTTATTTGCATTCTTAGTAGATTTAAAGCAGTGAGGCCTATTAACAAGATAATGGTAAATGCTATTTGAATGTTAGTCTTCAGCAAACTGTTCACTGAAATGAATAACTCAATGTACAAATTTCATAGTATGTAACTAAATTGAGCCAGCATTTGCTCAGCTCATTTAGATAGGTAATTTCACTCAAAATGGCCAGTTACCGAACAATGTGCAGTTGAACAGATTCAAGCAAATAACTCTAATAAAAATTCTAGGATGCATCTCTAGCCTTCGTCGACCTTTACTGTTAATTTTCCTGAACACAGAGCAGTACACAGAGAATGAAATAATAACTTGCCATTACAACTTCTGCATATAACTAAGAATATTTTTGCTGGTGAAGCCATATCAGTGATGGGGCAACAGTTATTTCTATGACAATATTTAATCCTAGTCTACTAGAGAAATGAACAACCTCTGTGATCACTGATGGACACTGGACTGAAAATAGAGCTTCTTATGCCACACACAGCTGCGTAACTCATTTCCATTATGAGCAGGAGAAGAGATTTATCATAGCAAAAGAGCAGAAAAGTATTAAAATTAGAATGAATTGGGCAGAACTGTGTCTTGTGTGGAATTATCCATATCTCTGGATCCCACCAAAAAAAGCTTACTTTATCAGAGGAAGTTTTGTTTCCCTCCCCAAAACATAAATCATAGAATCATAGAATTGTCAAGGTTGGGAGGGACTTTTCAGATCATCGAGTCCAACCATCAACCCAACACTGACAAAACCCATCACTAACCCATGTCCCTCAGCACCACGTCTGCCCGGCTTTTAAATCCCTCCAGGGATGGGGACTCCACCCCTGCCCTGGGCAGCCCATTCCAACACATTAACTTTTTTTCCTTCTTAGAAGAGTAAGTTTTAAATTACACTGAAAGTAGGAGACACAGAACATCTAGTGGTCAGGACCCAATGTGCTCCACAATAGCACTGAGAAGATAATGCAGATAGTTGGTTTGGATCTGAGTTGTTGCTACATTTTGGTTGGTTTGGGGTTTTTTTTTCAGACTTCATTTTTTGCTGTACTGAAACATTTCTCTCTCAATTTCTCTGCAGTGCAAATCCAAATGACAAGTTCAGGAAACTGGGAAAAAAATATAGGGATTCAGTTCTTGTTTCTCTATGGGGCAACAAAGAACCCACAGATTCCCCCATTAGCAGAGCCATCAACTAACTTAGGAAGCATTTCTTTGTCTTCATTTATCCTACTGCACTACAGCTTTATATCTGTTGGACTCCATGATCTGAAAGGTCCTTTCCAACCTACACAATTCTATGATGCTATGAACTGGGTGGCACAAGTTGAATTTGTGCCCCACAGCGGGTGTAGTCTCTGGTATTTTAGTCCAGACTGAGCAGTTGATTAGAAGACAACACCCCTCCTTTCCTATTTATACACCAAAGATATCTTTAAAGGATAGCTTTACAGTCAGCTGGGACAAAGCCAGCATCTGGATATCACATATCAGATCAGAGATAGATGATCAAGGAGCACGTCTCTGATGAGGGAAGGCTGAGATAAAAGCAGACTGAGAGGGGATCTCACCAATGCTGATCAATATCTAAAGGGCAGGTGTCAAGAGGATGGGGTCAGACTCTTCTCAGTGGTGTACAGTGAGAGAACAAGGGACAACGGGCACAAACTCAAATACAGGAAATTCCATCTCAACATGAGGAGGAACTTCCCTACTGTGAGAGTGGCAGAGCCCTGGAACAGGCTGCCCAGAGAGGTGGTGGATTCTCCTTCTCTGGAGACATTCCAAACCCCACCAGGATGTGTTCCTGTCCAGCCTGCTCAGGGTGGACCTGCTTTGCAGGGGGTTGGACTAGATGATCTCTGAAGGTCCCTTCCAACTCCTACAATTCTGTGATAACAGAAGCTCCCACAAAGTGTACTTGCCATCCAGTGCTTACACACTCACTGTGCCAAACACTCAGGCCTCATGCCAACATTTAAAATGTTAAATTCCCAAACAGATATTTGGAAATGATATGACCCTACATCCACCGTACATCGAAATGTAAATACCTAAAAAACACAAAAGCTGATGCAAGAAGATTTGCTTGCTAATTTAAGGATATTTGCCATGTGGCATGTTTTAATTTCATTTAAACGTAACTCTTTCCGATGGAGTAGATGAACTTGAATGCAACGATCCTCAGAACTTCTGTCATGTCAGATTCTGCTGGACCATGCTATGAAATATGTCATGTAGAGGTCAGAATTTGCATAAACATATAGAAAGCTTTTTTAAAAACCAAGCAGTAGCTGCTCAATCAGCTGCATTAGATACTGAACATTTGCCATTTCTTTTTAGACTGTTGCTATCTGTAAACAGTGGGGAATTTATGAAATATTTATACAGTGTATAATGAACGACCTCTAAAACTGCTGATTATCATTTTGTTGCTCAATAACCCTCTTAGCATCTCCAAAGACAAATGCTGAAACATGATCACATGCTTAAAGCTTTAGGATACATTTAGTTACGAGGATCGCATATTAATACGAAGGTTAAGTTAATGCATAGAGTATCAAAGTTGGTGAAATGTACCTTACTCCTATGGACTGGATCTGATAAATGCAATTTAAAAATAAGAAAGGACATGGAATAGAAAGTGAAAACAAATCCTAAACCCAAAAATATGCCTCTAAAAAAGACAAAAAAACCTATGTGTGGTTGCTTGTTCAAGTCTGTTCAAGTCTGTGACCGTAAAGGCTACGAACGAAATCTTAAAAACATGACCAAAAGAAATGAGAAAAAAGATGAAGACCAGACAACCCTGCAAGATCTAAATCTGTTCCGGCAGAGTGGTAACTCTAAACTGTTATACGCACACATCTATTTTTCATCTTAAAAAATTGGTAGACATGCCAAATTCTTGACTCGTAAGCAGTTATTATGAGATACAAAATAGAGTTTTCTTTTCTTTTTTCAGGATTTTGGCCCAAAAAATCTAAGTATGTGATCGAGATGATCTTACATGTGGGAGAGGTAAAATGGGAGGCTGATGCACAAACAGGAGTTATTATCATGTAGCGATAGGATGAGGAGTAATGGTTTTGAACTGAAAGAGGGGAGATTTAGATGAGATATTAGGAAGGAATCCATTGCTGTGAGGGTGGTGAGACCCTGCAATATGTTGCCCAGAGAAGCTGTGGCTGCCCCATCTCTGGAGGTGTCCCTGCCCAGGGCAGGGGGTGGCACTGGATGGGCTTGAAGGTCCCTTCCAACCCAAACCCTTTTATGATTCTATGATTTAAACTTTAAAAGAAACAAAACAAAACCGCTCAAGAACTGCTGGTGGCATCTTGATTGCGTCTAACGTGGAAGATCAGAAAATTTAAATGTGTCTCTAAAAGTAGGTAGAAACAGGAGGAAAGATTTTAAAGACTACAGTCTCAGCCGAATAACTGGCAGCATGAATGGGGAATGTCATTCTCATCCCACTTTCTCTATACGTGTGTGTGACTGTATGTGCCCACGTCAGTATTGCCTGTCTCCTTTGTGACATTTCTAGTGCTTTTTCACCTCCGGATGCAGTTATTTAACAAACCTTCCTGCACTCTGTCTGCAGATAGGACGTTTTTCAGCTTCATACCAAATTTACAATGTTAGCTCAGTGTTTTATGCTCCTCTACAAAGCAATTACTGATTTTCCTTCTTGCTAGAGATACTTTTGGAAGCTGAGGCATTCCAATACAACCAAAGGTTTAGATGACAAGCACCTCTGAATAAGGAACTCAATTCTTTTGTAACATGTACCTTTAGGCTTATCTTATGTTGTCAGAGGCAGCAGGCAGGCAGTAAGTTTTACTCACCATTAAAAACAAGAATGCTGCTGTTTTCTTTTAATCTGACATTTTATTACCAGCAAAAATTGTATCAATATATGACTCCCAGGCCCAGAATAGCTATCGAATAAATCCACACTATCAATAACTCTTACGCTGCTGCTGCTGGAGACAGATTCCAACCTATACACCGGTAGGTCCCTGAATCAGCATTAATAAATACTGCTGCTTACCAAACTCGGGTTCCAGATAAGGTTTTAATTACCCCACATCAATCACACACCGTAACAGAGCTACCGTACTCAGGGGCTCTACAAAGATTGCTGAAAAGAATGTACTATGAGAACCCCGAGAATGCCTGCAGTCACTTAGACTTTTCAAGATTTTTAGCCAAATGAAAGACTTAATCATTAGTTGCAGAAGGATCCATCTATATAGTGCGTTTATTGACATATGGCCTTCAGATGAAATCAGCCCTATGCAGGAGGCAAGACATAAATTATTCAATTCTTATTCTGAAGTTTCAAGTGGAACACAAGTAGAGCATCATCCTTCAAATAAGTATGCATTACACAACACAGAGCTTCTTGGGCTCGTTATTTTGCCGAAGTGCTACAGGTATAATCATCCTGGAAGAGATTTTCTTTTAGTTTTGAAAATCATACTGTAACATAAAATTAAATTCCAAGAGTTGTTATGTTTCTGGAATTCTCAATTTTAAGTCAGGAGTGGTGGCAAGCTGAAGTGTGTCTTTCTGATTCTACCCAGAGCTGCAACTCAAGATCCCCAAGTACTGCTGGGAGCACCTGTCTCTCACACACAAGCTGTTATAGAAATATATTGAGATTCAGGAAATTTCTATTGGATATAGTGGATCTTTTCTTTCCAGAAGGTAATGTGTATTTAATCAATGAAGTATTTTTTTTACTGCAAAGGAGAGTATTTTATATATATATGAATACGTAGGTATAGATATACACAGATAGATATAAATATGTTTATAACCAAAATGTATCTATGTATAAATGGAATAAATAGTGAGGTAGGCAGATAGATAGATAGATTAGATAGATACATAGATTAATAGATCCACAGACAGGTAAGATAGATTTTTTTCCTAATTATATGAAGTAGCTTTACCTTTTTTAATTATCATAAAGAATAACTAAGTTACCAGTCATAGAAATATGATCTTAAATCTTTTCTGTTTATAAAAAACACACTCCTATTATAACTTTCAAAAAAACCAATATCTGACATTGTCTAATAAACTTCAGTGGGTATTTCATTGATCTGTTCAACACGTCTATGCCTTCCAGGTGATGTGAAATCAGACTTCTGTTCTCAATGCTGTTCTTTTTAATACCCAATGTACTCAGTTGCAAATACCTATTTGAAAGAATTCTAATTCCTTTTTTTTTTTTTCCTGGAATCCTTTTTGTACCATCTCTATGGTATAGCAGTCAGGCAAAGAAGAATATGAGCTAAATAAATACGTATTTTGGCAGGTTATTAACGCATAGCACTGCAGTCTGCTGCATCCTTACTGAAGAGCTGGTATTGAGTGCAGCATTCATCCCTCTGCAGAGTTTTCACACTGGTCACCTTATAGTACACAATAGATATGAAGCAGTTTGTACCTATAGACAAAAATGTCAACAGAAAGGAAAAAGTTGTGATGTGAAGCTGGAACAGACAGAAGGTCCATCACCAGTGGAAGACAAACCTCAACTGGATCCATTATTTTTGTACCTCAACATTCATTACCTCAAAGTATATTTAGTGATATGTATGGAGGACCAAAAAAAACGACAGAAAAAAATCAAGATATTATGTTAAAAGCGTACCAAAAGATTCTTGATTTAGCAACTTAATCTTGAAGTTGGTGGGAAGCAGGGTACAAAATATTCTTGTAAAGGTGCCTATAGTCTGACAGAATTTTCACTTTCCCCTCTGTGTCTGTATATATTACCATTTCCATGTCCCATATATAGGCAGAAGTCACCCATTTTGCATTTCCTTCCAAATACGGTTGAATTCACTCCCGGAGGCACCCCTCATTTATGGTGACACAGGGAACATGCTTTCGTGGTAGGCGACATTAGAGAAGGCCCTCCCACTGCATCGATCCGATGCATTTATCGGTGCCAAAGGCAATTCCCCAAGATTGTGTAGCCTGCAAAAGAGATGACAACAGAGCTCAGAAGCTGAGATTCTCTGCACTATGCCATGAACTTCCCAGGAGCTTGTTTTTTGCATATAAAAGGGGAAAACCTTCAATCCTAGGTATAAAACAAGGTAGGAGTGGCCTAAAGATTTTTTGCCAGAACATAGGGAATGCCACTTAAACTGAACCGTAGCATCATAGGATAATTCATATTGGAAGGGACTCAGGGGGCCTCTAGTCCAGCCTCCTGCTCAAAGGCGGGTCCGGTGTGAGATCAGATCACTCAGAGCTTCAGAGTCCAGCCTTCAAAACCTCCAAGGATAAAGGCTGTACAACATCTAGGTCCCTCTGAATGGCAGGTTTGCCCTCAAGTATGTCAAGAGCTCATCCTCCCCTTCTCATCCACACACGCACATACACTTTGGTGTCACCTGCAAACTTGATGATCGCGCACTCTGTTCACCTTCTCGAAATCATTGATGAAAACGATAAACAGGTCCCAGGAGAGCCCCTACGGTCCTCCATTTTTTCCACGCCACCAGGCAGAGGATGACCTATTAACAACTGCCCTCTGACGATGATCATCCACCCAGATTTTGAATGTAATCGATAAAAAAAGTACTGTGGAAGACACTGTTGAAAGCCCCATTAAGGTTGATGTAAATTGTACCCGCTGCTCTCCTGTGATCCACGAATCCATTATTTCATTACAGAAAGCAATCGTGCTGGTCAGGCATGATTTGCCCTTGGTAAATCCATGCTGACTGTTCCAAATCATTTTCTTCTCCTTCATGTGCCCAGAAAGGTGTTCCAGGAGGACTCACTCCATGATTTTCCCAGCTGTGTCAGCTAAACCAGGACATCTGGTCATTTCAGCCTAATTCCACTTTCAAATTAAACTCATAGTACAGGTCATAATAAAATTAAGCCAAACACTCACCTTCAGATAACAGCACCTGTCCCAGTGATGAAACTGGGATGATTTCACAAAGTGTGGATACACAAGCATGTAAGTGGTAATAAAATTATCTTTAATACCTAAGAGTTGTTCTTTGTGAGCGATTTCAGTGACTAAGAAAGCAGCATGAACCCTGGGGAGAAGGTGTAGACATTGATCAGGGGGAATATGTTGCATTTCAAATTTTTTAAGTATGGAAAATGCCACCTGTAGCTCTTCTAGATCAATGGCATTTCTTAAGTTTCATTACTCTCTATTTATAATCCCTTGCTGAAAGAGTGGAATAAGTGTTCAAATGAGTTGCCAGGGTGCAGCTGGTGGTAGCCCCAGCCCCAGGCACTGGCTACCTCGCTGAGGATGGGTTAAAGCTGTGTCAGAATCAGCCTGAAGATGGGGGTCAGGATCAGGCCCAGTGGGGGGAACCAGGCTCAACGCAGCCTTGGGGACAGCTGGGCAGGACTGTGGGGCAGCCCTGTCCACGGCGTCCCCACAGGGCACCCAGGAGCCCCTCCTCACAGTCACCACGGGCATGGAGTTGCCCTCAGCCATGCTGACCCCCGGCCCCATGGGCCAAACCTCCATGGGGGTGTGCTCAGGATGCAAAACTATAGTGACAACTGCTACTACGATTAAGCAGATTTTATCATTTTAGAGATTTTTAACCATTTTCATCCTCTCAACTGCTATGTTTCTTCACCATCCTTCATCAGCAACCTCAAGCCTGTCTGAATTCCACAAACACATTGAAAAACTTACCCACATTTTTATGTGCAAATGCTCCACCTTTATGTATTTTGCAAATAGAAATTCAAGTGCATTTGTATGACTTCAAATATCGCAACAGTATTTTATAATTAGTCATGTACTGTTTGCAATGTCTCAAAAATTGCCTAAAGAAACTATATCAACTTCTAGTGCTTTCTCATTCCCCATATTCTCATTCTCCTTCTATCATGGTCATAAAAAGGGAAGGTGAGGTTCGAGTAATTTAGCCAGAAAGATTTTTGCAACTTCATCTGTGTTACAGCTCGATACTATGTCCTCCCAGTACTTCAAGACTGAAACAAATTGGTTTTCCTATTACGAAAGACTTTTCCCTTTTCACTCCCACGTTACAGCAGCCACTAAATCACTGGCAAGTCCTGAGGACGGTGACAAGGAGTCTCCCCCTTGGTTCATTTGCAACAGAAGGATAATGAGCTGCCAGTCCAGGTCTATAACTTTTATCAGTGATTATCACACTCATTTTTATCTTTGAAGAACTTTCACTGTCATTTATTGGGAGCATATTCCCAGTTTATTTTCCTGTTTTCTATGAATTAAAAAACACATAAAGGACCCCTCAGGAAAAGCCTCCTGAAGCATTCAGATGCCCCGATATCAACAGGGAAAGTAATAGTTGATGTGTGTTTGTGTTTCTTTGCTGTGCTGTTTATCAGTCTAGAGAGCAACACGCACAGTATGCAAAGTGTCAACCCGTCAGTTTTTAATGGATGAATCTGGAACAGAGCCAGAAAGCCTTGAGGAAGGAAAAGGCGAGCGAAGTTTTAAACAGCAAAGAGGTTTGAACTGGAAAATTCGTAGTGTCTGTGTAGGCTATTCTTTTACTTAGCAGTTTATACCATCAATGACTTCAAATTAGAATCTGTTAAGAATGGTCACTGCATATTCCAGAGTGCAAAGGTTTACCCTCATTCTTACCCATGATTTTTAAAAAGCAACTTTGCGAAGGTGCTTTATAACCACTCCCTTGAACTACATTATTGCTTAAGATTAAAAACATTCTGGTCTCAACTTTGTAGCCAAAGATTGTATTAACTTAGAATGTATTTATGAACGATCACTGCTCTGAAAAGCAGACTCAAATTGAGTTGTCCGGTGTCTGAAACTGCTTTGACTACTAATTTCTATTAATTCCTTAGCAAGCCATCCTGATTACTTCTTAACTTGCATATTTGAAGTCTGTACTGTGGCTTGTAGGCTGTCCGAAACATTCACAAAGTCAGGCGTTGAAAGAGAAGGTATATTAAATTGCAATACTGCAAAGTGCTGGGATTACTCACAGGAAAGCAGTAAACTGAGCCCAACCTAGAACAATTCCTACACTGAAGATACCATCCCACATACCAGTCTTTCTTGTTTACCATGTATCACACAGCCCCACCAAAATACTTACCTGCTTGACGTTTTAATAACTCATCTGCAGAGTTTGAAAGATATTTAAATGAGAAAGTTTATACACATCTGTTGCTTTGTTTGTATTACAAGTCTCAAATGAAGTCAATAGCTATGATAGTCTACCAATCTGTGTTAATAGCTGATCTATTGAAAAGGAGACGGTGGAGGAAAATGTTCTCGTCGGTTCATGATGGATGAGAAGGACCATAATTCACCAAGATGTGAAGGGTATGGCTTTTCTGCTCCCAAGGACTTCTTGGGGAGCAATAAAGGTCTTGCTCTGATTTGAACCAAAATGATTATGTGACCATAATTTGTTCTCACAATTGCAAGCTTGTAGCTGTTGATTATACATGCGCAACCCCATGGTGTTCTTTTTCATGTAGTCACTCAGTTATAGCTGAAACCAATTTGTTCCATATGAGAAAATCTAAATATTTCAAACTCTGATCAGTTTTTAATCCTTAATCCTTAATTTTTTAACAGCTAAGTAGGGCTTTAATGACTTGGTCTGAACATCCTGGTCTTTGTGAACAGGGATACTCTTGGATGCTAAAGCAGTTACGTTTCTCTGGAAAGTAGAAACAGATTGTCACATTTTCTTCTTTATAACATGCACGTAAACCTGAAGAGCTCACATTTTAAGGCTGGAGTTTTCTACTTCTACCTGCCGTGTCACATGCAGGAAATGATGGCCCAAATGAGACTTTAATTACACCTTCTTAGCAATTGTCTTTCCCCTGTATCAAATACTGTCTTGGTTTACGTTTCAAGCAAGTTTTACATGAGGTTTTACATTAAATAACAAAGTAATATGATCCTCACTGGAAAGGGAAAGCAGTACTCAACATATGCCCTCAGTGAAGAGTCCTCATAACCACAGCTTCATTTTGGAGAATTTGTGGTGCTAAGGACAAAGATGAATAAAATTTTCCTGTCTTGTGATAAAAAATTAATCCTTTTTAAAGACGTTCACATGTCATTAAACTCCTTCCATAGTGCTGTGACAGACGCCAGTGAATTTCAGTGTGGATTCTAGAACTTCAGGGGTTCTGGCAAGATACCTTTAACCACTTTTCCTAAAATGACAGTAACTGTATCTACTATTACAGGCCACGGGGTTGGTTTCAAACCAGAACAGTTCATATAGCAATGACCTGAAATCCCAAATTTGGTAGGGGTTTGGAAAAGGAAGCAACATCAACATGTAGTAAATTATGTTTCTTCCCTAAATGTACAGTCAGGGAAATGAGGAAAACTGAAACTGGATGTTTGACATCTCAGTAACTTTAGAGATATTTTAACAATACAGTCCCTTTCATCCAAAGGAATAACTTTAAATCACTTCAAAGCACTTCATAAATACAGCAAAATAAGAAGAGATTGAGGATTTGAGGATGTGATGGATCAGATAAAAAGAATAATTAAAGTGAAGTTGTTGTTAATGGTTTAACAAATCTTCATGAATAATAGCCAAGGATTTTAAATATGACTAATGAATTTGGATGTCCCTATTCTGTATAGTTAATATTAAACATGTTAATGAATTGGATTTTTAGAGGGAGTACAATCCATGTTTTTGAAAATTGTCCCTTTTTCTGACATTAGACACCTAAACTGAAATAGTCACTTTTTTGAAAAAAAAAGGTCAGTTGAACTGGATTTCTCACGTCACTTCCGGATATGTTTCATTAATGAAAGGACATGATCCTACCCATACTTAAAGTTTATAGAGGATTAAATAAAAATAAACATAAATACTTAAAGGATAGGTGTCAGGAGGATGGGGTCAGACTTTTTTCAGTGGTGCCCAGTGACAGGACAAGAGGCAACGTGCACAAACCTGAACAGGGGAAGTTCCATCTCAACATGAGGAGGCACTTCTTTGCTGTGAGGGGGGCAGAGCCCTGGCAGAGGCTGCCCAGAGAGGTGGTGGAGTCTCCTTCTCTGGAGACATTCCAAACCCACCTGGACACGTTCCTGTGCAACCTGCTCTGGGTGACCCTGCTCTGGCAGGGGGTTGGAGGAGGTGATCTCCAGAGGTCCCTTCTAACTCCTATTTTTCTGTGATTCACTTTTTATTTTAATTAAAATTTCTTTTATTTAAAAAAAGAAGGCTTCAGGTGGATTTAAGAGCGCTGAGAGGTACGTAACCCTGATGTGAACACTACCTGTTTCATTGTTACCTACGATGATTATATCAATTATCCCGGAGCAGTTCATTAGCTTACGAGAAGACCTCACTGGACAGTTTGTGACCTTTTAAACAGTTAAAAGTCCATAAAACTAAACCTGAAACCTGGTAACTGTTATGAGGTTTTCCGTATTAAAATGTAGAGTATGTTTACAGAAAGGATGAGGTAAATACATTTTCACGCTGCCTTAGACTATGGTAGGAAATGTGGCAGTTTCAATTTCTGGTTACCCTCTTTCCCTTGACTTTTAATAAATTCCCTTATCAAAGCCGAAAGTATTTGCACATCTTGCAGAATTCTTCAGCACCAAATCTATCCCAGAGGTATTTCTGAATTAATTTTAATAGATTTCTTGTGCTGGAGAAATCATGCTACATTTCAGCACTCAGGATCAAATGACAATGCTGCATACAGACATCTTTAATATTCTCTCCAGGTGTACCCCTGTGGCTACAACTGCTAAAACTCCTTGCTCTACAACTGCTCCTGCTGGGGAGAAGGTGTTGCTATAGCTGCAGGCGAATAGTAACTGCCATGGCTGATTTGATGCCATTTAGTGTATATCTGTGCAAATTCAAAAAAAAAAAAAAAAAAACATATCTCTGTCTGCCCTTTGCATCTTTGGAGCCAATCACTTTTGCTCATCAATACCAAATTTTTCCTATTTTTTTTTTTCCTTATGCAGTTGGAACATGGCAATTCGCTGCTTGAATTCAGAGGCTCAGAACTAAACATTATGTTAGTGGTGATATTCAGATTTGTGACGTATACTTAAGGAAAAGCACAACAGTATACAGAATTTCAAACTATCTAATTAACCCCTAAGGTATGAAAAAAAAAAAATAAATTGTGAATGCTTTGTTTAAAATGCAGCTTTTAAAGTTAAGAGAGAGGGAAAAGGTCAAGGTCATGCACTTCACCTTCAATACAGTGAGGTATTTCATATCCATTCTGAAGTTTATAGTAATTTGACCATTGACTGACAAAATAGGATCAGATTCTCCAACAAGCCATGCCACAATCAACATGCCTAAACCTTGCTTGTTGTCACGTTGAGCTACATATTTTCTTCTCCTCTCGATCATCACCTAAGCTCCTCCCCGTGTGCTGAAACACAGAAGAATAATCATATATTGACTTGTGTAAGGACTATCTAAAAACTCAGTGCAAGTTACTGATACTTCCAGTGTCTGACTGTGGTACAGGCTGCCCTTAAGCCCTTCCTTAACAATTTTCATTTTTTCAGGCATCGCAGTGTTTTCTGAACTTTCACCCTTCCCTTTCCTTCTGTTAAAAAAAAGCTCTTTTTCTTACCTCAGGATAACTGTCATGAAGTGTAAATTAGTCAAGAGGAAATATTTCAGTTTACCAGGAGGCAAGATCGCTAAGGTCATCTCTGTACTACCACCTGGGCTTCAGCTCAGAAAGTTCATTTCACCTTGAGAACTACATGTCGTTTATTCAGGGTGGGGATCTTCCAGTTGGTTTTAACCTCTGGGTATCTTGCTTGTTTGTGGTTTTACACTAGTATGAACTGCCAATGTGCCGGATTTATGCTTATATTCATTTATTATTATTATATATATTTATAAAGATAAATAAATATAAATTTATACGTAAATATAAGCATACAATAATTATTCTATAATGATATATGTGGTGTTGTATAATAATATAGTATATAATATTGTATATTAATAATATATATCATTAATTAATCAAATTTATGCTTATAGGCTTATTATACCTTTTTCAGGAATAGAATCCTGAAAAGTTATAGAACTGTGATTCAGGCCACCTGCAGTTCAGGATGAAGCCTCACTGCCCACAGCACTGCAGCTGATAGAATTAGTGAACTACAACAACAGAACAACATCATTTTTGTGCATAATCCTATATTATTTTGTGTTTATATGTAATTTGCATTAAGTTACTCTTTTCAAACGACTATCTTCATTTTGAAGGCCTTGTGAAAAGATGGCAGTAAATCCACTGGATGAATCATCCTAGTCCAAGTAGAGGTAAAAATTAATTTGTTATTTTAGATTTAGTAAAACCTCCATTCCTCTCCCACCTTTCACGTAATACAGGAATTGCATGGAGAGAATTCTATCGGTACTTCCATTTTAGCACACTATTTCAGCATTTAGTACAGTAAAGTAACTGTGTTTCTCTGACAGAGTCAGGTTAAATGCAATTTTTACATGTAAGATGTCAGTTAAGATGACTGCGTATCTGAATTGGGATATGGTCTGCACAGCTCAGCACAGAATCATGTAGAAATGTTTCCATTTACGGCTGTTGACTTCTGTCCTCCCACCATGGACCTCTGTGAGGGGCCTGATCACCTTCTCGGTGACCTCCTGGTATGTACACCAGGATGTTGTTCCATCCCCCAAAATCCTTCTCTTCTCCAAGTTGAACAAGCCCAGATCTCTCAGCCTCTCTCACAGAACATCTAGCCCCCGATCAGCTTGGAGACCCCGTTAAATTCACACCAGAGAATTCATGTCTTTCTTGTGTTGGAGGGCCCAAAACTGAATGAAGGATGCAAGACGTGGTATCATGAGAGTGAAGAGAAAGGGATAGTCACTTCCCTGGATCTCCCTGGATGTGCACCCCCCAGGTCCTTCTCAGCAGATCTGCTCCCCAACTCCAACTTGTGTTGTTGCAGTGCTTTCCCCCTTCCCATGAGAAAAACTATGCTTTTGTCTTGTCTGAATTTCAGAAGGTTGCTGGTAGCCCACTCCTTCATGCTGTCCGGGTCATTCTGAATGGCAGCCTTGTCCTCAAGAGTATCTGCTGGTGTCCCCCCTTGCCCTACCTTGGTGTCATATGCAAACAACTATTAAATGCTATTCAATCGTATGTAGATGATTATGATCTAGATCATCTCTTTTTTTCCCCGTAAAGTATTAAAAACACGTTGGAATTAGTAGTGATTGCAAGGTCATTAAGTCCTTGTGGTTAAAGAAGGAACACCATCAAAAGGATAAAAAAAGTTTTGTAAAATGTCACCATAACTTAATATCGTTTTTTCTCTTCTGCCACAGTTCAGTTAAAAACCTCACTGTTCTGGGCCCAAGTCTTCTACAAGAAGGACACAGCAGAACACAAAGTGTACCACTTAAATTGCACTTAATGATAGCATAGATTGGCCTGATGTCCTCACATACATGACAATAATTCACCTGAATACTTCCAGGAATAAGGCTAAAAGGATCAGCAGTGCTTGGCGTTACACCAGTGTTCGGTCTTCAAAAAATGCAATCAGAATGTAGATTCCAGAAGAGAATTAAGAAGTCCTCTGCCAATGTTATAAACCTGCAACCAGAATGAGTTTTTCATTTAAAGGATTGCAGAAAAGACAACTGAGAGGATAACATAACGTGTCGTCAGGGAAAGAAAGAGGTTATTCAGCCTGTCTGAGTTCATCCATTCTCAGTACTCGGCTCCCCTGTGGAAGGCAGCTCATTTTTCTCGTATGACCCCCGTGTTTTTGCCTGCTCAGCTATGCCTGACAGCCTGTTTCACACATTTATCATTCTCTGCCTGAAAAAAAAAAAGTGCTCCTGACACCTACTTTAAGTGTGATTATTTTTCTTAAATCGTCACTGTTTTCCTGCCTTTCTTTTTTATGTTATTCTGAAAATAAGCCAAATTGTATCAAAGCTCTTTACATTTTACATGCTTTACATTGACACTTTTCATAGCTATTCTCTTTTCCTCATATAGAAATTCCAAATTCTAGCTTATGTGTATTTAGCTGTATTTTAGTGCGGCCTTTAAACATTAAGTTGATATGTTTGATACTATATCTTCTTAGTCCTGCAGTATGAGTTTCCTGGAAGATAATTCATATTCTTTTTATCCTGATATTCTCATTTCATATAAGAAAACCAGACAGAGGTAACAAAGTTTTCACAAGGTGTGATGCAAAGGGACAACTTCACAACTGATGTGAACCTCAGAATTTCATAAATTTCAGTTCCGATAGTTTAATTTAGTTCTGCCCAAAATATGTGGAAAGTCAAGGAGTCTTTTTCTGATTTATAAGCTTGCACGCTTTTAGTACATTTAGCACATTTAAATATTTCTGAAAAACAAATTTTACTGATTTCAGAGATCTCTTTCCTTTTGGCTTCAATTCGGTAGCTGTTGTCCTAATACACAGCCTTCGCCTGGGACATTTTTCAGGTTTATATCCCTGTGTATTTTTTAAAATTCTGTCTTAGATGGTCATTGGAGATCTCTACCCGTTTCAAGCTAGAGCTTCCTTCTGCATGAGTATGCCTTTCCAAATAGTTAATCAGTACATAAAGTCATTTACTGTAGACTGGGAATCGGTGTAAACTTTTCTCTTATAATAGCAAAGACCAATCAAAAAGGAGAAAAAAAATGTAAAAGGTATCTGTGGTATTTTTAGACTGGGTTAATAAACATTCCCAAACTACTGAAGGTATTTTCTATTGATCACTGCTACTAAAATGATGTTTCTTAATAACTATAGAATAATATCATACTTTGATTTCTTTTACATTTCTTTCTGCTGCTTACAGCATAATATATTTTGGGATGTCTGTTTTACGCATTTTGCGAGGGCTGACACTTGACAAATTCACTTCATCCTAACAGCTCAATTTGTATTTGCTTTCTGCATATTATATGTATGAACTCTGCATTCAAAGGTTATTTAGTAATTTTAAAGTGCAAATGTAGCACTTTAAACACACTTTCACAGCTCACCTCTGATTAAAAGCCAGTGGAACTTCTGGAGTAACTAGATCAGTGAAAAATTTTGAACCTCTTGAGCTGTTGGTACATCTTTACACCAGAGAAGTGAGTTACAGTGCATTTAGTCCATTGAGTAAAATTTCAAATTCTAGACCAAGGGACAGATGTTCAGTCTTTCCAATTTTAAAATTCTCCTCAAGCCTCAGAAGAAGCACTTTTAAGTGTTAACTTGGGAAAACATTAGAAAACCTTTTGAAGCAGAGAAAATCCTCTTCCCTCTATTTTTGCAAGGACTGACTCTTGTTGAAAAAGAAATTCAGATTTACCCCATGGACTTACAGGGGAAAGAATAAAACTTTTTTTTAAAAAAAAAACCCTTTCCACTGTTTACTGTTTTTTATCGTCTGCTTCAGTAATTCCCATAGTTGCTCACATACGTGCTTTAATATTTCAGAAACACTTTCAAGGGCAACTATTCAACGTTAAGAGATTCTGCACTGCAGCCACTTTTCTTACAGGTTGGTTAGTTAGGTTAAGGGTCCTCTTATTTGCATTTGCTCTTGAGCTTTATTACCTCAGATATTCCGCTTCCCCCACTGGAGTCACTAAATCGAATGCACATGACATTCCAGCAATCTTTTAATTGAAATACTCATTTAACACACAAAACAATCCCATTTGAAAATCATCTTTTGTATAATATGAGCAGAATAATAAAAACATAAAGACTACAAAATACCATTCAAATTTTATCTGTAAAAGCTAATTCAGAATAGAGTTGAATCTACTGCAAGGAACCATACTTAATTTCCTCCTATTTTCCTTGTTCACTTATTTCCTCGTTTATTTAAATTATTTACTATAGTATGCTTTCAGAGAAAAGGGAAAAATTTTTAAATTGAAGAATAAAAAAAAACTCTGAAAAGCATAAGTAGTTTCTGTCCAGTATCACTAGCTGAATTCAATCCTCAAAGATCAGTCATTCCTAAATTTAAAATACTCATGTTCTTCAATTCTTAGTTACCTATTACAGGTTTGTCCTGGTTCCGGCAGGGATGGGGTTAATTTTCACAAGCAGCTGGGAAAGGACACACCAGGGAGGCTGACCCAAACTGCCCAAACCTGTGTTAGATACCATGTGTCATGCTCAGTATATGGCTGGGGGAACTGGCCGGAGGAACCACCGCTGAGGACTGCGCTGGGCTTACTGGGTTCTGGGCAGCGAGCGGGTGTACGTTAATTCTGGTTTGTATATTCCTTTATCAGTATTATTTTTTTCCTCTTTCCTGTGCTGTTCTATTAAACTACCTTTATCTCAACCCATGATTTTTCCCTTTTTCTTCCGATTCTCCCCCCATCCTGCTGCAGGGGCAGGGAGTGAGCGACCAAGTGGCTCTCTGTTGCTGACTGGGGCTAAGCCACAGCAAGGCTAAATCTTTTACACTATGAAACCTCCTGATGGAAAAGGCAGAGTGGCTGAACCATTAAAAAATGCACCCAGAATAAAGGAGTCATTTCACTCTCTTGTTTCTCTCCACCATCACAGAATCAAAGAATGATAGGGGTTGGAAGGGACCTCTGGAGATCATCTCCTCCAACCCCCCTGCCAGAGGAGGTCCACCCAGAGCAGGTTGCACAGGAACGTGTCCAGGCAGGTTTGGAATGCTCCAGAGAAGGAGACTCCACCACCTCTCTGGGCAGCCTCTGCCAGGGCTCTGCCACCCTCAAAGAAAATAAGTTATTCCTCCTGTTTAGAACTTCCCATGTTCAAGTTTCTGCCCATTCCCTCTTGTCCTGTCACTGGGCACCACTGAAAAAAGACTGAGCCCATCCTCCAGACATCCACCCTTGAAGTATTTGTAGGCGTTGATCAGATCCCCCCTCAGTCTTCTCTTCTCCAGACTAAAAAGACCCAAGTCCCTCAGCCTTTCCTCAGCAGAGAGCTTTTCTAGTCCCCTCATCATCTCTGTAGCCCTTTGCTGTCCCCTCTCCAGCAGTTCCCTGTCTTTCTTGAACTGGGGAGCCCAGAACTGGACACAGTCTGAGCAAAGTCTTCCTTTGAAGATTTAGGGAGAATTAGAAAAAGAAAGTATTGTTGAGCCCTTTAAGAAGCAGAAATAAGACGAATGAATCTGGCTCGTTCACTCTAGGGAAAGGTAATATGCATTTGTAAGCAGAAGAGACAGAATGATCGTATTCATTCTGACTGTTTCTGTAGGTGTACAAGGCCCCCTTCCTCTGCAGTGTCTCTACAAATATGTTCATTACGTAAAATGTGGTGAATAAACTCATGTCAACAGCAGACTTACAGCACTGAGTTCAACAGTTCGACGTGGCCTCTAATCTTTCAAAAGATATTTCCTTTCTTTCAAAAGATAGTTCCTTGGAGGATCATTTGAAAACACTTATGTCTGGTCTTTGTCATCAAAAGTTTTCGAAGACTGGCTCTGTCCTTTTAAATCATTTGCTTCTCCTGCTGGATACACTGGAGAAAATGATGTTTCATAAGACCAATGCAAAGGAATATCCGACTATCGGACATGTTTCAACATAAATTTCTTGATGTAATACTTGGAAAGGAGGTTCCAGACAACACCTCATTTACATGAGCAATCACCCAGTCAAAGCCCTTGGAAAGTTGACCTGTTGTCTGCAGATGTGTAAAGAGCTTTTGGGATACAAGATGCCCATTTTCTAATTCCTGCTCCCTCTCAAAGAACCATGCAGATGTTTTCGGTCAAAAATCAGAGGTCATCATTTCACCAGATTTGCTGTAAGAGGAACACAGTCTTTCAATCAACCCTGATTGCCTGTAAAGGAAAGATCGACCTTGTGATTTTCTGGACTGGCAGAACTTTCCTCTCATTCCGTAGACTTTTTCTCATTTTGATTTGCAGCCTTTTTTTCATTATTTTTTCGCATCCGTTTCCTAGATTTTGGTGCGTATAAAAAAACCGAAGACCTTTCTCTGCAAAAAGTAAGATTTAGAACTAGAGAAGAATGTGGGTTGTCTTTGATTCTTTCAGTTCTCTTTTCTGAGCACTTCGGAACAAGCCATTATCAAACACAAATCTTTGTGTATTGTTTCAATCCTAGGAAGAAGAAAAACAGTACGTAATCTGCTTGTTCCTGCACCTCACAAGTAGCATTTTTGACCTTTTAGCAGGTTCTTTTCGATCAAAATATATCCTCCAGAAAGGCTTGCATTCTCTTCACTGCTATGATTACAGTATGATTGGCATGCAATGGCTTTGTCCTGTGAGTTAGCATTCAATTCAAGGTTTCACAGCTTCTTGGGTGAGAAAGACCAAACTGTGGCCTCGTGCTGCCTTTTGTCAGCTTACACACCTGGAAGTGATACAATCCATCTAAGATGAATCATTAAGGAGAACCGAGAGCATCAGCAGATACCGCTGCCCTCTGAGTTCAGTAAGTCCCTTACAAAGTGTGAAAGCTCAAATCACAGTCTGAGACCACAGGAATTTATGGATCTCTCCCACTTAACTCATGTCAACATCTGGCTTGCCTCCTGTCTCAAAGTTGTCTTTGTTTTCTCGTTTCTTCATACGTGGAGCTATATCACAGACTGAATATTAGGGTTTTTCTCATGCTCGATTATTGCATTTTATATTTCTATAAAATAGTATAGATAAATATATAGAGATAGACAAGTACAAGGCTTAAGAAAAGACCTTTTCCAGGAAAAAAAACCCAAACAACAGACTGATGAGTTGTAGAAGGAAAAAAACAAGCAACGCAGAACTGAACAACAGCAGAAAAGTCTTGAAACCACATAACCACAAAGGCCCAGAATAATAAAGCGCATTTACACAATTTTTATTTTCAGATTAAGCAATGGCTTTATTGATCCTGTTCTTCTGATGCACAGCGAAGCAAACCTTAACTGTGTTCCCTGCTCCCAGGTTAGCTCCTTCATCCTTAATTTTAATCTTCTTTTCCTGCTTCTCTTCTGTTCTCTGTTGACCAGATACTTTATACTACTCGCACATACTTCTTCACAGATTCATTTGAAAAAACTTTTGCCTGCCTTCAGATGTGTAACATTTTCATCTCTGTGCCTCTATATGGATGAAAATAAAATTTATTTAAAAACCCAACAAGGCAAAGAACAGCATATCCCATATGAACATTCAATAGACTTGAAGATTTTATTGTTGTTGTAATAATTAGGGGCAAATATAAATTCATAACAGCATATAAATCTGCATTTGTTCAAAAATGCATCCCTTTCAGCATTGCCTCATAGATGAATTAATTGAAACACTTGGTGGAAACTGGGTCATTTTAACATAGAGTTGCTGTTAAACTACATACTAAATTAAAAAGTTCACAGTTGGGAAACTATACATGGAGAACTAGAAATTTTTTTGAAAAATACTTTACGGGTCTGGAGGGCTAATCTGCTGTCAATCTGCATTTACCAAGGTCACCCTGCAAATGAACTTTTATTTAGAGTTCGTGTATTGACTTATCTACGAGCTACTGGGTTTTGAGGATGGGTCTACTGTAAAATCGGTTCTTTACAAAGCGTATCACTGCTCCTTTGAAATTTTGCAAGCACATACAGATTTGTCTGTATTTGTGTTTTTATGTTAAATTTTATAGCAGATAAAATAGTAAATCATAACTAGAGTAAATTTTAGAGATCATATTTTCTACAACTGTACTGCTTTATTTCTGCTTGGGGTAAAGAGAGGAAAAAAATTAAGCTCTATACTGGTTCCTTTATGTAAAGTCTAGAAAGATCTCATACTGGAAATATTTAAGTCTCCTACTTCTGTAGAGATGGCCTGTGACAAGTGTTAAGATCTGAGTCAGAACTGGCCAAAATTGAAATGAACGCTCCTAAACTGGTTTTTATTTTCATTTGGGAATTTTTTTTTTTCCTCCTCCTACTGCTGGTACTGTGGGGTTTGAGGGCTTTGTTTGCTTGTTTGGATGATCGGTTGTTTGGTTTGAGATTTTATTTTAGTTTTTCATTGTTTAGTACTATCTATCTCGCAGTCAGTCAGTCAAGTAAATAGCTGGGTATCCACCTATAATGGGAATATTCTACAGAACCCCAAAGGACCAGCTGCTTGGCAGACTTGCTACTTGCCTTCCCATCTACTACTTGCCATAGGATGCCAAGATAGGTGGACCTTCAGTCTGGTCCAGTGTGGTATTTTTATGTGCTGTCAGTTGTTGAACGCCCTCTCTGTTGTAATATTACAGTATCTTTTGCAAAATGATATGATCACATACATATATGCAATTCTTCCAATTCAGCTAATGAATTATGTAGAAGATCAGAAGGACCAATATCATTCCCTGATTTTATATTCTGTACAACAGAAACAGCAATAAATTATCTCCTGATTGAGGTTCAATAGATGTGGATTAGGTAGAGTCTATCTCCATCAGTAATGGGATGCTTTTCACTGTTAGAATCGTGGGCTTCTGGGAGTTAGTGGAAGTGCAATGAGTTAAAATATTTAAGACAAAGTTGAGCACAGCACAAATTCTTATGGACATAAATATTTTTCTAACATGAAAAAGGGAAGCATTTAGGGGTTTTATGCACTTGTGAATACTATGTTAGTCCTTTGCTTTTAAAGTCTATTCTGTTTTAAAAAGGTAAAAAAAAAGTTCTGTTTCTAAAAGAAGAAAAAAACTATTCATAGCAATAAGCTTCTATGCAAAATGCCTTTTTTTTCTGCTTTATGAAACAAACTACTGTAATATCAGATGTACCAATGGTTTAATGCATATACATGCATATACAAATGCAGGCTTTAGTGCTTTCTGTTTGCAAGCACCAATATGTAGAAAAAGGCTGCTCAGTGTAGTTTCTGTTACAGGAGACCCTTTTCCAGCAGCCAGCTGTCTTCTACTCACTACATATCACTGTGAATTTGAAAAAGAGAGCTTTTAGTTCTATCACCTAAACATCAACCTGTTTATACAACAGGAATCTCTCTCTAAAACAGAGATCTATCCAAGAACACCCTTCTGCTATTGATTAGAGCATTTGCACATATTTGTGACAGTTCAAGGTACAGGAACATTGGGTAAGGCATGTTACCATCAGATTATTCTGGATTTTTTTTTACCTTCCTCCTTTTCTGAGCCTTACTACTTTATACTTTGAATATGTTTCAAAAAGTTTGGCTTTGCCACAGTGCAAAAGCAAAAAAAAAAAAAGAATTTGAAATCTCCAAAGTTCAAATAGCACAAGGAAATATTTCTACCCAGGACTCTGCTGGAGATGCCATTCAGCAGAGCCATGAATTGCTGAAGTTCTTGTCAGTGGAAACATGGCTTTTTAAGAAAAGCACCAGCAGGTTCTTCTGTTGAAATCTCATCCAGTCTCCAACTTGTCAGCCAAGGGGGTTGCTATTACGCAAGGAAAAGATTAAATTGTTTATGGAATATGAAATGAATTTGTCCCTTGTAATTGTAGCAACAATTTACAAAAGTCAATGACTTTAAACTTTTAGTTTAGAAAGACATATCCTAAATTTAAATAAATAGCTTTAAATGAATAGAATAATTGAAATGAATAGTGTAACTCTCACTAAGCAGTTTATATTGAATCAAGACTAAAACAATCATTCTCACACCCTGTACACATCATTTGCTTCTAAATATTCACCTCCCCTGAGACATATTGATTTGACTACATTCCTTCAAAATGTCAATACAAATAACACAGACTTGACAATTACAGATGAACATAAAGGGCATTCTAAATTCACAGTCTGTGAAGCTAAATCTCAGCATCTCAGAAAGACAATGTCTTCATCTTAGTTTTCACTAACAAGAATATTTTCCTGCTGCTGTCAGGTTCCAATACTTTCTTGAAAGTCCACTTAGTGTAAAAGAATGTACGCAATAATAGGAGCTCATTAGAATGACACTCTCTTCCCTCACAATGTTTTTTCCCTATGTGAATTTAATTGGCTGAATGACAGAGACAACAAACACTAGAATCATAGATTTGTGAAAACCGAAGGCAGGAAATTTCAACCAATATGACAGTCAAGTAGCTGAGCTAAAACTTGTTTTAATCATCTCATTGTAAAGTAGCCCCACCACCTTACTTTTCTTTAGATAAAATGCCATTTTTGTCATTCATGGCAAAGGCTTCTGATTAAATACTATGGTAATTTACTTAGCCAGAGGTAAATACACCAGCAGGGAAAAAAAAAAAACAAAACGAAAAACCACCAAACCAAAACCAAACAAATTTGTGGAAAATACACAGGAATATGTTAATTCCTCAAACCAGAAAATTTTGCTTTTCAAGAGAACTTGTAATATATCCAGTAGACAATATTTTTCTCTTGTTCTTATGGACTCCGCACAAGCTGGAAAAGCAATTAAGCAGCAGATTAACTTTGTTGTGGAACCGTTGCTAACTCGTCATGTCTGTGCCACATTTGGAGTGGGAAACCAGAACATGTTAGAAACTGTTAGGAAAACCATTCACCAAACTTCAGTATGGAGAACATAAACGAGACTACCCTGGTGCCACATGACCAGCCAAGCCATTGCCAGCTTCTGCCAACATTATTTTAGAAAGAAAGACATAGTTCAAGTCTTCTGAGGCGAGATGAGGGAGCTGGAGCTGTTCAGCCTGGAGAAACGGAGGCTGAGGGGAGACCTTCGCGTTCTCTACAGCTCCCTGAAAGGAGGGTGTAGCCAGGGGGGGTCAGTCTCTTCTCCCAAGGAACAGGCCATGGGACAAGAGGAAATGGCCTCAAGTTGCACCAGGGGCAATTTAGATTGGATATTAGGAAAAAATCCTATACTGAAATGGTTATGAAGAATTAGAAGAGGCTGCCCAGGGCAGTGGTGGAGTCCCCATCCCTGGAGGGATTTAAAAGCCGGGCAGACGTGGTGCTGACAGACATGGGTCAAATGGTTTTTGTCAGTGTTGGGTGGTTGTTGTACTCAATGATCTGAAAGGTCCCATCCAACCAAGGCAATTCTATCATTTTGTGATTCTGTAGTTAAAACAATTGCCCTCTCACCATGTCCAGGATTCTGCAGAAACCTGAGCCAGAGATGCAAGCACTATGCCTAATAGCTGGGCCACCAGCCAGGACACAGGCACACCGAGCAGCTAAAGGCAATGTCCCATTTTCTGGGTTCATGGTCCTGGTCAACACTAGACCAGAGGGGTCTAGTCTGTGTGAGACTAGAGCACAAGCGCCATGGAATAGAAGTCTTAGAAAAAAAAACATAAATCCACCTACTAAATCCATCTTTCCTAGTAAACAAATTTTAAATTACGTCACTGAGTGTTTCTGTCCTTACCTCTGCCCTGCCTAGACTTCTCCCGTGACACATATTCTTATTTTCTTTGTGCTTTAGAATTTCAGATCTCCAAAAGGGTAAGTCAATAAGAGGTGAAGGAAAGAATGATGGTGAGAAATTAAGAGGTTGAGCTTTTCTGTAATAATATGGAAGTTATGAACAGCAAAAAAGAAGTAGAACTTTTGTGCAGAGAAGCTTGTTTCAGGAATTATCACTTAAGCTAAGCACAGAAGGAAGTTACATACTCACCTCAGATACTTACATCCTCCCTGTCACTAATTCACAGCTCATTATTGCTTGAACGTGCAATGAGTTTATTTTATCACCTTAGCAAATCAGTTTTAACAAGTTGGTGCAACTAAAAGTTAAATTCTGAGCTACCCATTTAAACAGTGCGACAAAAGTCAATATAAATTTAAATAATCCAATTGTCAGATTCAGATAAGAACTCAACCCTTTAAAATCAAAGAATATCCTTAGGCTGAGCTTAGCAAGATTACCTTCCGTCTCTAATTAACTGCACTTTAATATTATGAACTGCTCTCTAGGAAATCACGGCCAGCTGAATATGACCATGCATCGAGAAGACACCACGTAAGAAAGCTGAGTAGCTGAGCATGGTAATTATTCCAGTCAATTAATTGGTAAAAAAAAATCAATGCTTTAATTACCTATTTAAATTTCCTTGATTCTATCAGCCATTAGGTACTTTAAACCAGAAGACAGTTGGTAGACTGCACCATGTTTTATGGAAGTCAAGTATGTTGTGACTCTAAGGTCACAAAGGTAATTTTCCATTGAGTTCTTAAAAGCAGGTAGTTCTGGTTTACAAATTATCTGCTGTACCAGCATCAAGTTGTTCGGTCAAGGTTATAGGATAAAAGCATATCTTCAAATGAGGAAAAAGCTTATTATTGTTCTTTATTTCACAACAGAGTTGATTTAATTGTGACTGTGAAGTTGATTCACATACAAGTACTCAGTTTTTGAAGATTTTTACCTTAAATGTTTCTGAGGTATTTTTTCTATTCCTTATCCATTATTTACTTCCCATTTTCTCCCTACTCCAGTAATACTAACCATTATTAGAAGATGTAATGTGAAAAAATTTAAGTTTTAAAAATTGTTCTAGTTTTGACAAAAATTAATCCAACATAGGTGCCATTGATTTTAAATAGCCAGAGTGCTGAAGGGGAAGCTGAGAATTGGATCCTATTTATTAGCACTACAGAAAATCTATACTCCTTAAAGAGCTTACACTGCTTTTATATTTTTAAGTGGCCTTTTTATACTTTTTTCACTATCTGGCTTCTCAGACTCTCTGGCTTTGGTGTATTTGCAAAAGCCTGAATTAACTTTTATCCTGTCTGCTTTATTATGGTTTTATGTAATATAACAAACAGCATTTGAACATCATTTTTTTTAAATTATTCTTACATCTAATAGTTTTTCACTGTATTGTTTAATACTAATATTTGTCCACTCTTTTTTTTATTTTGTATTTTATTACATTTACATATTTCAGAGTATATGCATAATAACTATGCTATTAAATATTTACTATATCTAAATTATGTTTATGCATATTAGACACGATATTGTAAGACATACACATAAACATGACAAACTATTTTAAACACTGATTACATTTCTATCTATAATGTATTCCAAACCATTCCATAACATGTCTGTAAACAGCTGCTGTAGCACTTGCAAATATTTTGTCCTTGCTCCTTAATTGTCCTTGCTCCTTAATTCTAACCAGTTGTGTGTTTTTTCATTTGCATTCAGTTTGACCTTTTAAAATCTAAAATTTAATCTCTTAACTCTAAAAAGGTTGTTTCAAACACATTGTTATTACTAAAGGAGTATTCCATATAGCTACAGTTTGAAGCTACTCCTTGTGCGTTAATGAAAACTTTGATTTTAGTGAAGCTCAATCTATATCACTGATCATAACAGCTATTGCATTTTCTATCAGATTTTGGTTTTTTTGCTCCGCGACTTTCTCATACTCCCCTTATAATTGTTTCTTCATCCTTTCAAACATTTTAGTCATAATTATCAGTACTGAAATTCCAGCAAAGAACATGGAGTTATAGATTTAAGGTACCAAATCAAAACTAGTTCTTGTCCTCCCTCCACAGATAAACATGAAGAGAGCATTAAACCAAATGTGCTCAACCACCAAAAAGCCAAAGCTATTAAATTGCCTACAGAAATAAAACAGTTGAAACGTGGCAAATTGTAGTTGTTATGGTTACTAGTTATTCCTTTGAAGTGCTTAAATATTAAAGCTAAAACAAAAATAAAGTGTAATTATAGATTAATGTGGAATAAGCCCCTTGTGCTTTAAAGTGTCACTGAATGACCTCAGCAACTATTAACTCCAATGAACAATAAATGTATCCGACACACAGGATGAGGTCCTCAACTATTTACATGATAGTTGTGCTTCATTTCTGCATGCTCGGTAGCCTCCATTGACTTATAGAGAGGTAGAGTTGATTATTCTAAATAGGACAATCAGTTAAAATTGACCCTGTATGGTAGATACAATTTCTATAGTTGTTGTTGCATTTTCACTGAGGTATGTAGATATAACTAAAACTCTATTTCTTTGCAGCAGCTGTTAGAAAATTGCCATTCAATTCATGGAAGAATACCAGATACAGGGTGAAGGAGAACAGCAGCGATGATTAAGGTCATAGAAAAAAGTCTCATGTGAAAGGAAACTGAAAAACCTAGGACTGAAGAAGACTGACGGGGATCTGATCAAGGCTTGTAAGTACTTAAAGGGTGGGTGTCAAGAGGATGGGGCCAGGTTTTTTTCAGTGATGCCCATTGAAAGGACAAGAGGTAACGGGCACAAACTTGAACATAGGAAGTTCCATCTAAACATGAGAAGGAACTTCCTTCCTTTGAGGGTGGCAGAGCCCTGGAACAGGCTGCCCAGGGAGGTGGTGGAGAGTCCTTCTCTGGAGACATTCAAACCTGCCTGGACACGTTCCTGCGCAACCTGCTCTGGGTGGACCTGCTCTGGCAGGGGGTTGGACTGGATGATCTCCAGAGGTCCCTTCCAACCCCATAGCATTCTGTGATTCAGTAATTCTGTAGCAAATTCAGCAAAGAGCCATGAAGAACATTAGAGGGTTGGAGTATCGACACCTGAGGAGAAGCTGAGACAGAGCTGGGACTATTTAATCTCAGGGGAAATCTAATCAATGTATATAAATAACCAAAGTGGGGTTATAGAGAAAACTGATCCAGGTTCTACTCAGTGGTATACAGAGAAAATAGAGGCACAATCTGAAATACAGTAATTCCACCTAACCTTAAGAAAAAAATCCTCTGTTGTGAGGGTGAGCGGCTGCTGGCACAGGTTGCCAAGAGAGGTTATGGACTCTGTCCCTGGGGATATCCAAAAACCAACTGGACTTGGTCCTGTGGGCAACCAGTTCTGGGTAGCCCTGCTTGAGCAGAGAGGGTTGGAACAGATCAGTCTCCAGAGATCCCTTCCGACATCGACCACTCTGCGATTCACTTGTTGAGGGTTCAGAGGAATTGTGATCTCCACTGAAAACGCCCAACTACAGAATCACAAGAGGCAGTAAGTGCACCAAAGAAAGCAATTTAGAAAAAGTGAAACCTCACTGGCCATTATAAAAGCTAAAGAACAGCATGTCAAGGAAGAAAACTACTGCAAATAGATGTTACCATTTTCTGCATTGTAGACTTTTTACTGTCTTTCATAACACCTACCTATCATAGAATCATAGAATGGTTTGGGTTGGAAGGGACCTTAAAGATCATCAAGTTCCAACCCGACTGCCATGGGCACGGACACCTCCCCCAGACCAGGTTGCTCAAAGCCCCGTCCAGCCTGGCCTTGAACACCCCCAGGGATGTCTAATATCTGATATAATGCAAATTAGCTTCTCTTACCAAAGAGTTGGGGATTTTTTCTCCAGCCAATTAGATTTTATATAAATGTATGTATACATGTGAATCCCAAAATGAAGATGAAGCCCTTTGAACTATGTGGCATAAATAAATGAGTGGTTGAAAATTGTCACTGATTATTTACGAAGGTGGACTCCCTTGCTGTAATGCTCTTGTTTAGTGAGGAAAAAAAAAACGAAAAGCAAAACCAAAAATGAGTGTTCTAAACTTCAGTGGAACACCACGTGGGCTCTCAATATTGCACAACTAGCACACCAGTTGTATAATTTTCCATTTAGATAAAATACCCCATGATTTTTATATATACATATAATAGGAAGAGGTAGTGATTTAGTGGATTACGGCATCTTTATGTTAGAAAAGTATTACAAGATTATTTTAGCTTGTGGAAATTTTATCTTTAATTAATATTCATTCTGTTTGCTGCAAGATAAACTTGACCTTGATTTTTATTCACAACAATATTAAGTTTTCTGGTTTGTTCTGCGGTTACTTTTTTGTGTTTTCATCAAAGACGTTTTCTTTTAAACAGATCTTTAGGGATTTTTGCTAATATTTATGGCTACATGATAGTATAAAATTGTAAAGATTAACAATCCTTGGGGATTAATGTGCTTTTTCATCAGTGTAATTGCTTTTTGTGAAGAAAAAAAGAAAACCTTACAAGGAAAACTTGGGAGCTGGTTATAAGTATTCTGATTACATGCCTGATCCCTGGAGGGGTTCAAGGCCAGGTTGGAGGGGGCTTGGAGCAACCTGGTCTAGTGGGAGGTGTCCCTGCCCAGGGCAGGGGGTTGGAACTTGATGAGCTTTATGTCCCTTCCAACCCGAACCATTCTATGATTCTGTGTTTTCTGTGATTCTATGTTTGTCATGGGAAAATGAAACATTATTGACAAATACGTTGTCAGCTGATGAGATAAAAACCCCAATGAAGTGAAGTATCTGTTAAATAGTTCTATATAATTTTAAATCTACCTCAATACTGAAGGGAGGAAAAGTCACTCAACTAGAAGTGGGAGAGGAGAGAGCAAACGTACTATAAACCAGGTATTTTTCTTTACCATTAAGACACTGTTCTAAGGAGACAGCTCTTTTGAGGGTGGCACGCTGTATCATGGCAGCGTTTGAGTGGTTCTGAACACCCAGGAAAAGAATCAGCGATGACGTGCGAAGGATTGACGGCCATTTGACAATAATACCTACATTTCAAATGTGTCTAAATTTTGAAGTCTTTTCAAAAAAACCAGCTAGATCAATAGCAGCAACTTCACAATTTAAGCAGATCTATTCCTGAGCTGAAACAAAGGGATTCTATAAAGGCCCTTTAGTAAAACAGGAGAGAAAAAATTTTGAATTAGCCGTAGCTTCATTATTTTCAACCCCCGTACAAAAACAAAGGTAATAAAGTTGACTAGTGATTCTAGTATGCCTATTTTTTTCTAGATGTATTTGACAAGTGGTTACATTTGTATTTTGCACTTTATATTTTCAAGGTGTTACACAAAAATTTCCTAAACATTGTAAGTGTTAAAGTTGGAGAAAGCAAGTCTGAGGGCAAACCAACTCCTTGACTAGTGAATTAAAGATTTAACCACAATAAAATTTTGGGGGGGGGTTTAATAGCTTCTAATGTCATCAAACACCCCTTGAGTCCTATGACAACGAGCGTTAAGAGTATCGGGACAATTTTGTGTTTTGCTCAGTCTTTACTTCCTCCAATCTTTGCAATGGATGCTGCAGCAATAAGCATTACATTTGCATACTACAGACCTCACTTACGAAGCCAGTCTCTTCTGCGGATCCCTTTACAAGCTCACATCCATTTTCCTCACAGATGTTGTAATATTAAGACAGACAAAAGACCTATATTATAGTGATTTATTACAGAAAGCATCCTTTAAGATATATTTATGGGTCTGTGAAAGATTGCCAAGGGAGTTTAAAATCACTTCCCATTCAGCTCTGTAATAGTTTGGAACTCAGAGACCTCTATTCTCTTTTCCCACATCAGGTTTCCAGTGTTTCAAGAAACAAATAGAAAACACCTTAATAATTCAAAGTGACATCCTGAAATTTTATATGGAGAGTAAACAAGGCCAACTTCCCTAAGCTTTCCACAGGTATTACATTTTTTTCTTGATGTTCTACTGATACACACTATACAGTGTTCAAAGTACTTGCTTTTCCATTTCTATCACAGAAACAAAGCCAAATGAACAAAAAAAACCCCTTTCATCTTTGCCAAGTTTTAAGATGAGCAAAGTATGTTCTGTGAAAAGACATCAGATTGGCATTGCTCACGTTCACCATCATCTTAACAAATAGGTGTTAGCACTCTGCTGCCTAATTCTGCAATCAGAGTCTTAATTTTAAATAGAAAAATTAAATTAATGCAAAACACTGAATCAAAAGGACTATTATCAGTCTTGTATGGCCAGAACCCTAAATTCTGTAACGTCCCAAGCTGTCCTGCTCTCCAACACTTCTCTCAGTCTTCGAAGCTTCTAGTAAACAGTGGTAATTTATTTTCCTCAAACCTAAGCACAGGATCAAAGATTTTCTACAAAGCAAATATAAATATTAGAGAACTTGCAAAAGAGGGTGTTACTAGCGTGTTGTGTTCCAATAACCAAACTAAAAAACAAATCACATCCCTCAACCAGTGGACATATGAGTTAATTAGACTGTTGTATTGTTTATGCTTTGTACATCTCAGAAGCTGAACACAAAGAAAGGGAGCATATTACCATAGAGAGCATATTGCAGCCTATTTTAAGAAACCATCATAGCATACAATTATTTTGTTTCGATTGTAATGTCTTATTTATAGAAAAAAAATACAGAAATATTATCCCAGAAGGCATATGTTTCATATAAAGTTGATAAATGTGACCAAATTAAAATATCGTACAGGCAAATTACAGAGAAAATGAAACTGTTTGCCAAAATGCCTGAAGGGAGCAACAGATTTTTTTGATTCCTATAAACCAAGGCTGGATTGCTTTTTAGAAGGCATTTTTCTTTCGATTGTTTGGCTCAGTGATTAAATCCTATAGCCTATCTCAACATTAAGATTAGACAATCTTAGCTTCTAGTTATCTGTGAACCTGTCAGCTTTATTTAAATGAGTACTGTCTTCGTATGATCCATCTATAATGGGATGTAGTTGAGGATGCTTTAGACTACCCCAAAAGCAAGACTAGGTTATATTTACGTTAATATTTCCTTCATATGATCCTTCTACAATTGAAATTGGTTGAGGGTTGCTTTAGACTACCCCAAGAGAAAGGCTAGGCTATATAACAACAAATTTTAAAACCTTTATGGAGGTAATAAAGATGCCTAAAACTCTGTCGTTCTGGCCTTCTGTTGGGGAATAAATTTAACAGAGCTAAGTGTATCCTGCTCCGGCTTCATAGCAAAAGCTGCCGCTCTTCATGACAGATGTCAGAAGGTTGGCCATAATGGCACAAGTTACAGACAATTTATTATTTTTGTAATAGAATATAGATTCTTGACCTTTGAATGGCTCAGAAAAATAACAGCATGTTTATTTCTTTCATTAAAGAACGGAAGAGGTGGCTATGTAAATAGAAAATAATGGGTAAAATGGCAAGAAATATGGAGCCTCCAAAATATCACAACTTACAGTCATAAATCAAGTAGACCTCCCAAACATTTCTGAATCTCAAAAGAATTACTTTTCGCAATCAGAAAATGCATAAAAATGCTAATTTTTTGCAGATGTGACCCTTAAGCATATTAAACTATCTTTTTCTGCAAGCAGTCCCATTAAGGTCATCAGCTACCTTTACAGATGTGTGGACTTTGGTTTACTGTTCCGAAATAAAGGCAAATTTATTATTTAATTTTGAAACTTATAAACATGAAACATGTAAATAAAACATGTACCTATTATTACTGAAGAAAATATGATTGACCATGTGTCTCAGGAAGAAGTTTACTGTTCCATTTCTCAGTCATCACTTTCTCATCTATATAAATCTCTAATGAAATGCAGACCATAAAAATGTGTTTTGTTAGAGAGAATACTAATCTCTCTCTCAAATACTCTTGGTCATAAAGAAATAATTTGCTGAAAGACTGTTTCTATTCCCTTTGCCATTCAAATATTTTAAGAAAAAACACATTTCAGTGGCATAGCTTTTGTTGTTTTAATCACAGCATAGATTACAATTCTATTACATATAAATAACACCTAGAAGTATCTACAAAAATGTCTATAACTACATTAAAGTAGCCTCTCTAGGATAGTAATAAATCCATCCTTCTAAAAACTATTTGCCAATTTCACCTGCAGCTTCAACTTTACTAATTCTTTGCTTACAGCCTAGACCCTAGACCCTATTATACTTTGAAAATGATGCATTACAAGCTCACAATTTCAGAAAACTCAGTGCAACATACCTCCTACCAAAATAGCAATTTTGTGTAAGATTCATAAAATGTCCAAGATATAGGAAAAATTAAAAGTTAATCAGCAATCTGAAAGCAAAATTCATTAATAACTCTTTTAATGTCAGTACTCAGTATGACACATCCTACAGTGGTATACCATGTGGTTATATAACTAAAGATCAGAATTAATTTAGGCTTATTTTGTTGAAAATGGACATCTCAACAAAATATTTTACCTCCTACTGGGTATTTTGAAACACTTTTGAAGGAAGAACAGAAAATTTATATTTTTACTTTGCAGATATCTAGCCAATGAAGTACATGGAATAACAGCATTTGCTGAGAGATGCTTCAGAAAATTATATAGAATCATACAATCATAAAATCACGAAAGGTTTGGGTTGGAAAGGACCTTAAAGATCATCCAGTTCCAAACCCCTGCCCTGGGCAGGGACACCTCCCACCAGCCCAGGTTGCTCCAAGCCCCGGCCAACCTGGCCTTGAACCCCTTCAGGGATGGGGCAGCCACAGCTTCTCTGGGCAACCTGGGACAGGGTCTCACCACCCTCACAGCAAAGTATTTCTTCCTGAGATCTCATCTATATCTCCCATCTTTCAGTTCAAAACCATTACCATATAAGTTGTTTGACAAGAAAAACCAAAATTATCGCATTCTTTCAGAGAGGAAAGTCAAATGTAGACCTGTCACATGGATCTCCAGGAAGGTCCCCAAGCCAAAGCACCTCAGACCCACACTGTGTAGAAACCACAGGAAGAGAAGAAAGCTCAGGTCTTCCTTCCTTTCTGAAATACTCCCACCCACATATTAACCCAAGTGTGGATGATCTGGGCACACTGAATGGAATTTCTAAGACCATAACATCAGTAGAAACACCCAGGTATACTCTCTGTACAAGAATATTTACCTGTGTAACAAGTCTTACTGGTTTTAGCATGACTTATTTCCAAAATGACTGATGGATTTTACAGAAGAGGTAGTTTTAAACAACCTTTATAATTTTTTCCATGGTTTCTAAAAGCCTTTCTCTTTTACTTAGTTGCCATTTCATTTAATTTATGCATGGTTATAAAGACATGGGGCAATTCTTAAATAGAATTAACATAAATTCAGAATTAAGCAGTAGTGCTAGGCAGTGCAGTTTTGCAGATATATTCAATATTTATGGATTGTGTGGGTTATGCTTGTAGCTCTGAAGTTCCTCTTAAAGTTCATTTAATCTAATCCACTCAGTTGTCTCAAGAGATAAAGTTCCTTACTTAGTGTCATGTCAAGGTTTAGTCAAGCCTTTGCGGTGTCATTGTTTTTGACATATTGCTGAGATAGAACCTTTGATTCCAGAGGCTGCCAAGTGGAAACATGTAACTGAAATGATTAATCAAATTATTAAGGGCGGGGGGAGAGGGATAAGGAAAGAAAAAAAGAAAAAAAAAAAAGAAAAGAAAAAAGTTAATGGTGTTCCCTGAATGAGACTTAGAGCAGAAAGACCAAGGACTTTCTCATTTCTTCAGCTGAATGGCTGAAGTCACAATGTAATTTCTTGTCCAATGTATGCAAAACAAAAAAAAAAAAGGATTGGCAATGTACTTTTAACATTTTATTAGACATTGTAACTGGTTTATTTACATAGGAAATAATGTCTCAGCCTACGTAATATCAGAAATAAATGTAATTTTCTGCAGTTATTTGAAATTGGTAGTTCAGAGATTGTGGTTCTTTACACAGCAAATTTTAAGTGTACTTCGAAATGGATGTACATCTTCGTTGTGTTCAGACAAATGTGTCACAATGAAAATATTTCTAACCAGAAAAATAAGGCCTCTTTTTATGTTCCATGAAAGGAAAGGGAAGGGAAGGGCTTATTCTCTGAAAAAAGCATAGCACAAGTCTGTACTTATGTTTGACATATTTAGAAATTCGAATCAACAGACAGATTTTGGCATTAATTTCAACAATGAGCCTATTCACATTTCTGCACCTTACTTTTCTTTCAAAACTAAATTAATGGATCCTCAACTACTGGATTAAGCATCCTCTTACTATTAGACCACCACATATAACTCTTTCTACATTATCATTACGGAATAAAATAATCTTTCAGATTCTTCACTAATTTTTTTCTAAATGTACTGACTGTAATTCATCAATCTATACAGAGCTGTGAAAATTTGCTGTCAGGATTTCTTGTTCTGCTTCTTTCACACCCCATGTAATCGCAGTGTACTCCTGAGCCTAAAGTTTAAATGCTAAGCCAATTTTTTAAGGCCTCTTTTTTGGATTTCACAGTTTTAATTTTCACTTTTCCAGGAAGTCTGGACTTTTAATTTGGATTTTTAATGTTTTTCTTTTTTTCCAGCAAAGTTCCTTCTGCATTTACAGAACTTAAGCACATCTCTTACACTAAACAGGATCTGACATCACATTCTCCATTTATTGCTGTCTCTGATAATATCTGTAGAACAGAACTACCAAACATGTAAGCCGTATCTGCTTTTGTTTCCTTGCATGTTTTCCCAAATAAAATCAGACTTTCAACAAAAAAAAAACCCAACCTCTTTTCCTACTGACTCAGTCAGATGGGCAGAGAGTGAACATGGAACAAAGATGCAGACCATAACTTAATATTGTGCATATATTTATTTGACATATGAGGATAAGTATAATATCCACATATTCTCCTCTATTCATAAAAATGTTCTAAATAAATATTCATAAAAATGTATTCAATAAAAATCTCAAATGTAACTATTTGAGCAAAAATAGAAAATACTTAGTCTGCTGGCTCTTGGGCAAAGTCCTCTCTAAAAGATTCACTATTAATGCCTTGTTGTTTCTTCCTGGAACTAGGCTTTTGCCAGAAATTTGGTACCACATATTTTGCCTTTGAAGCCAGTTCTTATGCACCCAACCATACAGAAATGGATTATTTGGTTATTTGAAGTGACAAGCATCATTTTATGTGGTTGTTCAACACCTGACCAAAGGTACTCTTCCCCCTTCAAAACTAATACTGACAACTCTGATGATTTCATAGAATCATAGAATTGTCTAGGTTGGCAGAGATCTTTAAGATCATCTAGTCCAACCATCAACCTAACTCTGACAAAGAACCATCACTAAACCATGTTACTAAGCGCCACATCTGTCCAGCTTTTAAATAACTCCAAGGGTGGTGCTTCAACCACTTCCCTGGGCAGCCCATTCCAAGGCTTAGTAACCCTTTCAGTGTAAAAATTTTTCCTAATATCCAGTCTGAACCTCCCCTGGGGCAACTTGAGGCCATTTCCTCTTGTCCTATTGCCTTGGGACCTTGGACTGACTCCCCCTTGCTCCAACCTCCTTTCAGGGAGTTGTAGAAAGCGAGAAAGTCTCCCCTCAGCCTCCTTTTCTCCTGACTCAACAAATCCATCTCCCTCAGCCGCTCCTCATAAGACCTTTTCTCCAGACCCCTCACCAGCTTTGTTGCCTTTCTCTGGACCTGCTTCAGCCTATTGTAGTTGGACCCGTGTAATCAGATATTATCAACCTCTAAACCCACACTAAGGTTCTGCTTTCTCATGTAACATGATAATATCCACAGTTGCTTTCCAATTCAAGTGTCTTAGTACTATACCCACCTTAGCAGTATTTCTGACAAGCAAATAGTATGGCTGGCAACAATTGAGAGCAACCTAAAACCCCTCCTTGTTTTCTTCTTTAATTTTACTACATTTTCTTCGGTTATTCTCACCAAGCACACCAAAGTTATCTTATCTGGCTGCTCTATAGCGTGTGGTTCATAACTCTGATCTCGCACTGTACGTCTTAACCATTATGAAAATCCTCTCTACTCAGGAAGGACCTGCAAAACTTAAATCTTCATCAGCCTATTGACAGCTCTTGATCCAGCTGACAAAGCTAATCTCTTTGGAACGACTGTGCCAAAAAACACTAACGGTTTAATGTCTCATGAACTAAAAAATCATTAATTGCATGAATAGAAACATGACATGCGGAGAATTGAAAAAAATACTAGAGACTTTGTCCTGAGACCTTAAAAATTAAGAAGTGCTTGGACTTGTCTAGTCTTTAGGTTACTTCAACTGTCAGATTTTATATATGTGATTAATTTTCACTGCCTGAGCCAGCTCTCTGGAAGCTGGTAGCAAAAGCACAGTCTACCCTATTAGTTCTGATATATCTTCTACCGAAAGCTGAACCAGCTTATCTCCTAATGACCCAACAAATGCTGTTAAAGTGTCTATTAAAGGACTGCCTTCTTTGTGAAACTATAAATATCAGTAAAATGTGAAGACTTTCAACAGCAAGCCAGTGTCCACCACCTTAAACTAAATCACAGAATCACAGAACGATACAGGGTTGGAAGGGACCTCTGGAGATCATCTCCTCCAACCCCCTGCCAGAGCAGGGTCACCCACAGCAGGTTACACAGGAACAGGTCCAGGCAGGTTTTGAACATCTCCAGAGACAGTCCACAGCCTCTCTGGGCAGCCTGTTCCAGGGCTCTGCCACCCTCAAAGTAAAGAAGTTCTTCCTCATGCTGAGATGGAACTTCCCATGTTCAAGTCTGTGCCCGTTTCCTCTTGTCCTGTCACTGGGCACCACTGAAAAAAGACTGGGCCCATCCTGCTGGGACCCACCCTTGAAGTATTTATAGGCGTTGATCAGATGCCCCCTCAGTCCTCTCTGCTCCAGACTAAAAAGACCCAAGTCCGTCAGCCTTTCCTCAGCAGAGAGCTTTTCTAGTCCCCTCATCATCTCTGTAGCCCTTTGCTGTCCCCTCTCCAGCAGTTCCCTGTCATTCTTGAACTGGGGACCCCAGAACTGGACATCTTTCAGAGGTTCTCCCACTAGTATTTTTATACAATGTAAACCCGTAGTTCATGGCAAAGCCTGGCAGTGTGTAATGCTGAATGCTGCCAGGCCTCTTCTAACAAGGTGTAGAAGGTCCTCTGCATACTGAAGAGGTCAACTATCTTTCTGAAATTCATATATATATGTATATGCTGACTTTTTTCAAACAAAGTGAGCATTACCCTTAGATCACTGGTGCTCTGGGAGTTTTCCTCCTCTCTCTCTCATCCTGAAAGCGCAACAAATCAGCTGCTGTGCCATTATCTAATCCCAGTATGCATTCTACCCAGAACATGTTATTGTACCATAAAAAGTCAAGTACGAAATGTCATACCAACCTCAGGAGTCATGGGACATTTGCCATCTGCTTTTTAATCATGTGGGCCACAAACTGATTGTCACATATACAGAAATGAATGTCACTCTTAGCTGACTTCTGATATATCAGCACTGCCATTAGAAAGGGAAGAAGAGTTATGGCCTTCATCATATATGCTTGTACCCACTTCTGAGCCCTCATCTTCCCCGTGGGGAAAAGATGAGTCCAAGTGGACTTTCAGTTCCTCCTTCCTACTGATGTCCAGCTGTCATAAGGAAATCATGTTCTATCATGTAATGAGGGGATTTCAACCTCTTAAGTACTTCTCAGATCACATAGCAAAGTCTATTTTTCAGTTCACATAATGCTGCTGTAGCATGAAATATCTTACTGTAGTCAAAATACGAGTGCCCCAGAATCTCCATTGTTATTTTGCTTGTCTACAGATTGATCTGTAACTATTTCTTGTGCCTCTTGGGAGGCACAACGCTTTAGTTTCTGCACAGCCATAGACTTGGTAAAATCACCACCTCCCTTTAAAAGCCCTGTGACTTTACTGCAATAATTGTTACAAGTCATATACTTTGCTTGGAAATATAATGCCCTCACTTTGACCATACATTTCTCCATTAAAAACAAAAGGAGGAAAGATATAAACGTAAGGAATGGGTTAATCAACATCAGACCACTTGCAGCAAATGCAGCACTTACTGCTTTTTTTCTCTTTTTCTTTTTTCTCAAAAGTAAAAGCAGCAATAGCTTTACTCAAATTCCATTGACTAAATATAACAGAAGCCACATTCAGTTTTGTAATCGCCAACCCTTCCCCACCCAGCAGAGAAACTGTAAAAAAAAGGCAACGCAAGCCCACGCAACCCCAGATAGAGGGATCTTCTTTTAAATTAAACTGAACATCGGGAGAGACCTCACACTCCGTGTGCTGGGTCCTATCTGCTCTAAGCAGAGACCCCCAGTTGGAAGCGTGCAGCACTCTCCCGGCCAGCAAACTGGCTGGCCATCTGCCTGCATCTGCCTCTTCTATGCTAATTCCCAGTTCCCAACAGTACGCGCTGCAGCTTCAACTCACTTCACTTCGCAGTTGGCTTGTATCGTGTTTGTAAGTTGTTTGGCTGGCAAGGATACATAATTTTTTTTTAAGACATCGGCCATACCAGTGCCTGTTCTTTAAACAAGCATAAATCATTGAAAGTAGGCAAAGGAGAAGACTTGATTACAAGCGAATATAACAAAGATAGTACTGGAGTTCTAAGGATGAGAACATACCTGGTTCGGCTGACTTAGAAGATCAGGCCACTGGCCCAGCAAATTGCGTATTTTGCTGACTTTTGAGGGTTCAAAGGAGAAATAGGAAGCAGACAGAGATAATTACCTGTTCTACTCAATGTTACGTTACAAAGGAGAGCTACTTTCCTATGTTGCTTAAAATTCGGGGGCAGGGGGGGAAGGGGGAAGGTTATTTTCCCTCTGCAAAGAAATTATTCTACCTTTATTTGGGTGATGAGCTCTCAGACAAGTATTTCCTGTCCTCTGCCCACCTGCCCCCTTTGCAGAATAGTGCAGCCAATTTATATAATGGCTGTGCTGTTATTGTTGAAGTAAATTCTAGAATATCTGTTAGCACCAGAAGAAAAAATATAGATGAGCAAGGTAAAACCCACAGTTCTGCGCACAGAGAGTTTATGATGAACCTGACCTAGATGAGAGGAAAATTAGAGCTAAGAGGTTTGCAAATATTTAATTAACTAGAATTTGGTTGTGTTGACCAAGTTAATCCCAAATTTCTTATTAGTTCCTATGTTTGTTGTGATTCAAATTCAAAGAGTTGTTGAAGTGCCCTGTGTCATAATCCTGACACTCAAAAACATGGGCTAAACAACATCAGTCACGTCAAGAGTTAACAAAACTCCAAATAAATCCTATCAGAAGAGGTACTTTGCAGTATGCTTGTATAAAAGAAGAAATATGAAGATAGTATCTCTTCTGAATAGAACACTGGAGAGACTATTAGTCTGCCTGAATCTTCAAAGTTTTCCAAAAAATTTGTAAAGGTTCAGACAAGGCTCATGAGACTGATTAAAGATCAGGAGTTTGACATTTAAAAAGCTCTATTTACTTAACTTTTCAAAGGCAAGGTTTTTAAATCTACTAAACAAAGGCATAACAATATCCAAGCTGAAATTAGATCAATTTCCAGCCATAAATAAGGCATAATTTTTAATTATAAAAATTATTATCCATACGAAAGCACTTAGTAAGGGATGTGTTGGATTTTCCATCACTAAAAAGCCCCCAATTTAGGGCCAAATATTTTTGTGAAAGACATACAAAGCTCAAGCAGAAGACAGAAACTTGCTACATAGACAAAACTTTGTGTTAATTAAAAAATCAGACCCATTAGATATAATGGCATCTTTTTCCCTTAAAATCTATAAAGTGTTTAATAGAACAAAGAATTTTATTCCACTGTGGTGCTATCATTTCCACTTGAGGAAATGGGCTAAAAACATTACTGAAAATTAATTTATTTTCCAAATATCTGACCAACCACCAAAAAGGCAGACAAGATAAAAAGTGGAATGGTGTTATCTATCACATGTTGATAATGTATGATCACCAGTGTCTATAAACTGAAAGGTAAATCCTGTAAAATCTTTTCTTCCTCATATTTTCAATTCAGTTCAGCTTCACTGAAAGAAATCCTAAATATAAGAGAATATTTTCCAGCATCACTGTATTTCTAAGTGGCTGGTTACTGGTACAGATATCCCAAAAATAAATAATTTCTTCATGCAAGAGAAACAAATCTAAGGCATGTTTCCTTATCAGCACTTTAAGGTTTGTGGGCAGATTCTCACCTCCTGATTCCCAAATCTCTAATCTCAGCTGGAGCCAAGAGTCAGGAGTTGCTGCCTCTCAGAGTTAAGCTTTTGTTTTTGTAAGAGACAAAGACGTTCAGTCCCCACTGAGGCCCAAGTTTAGCAGAAGGATGGAAATGCACTGTTGCCATGTATGAATAATTTAGAAACGAAAATTTCACTTTTTTCCCCCACTTAAAAAGTGCTGGTGGAAAATTCAACTCTCACAAAGTCTACACAATTGTAAACTCCCCTCACCATTTGTAAACTGTGATGTGTATTCCCAAAGAAGCTTTGTTCTTATATTTGGCATTTTTAGCTTACTGTGGTTAGTAGCCACCTGACTCAAAACTATGACTTAAAGATCTGAGGGAGTGGAGCAATAGGACAAGGGTTAACAGTTTTAAACTGAAAGAGAGGAGATTTAGATTAGATATTATGAAGAAGTTCTTTACTGTGAGGGTGGTGAGTCCCTGGCCCAGGTTGCCCAGAGAAACTGTGGCTGCCCCATCCCTGGGTTCAAGGCCAGGTTGGAGAGGGCTTTGAGCAACCTGGTCTGGTGGGAGGTGTCCCTGTCCATGGCAGGGGGATTGGAACTGAATGACCTTTAAGGCCCTTTCCAACCCAAACAATTCTATGATTGTATGATTCCATGATTCTATGATCTTTCTGCCAAAGCCTTTAAGGTTTCTAGCCTGATTAATTAAAATACAGATTTGAAATCTAAACCGTATATTTTATCTCTGCTAATAGGAAATTCCATTTAGGACGTAACTGACTATGGAAAAGATCCTGCGATGTACCTTCTTTCTAAAAATGTACCAAAATCTTTCCAACTTGATATTCCTTCTTGTCTGAGCCTGAACAGAAGGTGACAGTTGCGTATCAACATTCTCTACTGAGGTAGCCAGCGACTAGGGGAAAGAGGGACATTAAAAACATGTGTTTCCACAGAAGGTCTTTCCAAGAGGTGCTGTATTTTTCAGACTTCATGTTTGCTGATGGCAGCTGCTGATTTACAGCACTTAATTCATTGTAATGGGTTCTGGCTGGGATGGAGTTAATTTTCTTCATAGCAGCCCACATGGTGCTGTATTTTGGATCTGCAGCTAAAACAGTGGTGATTGCACACCAGTGTTTGGCTATGGCTGAACAATGGTTGTACCAGCATCAAGCTTCCTAGAGAAAAAGAGGCTGAGGGGAGACCTTCTCGCTCTCTACAACTCCCTGAAAGGAGGGTGTAGAGAGGTGAGGGTCAGTCTCTCCTCCCAAGGAACAGGCAATATGACAAGAGAAAATGGCCTCATGTTGCACCAGTGGAGATTTAGATTGGATATTGGGAAAAATTTTTGCACTGAAAGGGTTATTAAGCATTGGAATGGGCTGCCCAGGGGAGTGGTGGAGTCACCATCCCTGGAAGTATTTAAAAGCCAGGCAGACATGGTGTTGGGGGACATGGTTTAGTGACGGTCTTATCAGTGTTAGGTTGATGGTTGGACTAGATGATCTGAAAGGTCCCTCCCAACCTCAGCAACTCTATGATTCTCTTTTCCCCACTCCCTCTGACCTGCAGCAAGTAGACTGAGGACGGACAAGAAGCTGGGAGGTGACACAGCTGGGACAGCTCACCTAACTGACCAAAGGGGTATTCCATGCCATGTAAAATCACGCTTAATAATAAAAACTAGGGGCAGAGGAAGAAGGTGAGGGGGTTCTGGCTTTGAAGGTGGCTGCTGTTTGGAGACTGGGTGGGCATTGATCTAATTGTGGGAGGTAGTGCATGATTGCCTTTGCATGACTTGTTTTTTTTCCTCTTTCTTCCGCTTATTAAGCTGTCTTTATCTGAAGCCATGAGTTTTCACGCTTTTGTTTTTCCTGTTCTCTCTGCTCCCGACAGGAGTCGAGCAGGAAATGAGCCAGTGGCTGCGTGGATGCTTAGTTGCTCATAAGGGTCGACCCACAACATTCATAGTCTTCCACCATATAGACAAGCCCAAAACAGCACTAAAACTTAACGATTTTCCAAAAAGAAAAAAAAACAAAAAAGGAATCTAATAGGAACACATATTACATTTCTATAATGAAACAAGAAACAAAGAAACAAGAGTAGGGTTAGACAACATAAGTAGCTGTCATAGTAATGTTTCAGGCTTAATAAAGGGGTTTGCTCTGTATGTCCTAATCCTCTGAAAATTTAAATTTGCATGATGATATGTAATAACCGTTGTTCAGGAAAAAAGGCAATGGCAAGCGTTTTTCTCTTCTAACTTTTTTCTTTCCCAAGGAAATGTGAGATTCACATTTACCTCACTTTACAATCACTATAAACATACTAGTTAATAAAAATCCATATTTTACACTAACATTCATGTACTGCTCTGAACCAGGTGAACATGATGATGTGTATCAGCTATTTTAGATTTCAGAAGCTCAGGATATGCAACACTTTCCAACTCCTCCCTTGAGAAGGAAGACATACTTGACCTTACAGAGCTGTGTTGACAACAGATTTCTATTATTGCCTGCGTGCATTCCAGCTCTCTGAAAAATCACAAAATTTTAGTGTCTCCTGAAATCAGGCACAGAGAAATCCTCCTCTTGTTGCCTAGTACAGTAGGTAGTAGGGGGGATAGGATGGTAACATTCCCAGTAGTTAAAAACTACTTCTTAGCACTTCAGACAGAAACACGTGTGTGAGAAAAGCAGTGACTGCATAATTGAGCTGAACTCTGTTTATATACATATTTGTGTTGGCATCATAAAGGTTAAGAGACCACTTGCTATTTTAATATTTTAATCTCAGTTTGCCATCCTCAGCACTGCCCTCATAAGAATAAAGAATTAGGAGACAAAATTAAGTTTAGGCCTTCCTTTTTTATCATTTTCTGTTTCACAATGCAGTGCACCAAAGGTAAAATTCATTGATGTTTGAATCCGTCAAGTCTCAGTTAGAACCCACATAACATTTTTGTGCCTTTCTTAAGACTAGGCATTGTTAGAAGGCAAAGACCTATAACAAAATAGACACATTTATTCCAGTGATTTCTTAGACTTCCAGCAAAACACTCCACTTGTGAAAAGATTAACTTTCTTGAAAATTCCATTCTACTACACAATACCATTTACTCCTGCTAGTCATAAACATATTAAATAACAGCCATTGACATTTTGACAGTGCTGAAGAATTTGTAGGCAATTTTAATGATGGAAAACCTACCTCATCACACTTCTCAGAGTTCTGAATTGATCTTTGGCAGTGAGGCTGGTAATTTGATTGTTCTGTAATGTACAAATGCATAATTTCAAAACCAGAAATCATTTTACAGAGAAAATAATTAAATGCAAATGAAGCCCTTGTACAAGATGTTAATACATAAAGTGATATATACAGCCATAATTTAATAAGAATAATAAAGAATACAGCTCATCTAAATATCCAATTAAAAGACGATTTTCACATCAAAACATCCATAGTCGTATGATATAGTCCACTGCATCATTAATCAGAAATATAAGATATTAAATGTCTTCCCTTCCTCCTTGCCATCTATCTATTCCCTCCTAATTTTAGGTTCAATCTTTTAAATTTGCTGCACCCAGTGGCAGTCCTATTAAAACAAAATTAAGACACTGTCTATCACCTAGGTAGATCCCACATAGCAATGGAATAGTGAATGGTGGGTTATAAACCCTATTTTAATGTTTCACTTCAAACTACCAGTGGGAAAACTAACATTAATTTTACTTTATTCCTTATAGAATATAGAGTCCATATTTTCCTTGAAAAAGATGCATTCTTTCATGCATTTAAATATTTCTGAATAGTCCAGTCTTATTAAGCCGACTTAAACAAGTTTGCTGCCAGAGACAAATGGGAAAATACATCTCCTCCAAGATAAATGCAATATGCACTGTGAAAGTAATGGCTTACAAAGCAAATCTTCCACACATTTCAGCTACTAGGTCTTTACAATGTTACACGGCTCCCATATTTTACCAGAAGTATGCATTAGCGAAGAGGTTTAGTGATGGGTTTTGTCAGGGTTAGGTTGATGGTTGGTCTAGATGATATGAAAAGTCCCTTCTAACCTAGGCAATCCTATGATTCTATGGCAAATGAGAAACAGTATACGTTACTGAATTACCAGAGGTCCTAACTCCTTGTAGGATGTGGAAATTTTGGACATCATTCCGCGCAGTATTTCCAAACAGGTTGAAGGTACTTACTCTTCAATTTTTACCAGGCCTCAGCAGGCACCAGCAGCTCCCTCATGGCAGGGGAATCCTGTGGAGAAGGGCAAGGTTGGGCCTTACAGCCAGTGCCTCTCCCAGGCAGGGAGTGGAGAGAGCTGGGGGGAAGCCAGGGCAGCCCTCAGGCTTCTGGAGCCTCCCTGGGGACGGGCCGAGGCCTGGGAGGGAGCGCACAGGCCGAGGCCTGGGCCTGGGCCATAGGCCGATGGGGCCATTGCTCGGCTGGAGTTAAAGTGCCAGAGCCTCGGCCAAATGCAGCACCCACAGGCGATGGAGCCGGCCCAGCGCAAGCGTGGGTGGCCACTGCAGGCCAGCCATGGCCACCAGCTCTGTCAGTCAGACCCCGCAGGTGGCCGTGGACACTGCTAGCCGGCTGCACAGGGCGGTTTGTGGCCCAGCCTCAGGTGGAGGTAACACAGGACATGGGGAACATGGCGCCGGTCATTTCCTAGGCCTCGGGTGGATTTAGTCCGAAAGTTGGTCCCCAAATCCTGCTCTGTGCCTCTGTGGACTTTGGCGTTATCTTCCATGGAAACTCTAGTGATCCCTGGAGTTTAGATAGCAAATCTTACGTTGTGCCATTTTTGTAATCGTGCCCAGTACTGCATGTAATTTTATTTGCTATTTTTTGTTATCTCAGCCTTTTGACTGTTATTAGGGCTTTTTCTTTTTCTGTTTTTCATTCTCTCAGTGATCTGACATCCCTTGGAAGGCATTAAATGTGTGTAATTTTCTCCCCAATTTTTTTTTTTTTTCCCCACTATGAAGGGCAAAGGAAATTCGTTCTGACAGGAAAGTTTCATAATAATCTTAGTACTCAAATAATCAAATCAAGCAAAAGTCTAATAAAGGCAGTGTGATTACCATCAAGTGTAATCTGTAATCAAGTGCAATCCTGATCTAACTGATCAGGAAGAAACAAACCAAAAAAACAAAAATCCGATTCAAGAAACAGTAAATGTTACAGACCAGAGGAAAAACTGAGCAATTCACTGGCACATTTCTTTGACTGCTTCAAAATGCAAAAGATAGCTATAAAGGTCAAGGTTTAGATGACTTTAGACCTGATCAATCAATATATGTTGTCTTCTCTTTTTTTTTTTTTGATTAATTGTAGTAATTGTCACATGCTTATTTGAACAGAATCGTCTGTATGGAGTTAATCTGTTTTATTGATTAGCACAAAGCAATTGTTCAGCTGATTCTCATTTGCTGCAACATGGTGGTCTGGTATCAAGAAATGCACTGTGAGGAGAAGAACCTCCCTTTATATTTTCTATACCTTTTTAAAATGGTAATTCATGCAGTTTCTAAGGTTTTCTATATTGATCTAATTGCTATAGACTGCAAAAATCATTCATTTATGTCAAGCTTGCATGAGTATCTGTTGTAAGGAGTGTTTTATTATTATAACTTAGCCTTACGCTTATTACAAAAGTAAGTTCTAGCAAACCACTTACACTAATACGACAAAGATGTGGCGTCTATTTTAATGACAATTATTCAACAGTTAACCTTACTATAGCTTTAAAGACAGAGTATTTGTACATGTATTTCAAACTGCTCACTATTCAACTTAATTGTGTGAACCAGAGTTTTCAGGCCTAAATTTTCCTTGCTTGGAATCCTTTAAACGTTAAGATTATATTAATAGATCAACTAAGTACAAGAAAAGAGTTACTGACTGCTCTGGCATAACAAATAGAAAAAAATAACTGTAAAATTTTACAGACTATTGGATATATCTGTAATAACAACAGCAGGTCTTAATTGCTGCTGTACTGAAAAGCCACTTGGGTACGTAATTAATACTGCTGAATATATTGAGAGGGGCTTTGAAAAGACATGTGATTACGTAAAGTAAAACAGAGAATTTGCAAAGCAATGTCAAGAATTCATCAGTGGGTTCTGACTCCTGGAAAAACAACATGTAGATTACAAGCCACTATTAATGAATTAACTTATATATTTATCAAGAAATAATAACTGTATTAGTAAGTAATAATAGTTCCTATACCAATAAGATAGAAGAAAGGATGCACTTTGAAGCTGCTGGCACAGACCATGTGAAACCAAAACCAGAGCAAATGAGTGTCATCACAACATCTCAGAAGTGTGTTAAAAAAGGGAGATGGTTAAATGTGGCGTCTTTGCAACAAATGAACCTTAAAAATCAAATGCGTGACAGATACAGGAAAAATATAGGTATTTAAAAGCAAGACTTCATTCTTTGTGACTGATTCATTCATGTCATAACTCTTCCTTCAGTCATATTAAATACTGGACGATGTTGGCAAAAATGTTTTAAGGCATTAAAACTGAACATCTCTTTAAATCCTGCAAATAAATAAATTACAAAGGTGTTTAGGATTATATTTTTTCCTGATTGTTGATAACTTTATTTATTTCTCAGATTTCTTCTTGTTAATATCCTTACTTTCTAGATAATCATCTTATTTAGATTTGCTTATATAGCTAACTGCCTCCATGCAGGTCTTCGGTGGGGAATTAGACTGGTAATTTAGCAGCCAGGACTCTTCCCTAATCCTGTTGGTGTATGCCCAATAATTAACAATCTGTGAGCAGCTGCATTGTTGAATGTCCAAATAGATTGCACCAAAAATTATTGCTTGTATGTTGTGGGCTTAGTGGACAAAATGAAAAAGGATATTTTATCAATAGTTACACTTTTTGTACATTTTATGAGTTAATAGGGTTCAATTAACATTGCCAAGTTGTGCATTTCTTGCACGCATCTCTGGGGCTTTGCAAAGTTGAGAAGAAAGCTTAATGAATGGTTGAACAGTTATACTGGTACCCTAGTAATTAGAGAACGGGTAATTAATGTGCATCTGCGGTAGACTCTGGGGTACTGTCAACGACCCTGCAGTGTGGTAGAAAAAGGAAATTATAAGCTGGGCAAGGGAATACAGCTTTTCCTATTTTCTTAAATTTTAGATCTACATCTGTGTTTAATTAGAAGAAGAAATGAATTACCATTAACACTATTAGGCAACGAGCTGTGATTGGTTAAGGTCCTCATGGACTGTGAAACTGATGAAAACTTGGGAGATCAGATAAGATTTTGTGGGGATTTTTTTAAAATGTTTGAAGGACTTTTCACACACAAGATACCAGACACTTAGAAACGAAAAAAAATCTTACAGGCTGGAAAGCAGACTAGTGAAAAATATCAGTATTTTTGTACAATTTCTACGGTTGGCAATTATTTTATGTTTTTTTTTTAATTAGAGTGCAGGTGCCCAGAGGCTGACAACAAGGCAGCCTCTGTGAGGAGAAACTGGGGCTGCCCCATAGCAGACACCGACAGTTCCATTTGGCTGCAGTGGACCAACAGATGGACACAGCTGAGCCCCTCGGCCAAACCAGCAGTGCCTCTGGGAAACTGAATTTAAGAAAGGACAGAAAATAAGAGAGAAACGTCAGAGGGAACACCAAGGTGGGAAAGATGGAGAAGGTGCTGAGCACATGTCTCCGGCAGCCTGTGAAGCCCCCTGGGCTGGAGAAGAGGAAAAGTGTGAGGAAAAAGGAGTGCAGGATAAGCTTTTATGGACTGACTGCAACTCCCTCTCCTGTGCTGAGAAGCTGAACCTGGGAAAGGAGGTAGGAATGATGCTGGTCTCATGTTTGCCTTTTTGTTACCCTCTACCTGGATTAATAATTATATTTTGATTTCCACTGGCAATCAGTTAAGCTAATTTTCCCCAAGTAAAGCTTGTTTTGCCAATGACGGTAACTAATAAGCAATGTCCCTGCCTTATCTTGACCCACAGGCTTTCTTACTGCTCTTACTGGTTTCTCCCCCTGCCCTGCTGAAGAGCAAAAGGGAGCGAGCAGCTGAGTGGGAGTTTGGCTGTTGGCCACCTCTAGCCCACCACAAAGACATTACAGTTTGAAACCCAAGGAGGTAAGGTCTGCTCACAACAGCAACAATTTAGTCTTGCTTAACTTTAGAAGAAATACAAAAAACCACCTTCTTCATGAAACATTTAGTTTGTACAAGCCTTGCACAAATTAATAATACTAAAGAACGCTTATTGAAAGATAACCCTCACAGATGTTACAGATGACTAGGTAAGCTGATGCACCAGTTTCTGGGGGGATTCAGATGAAAATTGCTTTTATCTCCTGAAGCAAAATAACATTCCATATTTCACATGATAATAAAATGTATCCTCAGGGTAAATAAGTTGTCTCTACTTTTAAAACAAAACACAATTAAATTAGTATGCAAAAGTGAAGTATTATTTTATGGCAACAAGTAACTCTCCTGAGCTTACTATTTTAGCAGATTCTAATACCTTCTGTAACAGTACAGTAGTTGCAAATTAAATCTGGCTGGCCATAACCAACCAGATTTATAAGATACGTCGGAATGTTAAGCATCGACTAATAGTTAAATCACAAGGTGTTCCAAGATATGTGCTTTTGTTTCATTTAGAAAATGAAATGTATTTATTTCATTTAGAAATGTCATTTAATACAGTTTAATTAAAACAGTAAGCCAAGATGTTCCAAGAAGTTCTGTCAGGGGGTATATGGCTACTCTTCTTCTCCTGGCAGGTTGAAAGCACATTTCCAGTAATGGGAAATAGTAAAAATATCTTTTAAGTGTTTATAACAAAGCCAGAAACTCCTGCTTTGCCTGTTGTCATCTCTAGAGGCTTAATAGTCATCCAGTGGTGCTTATTCCCATTGTCATAGAATTATAGAATTGCCTGGGTTAGAAGAGACCTTTCAGATCATCGTGTCCAACCATCAACCCAAGACTGACAAAACCATCACTAATCCATGTCCCTCAGCACCACGTCTGCCCGGCTTTTAAATCCCTCCAGGGATGGGGACTCCACCACTTCTAGGGCAGCCTGGTCCAACGATTGATAACCCTCTCAGTGTAGAAATTTTTCCTAATATCCATCCTAAACCTCTCCTGGTGCAACTTGAGGCCTCTTGTCCTATTGCCTGCTCCTTGGGAGAAGGGACTGACCCCCCCCGGCTACACCCTCCTTTCAGGGAGTTGTAGAGAGAAAGAAGGTCTCCCCTCAGCCTCCTTTTCTCCAGGCTGAACACCCCCAGCTCCCTCAGCCGCTCCTCACAAGACTTGTGCTCCAGACTCCTCACCAGCTCCATTGCCCTTCTCTGGACACGCTTCAGCCCCTCAGTGTCTTTTTTGTGAGAGGCCCNGCTTCAGCCCCTCAGTGTCTTTTTTGTGAGAGGCCCAAAAGTGTACACAGTACTCGAGGTGGAGCCTCACCAGTGCCGAGAACAGGGTGACAATTACTTCCTTAGAAGTCCATCTCAACCATTTTCCAGAAGATATTTTTACATTTATGTTTACTACAGTAGCTGGTGTGCCCAGTCACTCCCCCAGTTGAAAGGCTGAAGATGTCCTACTGTGCTGACCACACAGACTGACATTTGGTCATGATGGTCAGTGTGAAATGTGGACTTCTGAGGTCATACAGGAGCATCTATCTGTTTTCCCCACCATGTCTCTGTTAGAACAGGGATAATTTTACAGATAGAAAGAAATGACTGAATTCAAAGTTTCAACAGAAATATTTCAGTTAAGTGTTGTTTAAAATACATGTGCTATTAGATGTTTGTTGCTCTTATCAAACTGTTATATCATTCACCAGAGCCAACATAACTCACATGCAAGATGGATCTGAGAAGATAGAAAATCTAGTAAAATAGAAGGGAATGTGTGAATGCGTGGAAAATAGGATTGCTGGAAAATAAAAGACTGTGGGAGGAACAGATGGGTCCAGGAACCTGGAATCTGTTCACATTTTTATCACAAAATTGCACAAGGAAGTTTATGCCTGTTCTTTTTTTTGTTGATGGTAGTTTTCAATTTGTAAATTAGCAAGTTAGATTTGCAATAAAATTCAGCAGTTGCATTTTCAAAAGGTGCTAGTTCATATTCTAAAAATGTTCTTTTTTTATTGTTTACAGCTTTGCAAAAGTCCTGTTCGTATTTGTGGTGGTAAGTCATACAATAACATCTCACTCTATCCTTCTTCCACAGTGATCTGTAGAACCGGCCTAAAAAGAGGGTGTACTAAAGTCTATTGGAGATGAGAGGACTTGGTTCTAGTTGTAATGAGGAACCTTGACCTCATCTAAGCATCCTGATGCTGGTTCCTCCTTCCACTTCTCCAGTTATAGGTAAGTCGATCTTGATAATTGTTAGGCCAAGAGGCACTAACAACTCCCTCTGTTTCTCCCAGCTTCCCCTTTCCTCCTGTTGGATCAGATAAAAGGAATTCTACCATTGATGGGGCTGTGGGGATATAAAACAAGATGCTAAGACAAAATTTTTACACCTTTCTAAATTTAACACAGCGGGTTGTTAGGCGTTGGACCAGGCTGCCCAGGGCAGTGGTGGAGTCACATCCCTAGAGGTATTTAAAAGCCGGACAGACGTGGTGCTGAGGGACCATGACACAGGAAGGGAATGGGAGGGAAGGGCATGGGGAGCAGAGAGCAGATGAGAGAGAGGAGACACCCTCAAACGCTGCCCCCATAAATCTTCAGCATAGGGTACTGTACCTGTTCAGAATCATAGAATTGTCCAGGCCGGAAGGGACCTCCAAAGGTCATCTAGTCCGACCTCCCCGCAGTCAGCAGGGACACCCCCAACTAGACCAGGTTGCCCAGGGCCTCATCGAGCCTCACCTTGAATCTCTCCAGGGATGGGGCTTCAACACCCTTCCTGGGCAACCTGTTCCAGTGCTCCACCACCCTCACAGTAAAGAACTTTCTCCTAATCTCCAATCTAAATCTGCTCCCCTCCAGCTTAAAGCCATTGCCCCTCATCCTATCACTACAGGCCTTTGTGAACAGGGTCTCCCCAGCCTTCCTGTAGGCCCCCCTCAGGTACTGGAAGGCCGCTATTAGGTCTCCCTGGAGATTGAGATGGTCACAAATATAGCAGTATCTGATGTAAAACACATCCAGGGTTGATGCCATGTCAATGGCTATTGTTAGGTGAGAAACAAGTCATTTTCTAGCTGAGATTTACAGGATTAATGACACTTTATATTATGCTGCCAAGAGAAGTTAGTTTAAGTATGTATGAACATACACTTCCATACAAATGTAGTAGCATGCCGTTCATAAAAAGAATGGAAACGAAGTATGCAAATAATACTGTGTAAAATCCTGGGTTTATACCAACAATTATGCATTTCAATTCTTAAAAGTGTTTGCCCAGCAGAGCATTTCACATGTTAAAACGCTCATAAATAAATAAACTAACAGACAGGACTAATGTGTTTGAATATGCAAATATGTGTAGCTCTCTGTTGCACATTTTGTCCTATAACTTTGTTTTCTTCTGAAAAAAAGGAAGAAGCTGTTGATAGATTTACCAACAGATTTACTGTATATTGGCCTTTCTTATAAGAAAGATCCTGTCTATTAAAAAAAAAATGAAAACACAGTTGCAGAGTCATTTCAGAGAAACTTCACTGCCAGAGTAAATTTGTTCTCATTGCCTGCAAACTTATTTCATCTGTGCAGAGGTCTTGTGCACATTCAAAGTAATAAGTGTCATCTTTGGAGATCTTTGAGTGTGGTGAAGAGTAAAATAATAAGAATTAGCAGATTCTCTGGCGGGAATCTTCACCATGAGAAGAGATGGATTGATGGCGAAAAAAAAAACCAAAATACTTTATTTTCAACCTGGAATGCAAATGTCTCCCTAAAGATATTACACACTGATTTCAAAACAACAAAAACAGCTTCCTTTGGTTAAATTAAATGAAAATAAATGTAGTCTCTTAAAGTATCTTTTTTAAGAGTAAGTTAAGTCTTATATGTGTGAAGAAAGGGCAAAACAGTGAAGAAAAAAGAGAGGTAAGGAATAAGAAAAGGAGAGAAGGACACAATAAAAGTAATTAAATAACCATTTTGTTAATTAAAAGTGTTATGGATTACTTCAGTCCCTGAAATAATAAAAAAATTTCTCAAGCTAAGTATTTTACCAGCATAATCTCTGTCATTTTGTACCTTTGTTTACTTTTATCACATGATTTTTTTGTCACGTGATGTTTTTCCTCTGAGATCAGCATGTTACAGATTTTCTGCATGTGTGACATTTAATTAATTAATGAACGACATCATACTATTAAGTCAAAAGATGTAGACAAAATTCAGGCAAGTTTGCAATTGCTGCAGTTGCATTTATTGTGGCACTACTTGGGTGTTAGTGCCCCTGATTACAAATAGTTTTGCCCCAGAATATGATAGGCCTTGTGAGTGCAGTGCTGTGACAAGCTTTAGGGGCGGTAGCTTCTCCTAAATGAAGACAAACAACAACAGATAAGTGCAAAAGTTTAGTATGCGAACTCTTCCAGCCTCATCAATCCAATTAGTGCAATTCAATTGGATCCAGCAAAGAAAAATACATCTTCTTCTTTGAGTTCTGGAAATAGAGAAGAATAAGCTATTTTCATTTTGTCATTTGTAGAAAAAAGTTCAATCTTTGTGGAAGACACATGCTCGTATCAGATTCGGCAATGAAGACCAGAGTATAAAAAGAAACAATTTGAAGCCTGAGATGAAATATTAACAAAATTGATTTTGACAGTAAATCAAAGCAGATGCAAACATATAATGCATTATGAAACAAAGTCTTGCCTACAAGCAACAATACATAATTCAAATTATTCTCATGCTTCTAAAAGCCTAGTTTACAAAGTAATTTCACTGATTTCAACATTATTTTCCCAGAATGATATCATCATAAATGAGGAGGATTTGACTTATGCTTATGGAGAACTTTCTACACTAGAACGTGGAAAGTAATGGAAATATTGAGGTTAAGATGATGTGCAGCACAGATAAAGAGCAAATCAAGCAGAATACGGAATGACTTTTGAGGCAACAGAATAACCTTTAACATAACCTTTTATAAAAGAGAAATCAGTTTTCTAATCCTTTGTTACTTACATGAAATAAAATTTCATTTAATCATTTTTAGGTGATGTACTTCCATTATGTCAATCAGGATTCTTAGTCAGATCTCTTATTTCCTTTCCTGCCAAAGAGAAGGAAGTCAGATGCTAGGAAAAATAAACATCCCTAAACAACCAGTCCAACCAGTGATAGACTTTCCCATTCATTGGTTCTATTTATTTAAAATTTATATAGTTATTACACTACGCAGATGCTGTGCAGTAAGGGTGAAGAGGAACAGAAAGAGGGGTGTGATTTCATATAATATAGGTTATCCGTGGTCACGTAACAGAGTTGTTTAACATTTAAGTCTTCCACTGCAATGTTTTGATTTTCCTTCTCTTTCCCCATTCCAAATTTTTTCAACTTCAGCTAATGTTTTCAGATGGCAACTAAAACCAATCCAGTCACACAAGACTTGCACATGGTCACCATTGTCCCACCAAGACCGAACTCTTTTCTTATTTAGAAAAATCGAAGGGATATAGTCCAGTTTTTGAAAGCTACAAAATCATAATAAAGCAAGCTTGGAGACAAACCAACCAAGTTTGGGCCATACTTTTGCAAAACTTTTGAAAACTTCTTTGTTTTTATGATTTTTGTGGCCTTTACCACCGTAATCACTGCGTGAAATTTTTGTGAACATTCTGAAAACTGAAACCTTTTAATGGGTATAGCAATTTTTGTTTGGTTTTTGTTGGTTTTTTATTAATTAAAAGAAGGAATCCTAAGTGAGATTACACTTTAAAGCGGTCACCATGTACATGTCAAATCACAATGGGAAGCTACTCATTAGATCGAAATGCTTTAGCATTTTATCTTCAACATTGAACCATGTGTTTTTAAAAAAAAGACAACAACCATGAAATCACTGAAATTTATCATTTGCATAATATTCCAACAAGAAAATTTACTTCTAATACCAGACAGTTCATATGTGGATATTATCTTCACAGAGAATTATGGACTTCAAAAATCTTCACTACTTATCCATAACAAATTATGCTATTATTCTCAAACTGGAATAAAAAGAAGGCATTTCAAACACTAAAAAGCTCTGTGCGCCTTGTCAACAGCATTAATAAAATGGTTTCAAAAATATTCCATATTACCAATGCCTGTGGCCAATAAACTTCATTCCCTCAGCACAAATACCCTCCCAATGCCTTGTTCCTTCTTCTCCTTCCTTCTCCACCCCACTCCACCCTGGTGGAGTTTTATTCTTGTACCTAGTGCAGTGAATTCATATGTATATGTGGTGGGGTTTTTTTAATTTAATCTTTGATGTTGCAGAGTTGCCACAGAACAAGAGAAAATTATTGCTTTATTGAAGATTCAATGTTTAAATAATGCCTGACTGATAGATAATTTTTTTTAATGTTTCGCTTTCTACAGCTCAAAAGAGCTAATTGTTTCTTT